>VWYI01034703.1:3567-92593 GCA_013399455.1 Anthoscopus minutus | reverse complement strand
GTTTAATCCAGAGGATTCCCCTTCAGCTGTCTAGGCTATTGTGCTTGGCTTATATAGTAACTAACACAGTATCCTAAATCTCAAAGCTAGCTTTCATTTCTACTTTGATTATAGGTTTCATATTTTCAGAATCTTTTGCTGAACAGTCATATTTATGAGGTTTCTCTATTTTATCTTCTCCAACAATTTGCCAAGATAGAGATGACTATTTCTCTGGATCAAGGGTAAGGTGTGATTTTCAGGGTAGGTATAGCAAACAGTGCTGCTCACGGCTCAAACTTGCAGAGAAAGCAGCTCCCTTCTGGAATAGAATCTGAAGCTGTGTCTGCTTTTTTCTTTCTTTCTTTTCTCCTAAATTTTAAAATAATAGGGCGTGAAGTGTTTCATAGTAGGCTTTCCAGATTTTCTCAGTAATACTACAAGGTAATTGCACTAGAGAAACAAATGTTATTACTCCATAGCTTTTGGATTTTCTTTCTAGGGCAAGAGAGACCAAAAGAGAACACTAGATATTTACTTTATGAGCATTAGGGAAGTGACTCAGATTTTGTTGTTATTTTTCATTAACTGTGGTTGGTTTCTGAGTGGTTCAGTGGAGGACTGTTCCTTGATACACTAATTGAAAGAGCATTCAGCATTCAGGGTTTTCTTCTTTTTTTGAACACAAATAGGAACACAGTATCCAGTGAAGCAAAAAACACAGACTTGCTGGCTGAGCTGACTTAAAATGAAAAAATCTAATCTGAATCCAGGGTACAGCCCATAGACTGCTACTCTAGTGTGGCTCTTTTTACAGCACATTTAAATTCCTTTCTTAATTAAAACAAAATGTCTAGTCTTGTTGAGATCTCAAGAAAAGTCTTATGTCAGAGGCTTGCTCTCTCGGTTTGCTTCTCTTCCTCTCATGCATGCCCCAGTTTCAGACCCAGGTGATGGTTCTCACTTGTGTGTTGTGTTCTGTGCCCCATAAACTTCTCTCTGTTGAGGAGAGAAGCCACCACGCCCCCCCATTTCAGCAAGAAATCCAGGGTGACTCCAGGTGTGCAGACTGGTTCTGAAAGACTGGTACTTTCCCTACTGCCCAACCACAACATTTTAATAGAACTCAACATAATTGAACTGACAAATTAAATAGAGTCCATCCATTCTCCAAATCTATATTCATTTCCTTANNNNATTATTCAAAGATCCATAGCTAAATATGGCTTGATTCATTAGAAAAGTAAGGAAAAAAATGTAAAATGCCTATTAAATGTCAGAAGAAGAAAGGGAAAATTTTATATATGTTTTCATTCTTTATGTTGTGTGCTTCTGTATATTTTTCCTATGAGTGGTATTACAAGAGTTTATCAATTCTACTGTGTCAGACAGGACTTGACACTTTATCCATGATGACTCCTGTTGAATCTTTTTAATTATCCCCATACCATGCTCCTTTTCTATTTCTACCACTCCCAAGCTGCAGTGCAAAACAGTCATTTTTTGTAGCCCGTAGGGAAGACCAATGAGAAATATAGATTGGATGGCCTTTTGTGATTATATTCTTTTCTCTTTCAGTGAGGGTCAGGTTTCATAAGGAAAAAGGAGCTCAGATCACACTATAAAGGCATTTTTCAGGACTAATCAAAATTTTAAGGCATTAAGTAGTTTTGGCTTTAGAACAATTATTGCAATTACATCAGTTTTTTAGTATAATTTATTACGATTTTTCAAGTTCACAAGAGAGCGTTATCACTGTTTGAGCAAGCACACTGTAGGCAAAACACAGAATAGGTTGGATTGGAAGGGGCTGTTCCTCTGTCCTGTCACCCTATGAGGGTAAAAAGTCCCTCTTGAGCTTTCTTGTAGCCACCTTTAGGTAGTGGAAGGTGCTATAAGGTCCCCCTGGAGTATTCTCTTGTCCAGGCTGGATAACCTCAGCTATCCCTGCCTGTCTTCCTAGGAGAGGACTTGCAGCAGCAGGTCCACATCCTTGTTTTAAGTTGGGGACCCCAGAACTGGATCCTAATATTGTTAGGAAACAAATTTTCTTGCTTAAAATACATCAGTTACCAAGAACAGGTACAGTACAACCTGTTTCTTCATAATATACAGCACTTCAGAGAGGATCTTCACCTGCCCATTGCTCCTGCTGCCTGCCAGATTGTCTTTCTCTATTCTCACCAATTTTGAGCAAAATATTCTTTAAGAATCTGTGCACATTTTGCTTATCTCTCTGTACTGAAGGATTTATGGTAGGTCTTTTGAGTATTGATACTGGATTTTGAAGATAAGCTGCCCTTTTTTTTTTGGCAAAGAAACTGAGTTAGAACGATTCCCTAGAAGGATGAGAAGAATTGGAGCAACAAGAATCTCTTCAGCTTCCTTCCCTCCTGTGTCTCCCAACTCAGCCTGTCCACATTAATAATCCCCATTGCTCCACAGCAGTTAGGCTGCAGCAAAGATTAAATATCCTTTCCTGTAGCTGAATTAACTTTCTAGATGTAGGTGGTATAAAATAGGTACATTGGTGTACCTACTGCCTCTCTGGCTTTAATTATTTCAGAAATGCTATCTATTCTGAATTCATGATAACTGTGGGTATTTCCTGACTTAAAAGTTTGGGATCAGACTAACAGCAAGGCTCTGTAGAGCCTGACTTTCTAACTGAAGAGGGCTGTTTTAATTCTGAGTTTGAAACACCACTCTAGGATGTCTACCTTCTGTAGCTGTGGCTTTCTTCAGTAGGTATTTCATGATCCAGTC
This sequence comes from Anthoscopus minutus, assembly GCA_013399455.1. Taxonomy (NCBI): domain Eukaryota; kingdom Metazoa; phylum Chordata; class Aves; order Passeriformes; family Paridae; genus Anthoscopus; species Anthoscopus minutus. The sequence goes on along the minus strand of VWYI01034703.1, from coordinate 89,848 downwards.
CAAAAAGGTAGTATGTGCATTAATACTGCTCCAGATCAGTGAGCAAAGGAAAGGGATTTTTTTCTCCTTCTTTTCCATTAGAAGCAAACACATGTTAAACCCAAAGCTGTTTGTGTACAGCCACGATCCTGCCCCATCATTGCTTCAAATCCTTCCCTGTTCCCCATTCTTCTTTTCACCAAAAATAAGCATTAACAGTGTCTTCCAGCATAGAAATTGGGATGGTTGGTTGTTTGATTTGTCTTATTCCAGAATTTCTTTACCTTTCTGTTGCCATCTCAAAATCACAGAATCACAGAATGAGCTGAGTTGGAAGGGACTTACAAGGATCATGAAGTCCAACTCCTGGCCCTACACAGGACCAGCCCCAGGATCACACCATGGGCCTGAGAGCATTGTCCAAACACTTCTTGTTGCTGTGACCGCTGCCCTGGGGAGCCTGTTCAGTGCCCAGCCCCCTCTGGGTGAAGAACCTTGTTCTGGTATCCAACCTAAGCCTTCCCCAACACAACTTGAGGCCATTCCCTCAGCTCCTGTCACCACAGAGGTCAATCAGGCAGCAGCACAGTGCTCTGTGGGGACATGTACCAGGAGCACAGGCTGTTAATTTGAGCAATCCCAGAAACCTGGGGATGCAATGATTCACGAGGAAGGGACCTCCAGCTGCCCTGCAATTTAAGCAAGCTGACAAAGTTCTGTTGATTTAAATACTGGTTAGATTGACAGCATCTCTGCTGAAATCCACTTCAGTACTAGCTCTGTTGCCTTCCTGATGTATTTGTACTGAAGGATGTCTGGTCTTGGCTGTCTCAGACTTTTTTATGTCACAATGTGCTTGATTCTAAATCCAAATGGTCTCCCTATTTTTGTTGCCATTAACCATTTGCATAAATATGATGAATCTTTAATTTTTGGGCAAGACTATAAAGCATGCAAACTCTTATAGATGTATACTGAATCTCTAGATTTCACTGTCTCTTAATTTTCTCTGTGGCATATTAGGATCTGATTTTCATGTTAGGCGCATAAAAAAATACAAATCAACAGAAAGCAATTCTTCTTGGAGCATTTTGAAGGCTTTATATGGACACATTTTTAGGATGGAAAAAGGACAGCAGTAGGATTCATTATTTTACTTTGGTGTGCTGAGTAATGCTGTCAAAAATTCAATGTTGAGAAAGAAGACATACCCAGTGGAAATGCAAGGATATGAGAAAACCAGAAAGAATTTATGGATGCTAGTCATCAATAAACCTGACAGACAATAGCAGTACTTTCTTTAGCTGATTACAAGCTAGAAATTCAGCTATGCTTTCTGGACTGTACATTATATTATAGAACTTAATATTGCTGTGAGAAAGAGTTTTTCTATATTATCTCTGCACAATATTTTACAGACAGTCCTGCAATGTCTGTCACAGTTCTCTGGGCTGGCCCAGCTGCCTGGCTGGTGCACAGGCAGGGCACAGCTCTCACCCTTCTCCTCAGCAGAGCATCTGAGATCAGATCAGGATAACAACCTGGGGCACTCCTGGTCTGGTTACTGCACTGGGGGAGCCTCACATCTGCACAGGAAGGACAGAAAACTGTAAAGCTGGGGATATTTGGGATGCTTCAGTTGCCTCCAGTACAGGAAATTGTTATGTTCCTGTATCACCTAGTGAGCATTTGATAGATATTTTTGGACAATCTCCAAAAAAATGGTAACGAGTTGTCTTACAGTGGTTTAGAAAGAAAAATACGGAAAATTTGGATATAAAGAAAATGCAGGCTAGCTTAGAACATGTGCAAATATTTATTTAAATCAGGTGGCATTTTTTAAGGTAATAGATTTGTTTTCATAGACTTAATAAATAGTTCATCTTCTAGGTCAACTTTTTTCTTCATTCTCATAAAGCTAAGAAATGTTTTTGCCATCATTTTTATCTATGTGATTTTCAATTTCAGGAACTAATTATATATAGGGAATCTTTTTCTATATGTATATACACATACATTAGTTTCTTTCATGTAAAGGTAAGGCTTTTATGTAAAACCCTAATTAAATTTTTATCCCAGTTTCAGCAATAATTCCTTCCACTGTGAATGGCGGGCAGTGAGTACAGTCTGATTTCAGAAAGGCAGTACATGTAAGGTCATCCATATAAACACACCAAACATACAGTTGTCCTTTAGCTTGTTATTCTCTACCTGTTGGTTCTCTTTTCAGCCATTCCAGGTTTGATTGGCTGTGCATCATTACCAGGCATCTACTTACCTCAGCTGAGAGTTTATTAAAACCAGAAAATTCTATTCATGAATGTGTCTCTGATTCTAATTTACAAAATCTCCTTTATTAAAACTTACACTCACTTGGCATTTCTTTTAATTATGTGAGAGAAAGATGCACAAACTTTTTTTTCCTTTTAACTTTTCTTTTGCAAAAACTAAAATATTGAATTCTAGCTAGCTGGAATTCTAGCTTGCTGGACTTTGATGTCTGTCTTCCTACCACTGCCTTTTGTCTTCACAGAAATATGGTCTCACTAAAGAGAGAGTTACCTTCATATGAAGACCTTTGTACATCTGCTGAACTTTATTTTTCTGTAGTAAAAAATGAGGCTGCATCTGAAATGGGCTTTGAATGGATTTTTAAATTCCCTCTTCCTCCAAATAAGGTGTTGCTTCAGTCTGTATCATTTAACAGCTTTTTATAAATATTTTCTCTTACTGTTTTGTAGTAATCTGCTTAAAAGAACGCAAACCTGTTTATTTGCAATGACAGACGATGTGCTCAGCCTGGACATCTCCCAGCTAGATCTTTTCTAATTCTCTTAATAGATGTGTTTGGAAGATAGTGATTTATATTGAATCATAGACCATCTTGAGTTGTAAGGGACCCACTTATATAATTTAAATGATTAATTAAATACAGGAGACCAGGATATGAGTATATAGAAACCACTTTATTTACAAAAATTCTTCTAACTACATCAGTAGTATAGGTTTGTTTGTTATGCATTTTTTAAGGGATTTATCTGGAGAGTATGGGGTGGGGGAGAAAGGACATCTGGGAAGAGCAGCTGCTGGGCTTCTCGTGAAAATTAGGTGTCTTTAAGGTGGCCAATGTCCAGTAATGAAGTGCAAATTGGTTCGGATCTGATCACAGTCTGGCTCTGTCCCTTTCCCGCCCTAGCTTGTATTTCCTTTAGGATTATAAAATTGGTCATAATCTCTTGGTTGTGCATAGCTAGTTTTTTCTTGAAGTTTATTCTCAATTGTGTTGTTTCTCCAAGTTTGAAGCAGATTCTTAGCTCTATTAGTTAATTTGTACTGCAAATTGACTTCTACTGAGGAATGTAAGCTGCTAGGTCACATCCTCCTGAAAACTCCCCTGACTTTCCCCTTCTCCAACTGTTGTGTACTTTGAAATTATTTACCTGTCATGCCTCAAACTGTTGGCATTGTGAAGCAGTTGTTACTTTCCATTGCAAAAATTACTGAATACATATGCAAAAAGATGAAGGGCCCTTTAGGATGAAAATTTCTATATATACTACAGTTATTATGCCAACTGATGAAACTCTCAACTGCACGTGGTTCTTTTTTCTTCAAAACAAGGAAAAAATAAAAACATTAAAACTTTCAGATGTGTTATAAACCTCTGATGGTTTTTTTTGAAAGAAAATGGTAGACATCTACCTCAATAAGGTTTTAAACAATCTTTCAACTTCAGCACTTTGTTTGATTATGCCCTCAGGAATCTATTCTTATTATAATTATGACCCAGAGGAAATATTCTTGAACAGTAAGATTTTTTCCATGCTAATAGCACAGTAGATGTTATACTGAATTCATGATTGTTTAAAAGCTTTCTGCCAGTATGAGGTAGAATGAACCAGGATCTTTGAAACAAGATACTAACTTTGGGTTGAATCAAGAGCTGTAATAAAGGCAAAATAAATTCTTAGGAAACATGTTGAAATTAGTACGTTGAAGATGAAAAGAGTGAAATTATTAATAAGAGAGTTTCTTTCATTACACAACAATAGGTGCCATTTTTGCTGTTGGGAGATTTGTGGTTAAAATCAAAGGATCTGTGTTCTGTCACCACTGTTCTCTTGTCACCTTTTACTTCGGTGGCAGTGAAAAGATGTCATGGGGTCAGTTTCATAACCAGAAAATGAAGTGCTTTGTTAATGCTCAGGGTATTTTGATCAATGTTATCAACACCACAGTGGTAATAACTACTCTGTATTCTAGAATTCATATTGGACAATAACTGCAGAGCAGTGGCACTTCCAAATTTGTGTGTGTTTTTTTCTCTGTTTTTAATAAGGAGAAAAGTGCATTAATTTCCTCTTCACTTTTTCTACATGAGGAAAATAAATGGTAGAATGACCTATTTAGAGACATGACATTTCCATAAATAGAGTTCATCTATTGGTTCAAAGTTAGATGTCTGAGAGACATGCTATTATTTTCATAGAGACTGCAGGCCTAAGTGTTCAAACTTTGTAGTGGAGGAATCCAAAATGTAGTCATTATAGTGACTTCTTCTGGTCTTAAAATAACGTTTAACATCTCCAAAATCTGGTAATGGAACCGTCCTTCCTAGCTGGTATCCATCACGGGGAAAAAGCCCAACATTTTGGTTTTCAGCTGCCTCTGATTTACTGTGTTTGAGATACCTATTTTTCAGATCAGAATCAGGTTCAAACCTGGAAGTACATGGAAATACCCCTTAATATCCAAATTATTTATTTTTCAGATATTTTCTGTCTTACTAAATAGAAAACTTTGTTTCAAAAATAGGTATTCTTGGTCCTAGTGTGAGAAATTTTGATTCTGAATTTTGGAATCTATTCAGTTCACTTTTTTCCTTTTCATTGTAACAGAAAAATTTGATTACTGCCAATACTGGCAGTTTCTAATATCTATACATAAATAGTGGAATAAAAAATATGGGCTTGCTGACTTTTTCTCTCAGACTTGATCTATATGTTTTAATTTCATGTTGCAGAACACATATTTAATATGAAAATGCAGGAAGTGAAAAGCTGGTGCATTACCTTAGTGGTTTTTTATATCCTCTTTGAAAATTTTGATTGTTTTATGTATTTTGAGCTATTTTTTTGAGGTTTCTGTCTGTGTATTATAGCTGCCCTGAATGTCTTGCTTTATGAAACATGAAAAAGTCAGAGGGTGATACACCATTTATATGTGACTGTTCAGAAAGAAACAACTTACTTCACTACAGCAGTACAACAGAAGTTGATGTCCCTGGTGAGACTTAATTCTGTCAGGCCTTCAGCTTTCCTAGCCTGATCCTGGCTGCCCAGACAATTTCTCTATCCCTCCCAGGCTTCCTGTCCTTGCTTCCACTCCTCTGTGGACTTCCTTTTGGTGTTTGAGTTTGTCCAGGAGCTCATCCATGCAGGCCTGATGGTGTTTTTACCTGGCTTCCTCCTTTTGGATGCATCACTCCTGAGCCTAGAGGAAGTGATCCTTGAATACTGACCAGCTTTCCTGAGCCCCTCTTCCCTCCAGGACCTTATCCCACAGCTCTGTACCAAGCAGAGCCCTGAAGAGACCAAAGTCTGCTCTGCTCATCTGGGGTAGTGACTTTGCTGTTCACCCTTTTCACTGTCCTAACACTTCAATATTTCCATGTCATGGTCACTCCAGCCAAGGCTGCCCTGGAGCTGCACATTCTCCACCAGCCTTTTCATGTTGGTGAGAACAAAGTTCCCACAAACTGACTTGGGGAATAAGGAGAGAGAAATGTGAGGGAAAATACAGTATTGACTGAAAAGGGGACAACAGAGCTGAAAAAAATTAAAGTTAGAAAAGAGAGGATAAGTTGCAAATAATTGTATTTTTAACCAAAATAGAATTTAATCTCATTGTTTGTGACTATAATGACAGTTAATTGAAGCAGTATCTAAAAAACATTAACCTGGAGAAGAAACAAAAATTATGCCAAGCATAGCAGTAATAATTACTGGAATAGCCCTTTGATAGACAGATCTAAAATTAAAGTTTCTACTATTTATTTAGGTTATAATAGAATGTTTGTCTTGTGTCTGTTATTAGAGATTAGATGACATTATTGACTGTTCTTCCACAAAAAAAACAGATAGCAGCAATCTCCTGCAAGGGGAAGTCAGACTCCTTTAAACCAGATAATTAACCTTGTCGTATTTCTGCTGGTGTAGTGGGTAACACTGAGAGATGTTTAGATGCTTCTTCTGTATTCAACATCTTTTAATGAATTGAGGGGAGAATTGAGGAGATCAGTGCAGAACAGAAAAGAAAAAAGACCACTAATAGTCTTGTTTTCTTGTAAGCTCTTGGTATGTCTTGAACAATATACTGAGATGGGTAAACATTACATTTAAGACTATATTTGTAAAAATTCTTTTTCCTTTCATATAGAAACCTTTGGAAAAGACTCTAGATTTGTAAAGTTAAACACAGTTTTATTTTGTGCTATAGTTCCAAACTGTCCGTTTGCTATAAATGGAATGTTATGTTGACAACTTTCATTGCATTAAAACTATTTAAGGCTCCTACTGTACTTTAGGAGGTATAGAGAGGTAGTTTGCAGTTCACTTGTATTAGTGGTAATTTAAGAATGACCAAATGCAGCCATTAAAATGCTTTCAAGAAAGGAAAGCTGTAAATAAGATTAAATTATCTCTAAGACACGAGTTTTACAGAGATTTCACTATGATACTTTGATAATGTAATCTATAACTTGGATGTCCAGACTATTGTAGCAATAATTTAAGAGCCAGTTCCTGAAGTGTTCCTGTTAACACATACACTAGGAATTAACAAATTCACTAGGAGCACTTAGCAAAGATATCACTGATAAAGAGTGAGCTACAGCTTCAGTTTTCATACAGTCATGGAAGAGTAGTCAAGTCAAGGGGTATTGATCAGATTTTGCCAATTAAGGATCTTGTCTGGAATATTTTCCCAGTAGAATTACAGCTTCTATTTGCTCTGAGAGCTGTGTAATGACAGTTCACCTAACCATATCTAATCTAGCTTTAAATTAGCTTAGGCATTGCTAGTTTTATTTCCGCAGCACCATGGAATTCATATAAAGACTGCAAAACCCACTTATGTTCCTGCTAAAAACCTAGCAAGTACAGTTATGTGAATGCAGTAAATACAATGCAATTATTGTAAACAAGGCTGCTATATTAACTGTTCATGTTCATGAAATTTTATGTTCCTTTTGGCATTATGCTAATAAATGGGAGCTAAGTAGGAGAACATCGGTGTTCTACTAAAATATTTCATTGTCTATAGCACATTATGTTCCCTCTGAAAAGCCTAGAACTGTGGGATATGTCTGTCTTGCACCTCTTGTGGTAAACTCGATACTATGGGGGGTTTGAAGACTAGAGTTCTTATCTGGCTTTATTTTAGGCTTTTTGTGCTTACATTTTACCTCAGTCATGCTCACAGTCAGTAATCATAGAAAACAGCAGCATACCAAATTCAAAGTGAGGGCTGGGATTTTTTTGTCCAAGTGATTTTATATTGCTCATATGATCCTGACTACCCAAACTAAGGTTTATTTTGTGGGTTTTGTTATTGTCAGATTTTCTGAGCTCCAGAGGACTTAATTAGGCAGCTTATGAAAAATACTAGTATTGATATTTGTTATGAAGTTTAACACTTGAAAGAAGGGGTCCTGATTCAGAAAGGCCTTTAACCAGTCTAATCTAAACATTGAGTGACTGTTGGAATGTTTAATTTCTTTGCTGAGCTGGGACTGAAACTTTGCCCATCTTCAGTTCTTGCTGACTCCAGTGAGAGCCTCATGCTTGTCTCCTAGGGCAGATGGCTGGTAATGCCTAAATTCCAGCCCACAGAGAAAATCTGGAGTGAATGTGATGACTGTGTCAATCTACAACTCTGCAAGCTCTCGTCACCATGTATTAGCATTTCTTGCTATCAAAAGATAATACTGCTGGTTTAAAAATGTGGGAGAATTTACTGAACTTGTTTATTGTACCACAGATGATATTATAAGGTCAGTGCTAGTGTTACAGTTCATAAGTTAGACATTTTCAAAACTAACATCTCCAATTTCTAAGAAAAAAGGGGAGAAAATGAACAGAAGTAGTATAATTGTGACATGTCTGTGGTTTTCCTTTGGATATTTATTCTGCAATAGTAAACTGATATTGTCTTATACAAAACAAGACGTACTTGCAGATGTCAATGCTTGATATTTTATAGTTTGGAGTTCTACTTACTCTGCTGTAGAGAAATTGTTATTGTTAAAATAGGGCATTTTTACCAAGTAATTTGAAGTTTGTGACAAAATGGTGGAAGGCAGAACCTTGAAGATGTCTTTATTAAATATTTTATCAGATGCACAACTAATAATATTTTGTCATGACATCTGAAGTGTGTTCTGGGAGGAATAAACAAATGATCGTGTCTTTCTAAAGGATGCTTTGATTATTTAACTGGCCAGCCTGTCAGGTGCAGCAGTAGTAAGTGATGCTTCTGCTGACTGCCATCAAGGAAAAGCTGCATGTCCCTCCTTGCCTGCCATCTCTCCTGTGCTGTGGTATTCCATCTATTTGGCCCTTATTGCCTCTTCTTTTTTCTCCCTCGTGCATCTTCCTTCTACCTCCTGGTTTTCTTTCTCAGTTTTTCCTGATTATTCCCTCGTCTTCTTCTCAACCCTCTATGCTACTGCTCTGTGGGATTTAAACTGTGTCCACACAAACATTCATGTTTTCTCTTTTATGTCCATCCACTACATAGGCGCCATCAGGCGTATCAGGTCGCTACAAACCTCCTGTCACCTTTTATTTTCTAGCTGTTTTTCTTTAAAAGCTGTGTCACTGTTAGTGTTGTTTCTATAGTAAATTAGTATTAAGTTTGTCAGTGTACTTTTCAAAGGAAGTAGTGTGTTTATTTTTTTGTGGTTTTGTTTGAGATTTTTTAAAAATGCATTTACTTTATTTTACTCCTCACCTGGACAGCTTGTGTTACAGCTCAATTTTCTTGATGAAGAATGCTTGATCCCCACTTCTGTTAAGTGACCCAAGTCTAGTTAACTGCACTGTCTTAGAAGAATGCCTCTGATGTTATTTCACAGATGATAATGTAGTTGAAATTTTACACAGTGAACAATTTGATTGTGAAGAATATTCAAAATTAATATTTTAATATGAAACTTTAAAATCATCATGGAGAGTTGACAGGGAACCTGCAAGAGGAAGGCACATAATGTGCAACTGAGATTTAATCTGCAGAGTTGATGGCTTTTGTTCCAGCTGAAGGTTCCACATTTTTTCATTCTCTGTGTTTATTCTCGTCTATTAGAGCTTTTCCTGATGTATGGATAGCAGTGGCCAGATCTTTGTGGAGGGAAAACTTGATAAACTTGGTTATATTACTGTTTAGGGTCAGCAAAAAGTCAGAACCTGCAGATGTTGCCAGTAAGTCAGCTACCACTGGCACTTCTATTTCCTCCTCTATCTTTACTTATGTCCCTATCTTCATTATTGAATACTTTGCCATAGGGAAGAGGATAAGCTGAACTCTGAAAAATCATGTTTTGAGTGTCAGTACCTAAAATCTTCTATTTCTCACAGAAAATGCATTTGATACCTCTTCTATTTTCCAAGAAATATTTCCCTTCATAGCTTCATGAAGAAAGAAAGAGAGATAATTGATTTATCTCTTTAAAATTAGAGATATGATGGCCTTGTAATGATATTACTCTGGCATCTGGAGGCTCCAAAGCTTTTATTCTCACTTGCTGGTGACATTGCCATTGGGGTTCACAAACTAACTCATAAACCAGCTAACCTCCAGCATGAGGCAGGAGCAGAACGACTGCCAGTGATTCTCTCTTATTTTGCTAAATTACTTCACCCAATGAAAAAAAGCATTTACATGCTTTCTGAAAAAAATTTTGTTCTCTTAGGTGGCTGAAGTGTGAAATAGGCAGATTTTCTCAGACTTGGCCCAAAATGTGTTCTGCCATGTCTTTTACTGCAGTTTCAATACCACATATTATTGAGTGCTGATCATCCTAAGAGTGACATTTTCCTGAAATATCACCTCCAGAAGGTCTGTGGCCAGTATCTTTGCTTGCAGAAACAAACCTTGCTGACAGTAAAAGGGAGTGAGCCTTGATAGCTGAGAAATCTTAATTAGTCAAGTAGACTGAAAGAGAGCTTTTTAACATTTTATTTAGGAAAAAATAACATCCAGAAATTCAGCTGTAGTAATAGCTACAGTTGGCAGTTGGCAATTTTTCATTGAAATGATGTTCTGGTGGATAAAGTTGCACAAATAACGCTTTTATTTTGGTAAAAAGATATTAAATTGAAATTTAGAATTTTTTAACTGGCCTGAAGGGTTTAATTTTGACAAGATAATTAAAAAAACACCCCAATATTGACTTGTTTTAATATCTTCTGCCTTGTATTGTATGTCAGGCTCTCTCATATATTTCCTGTTCATGGTGGTCCTGAAAGACTGGAGTGCAACTGGAGGAATTTATTCAGTGGGGTATGCAATATGCTTTACAACTGGTCCAGAGAAAGAAATTGAGAACTAGGATTCCAGTGGATATGAAACAGGGAAATAGGTTTCAATACTGCAATGGATGAGATCTGCAGAGGATTTTTCCAGGGATTACACTCTGTCAAAACATTTTACTTGAATTAAAAATGTCTAAACAAAATGTTTTGACACTGCCCAACTTAGATTCTTCTCAGTGGAAAAACATCTCATTTCAGGAGGAAATCAAAGTTCCTGGTTTCTTGTATGGCAGCAGTTCCAGCTTTTTATCAAGTTCAGCCATCACACCTCCTTTAAATATATTCATGAATTAGTGTGAACTTTCAGATGGGAGGATTTCTTGGGCTGCTTCTGGAAAGGGAAGCATTCTCCTTGGGGGGAAGGATTCTATTTTGATAGTGGAATTGGTTCTGAAAGGGTCCTAGAGCACCTATCTTTTGGGAAGGAGTGTGAAGAGATAGCTACATGAACAAGGTCACATAGACATGAAGGAGCTGCGTTGGAGGGTGCCGATGTAGCCAGAGCAGCATGTCCTTGAACAGAGCAGTTATACGATAACAGAATGCTTGTAGTTGGAAGAGCAGAGAACTAGAAATGCAAAACAAAGTGTATATGCTAATATGACTTTTTAGAGTAAGCCAATTAGGTAATGCCAGTTGTGCCTATTAATGAATAGTTGTCTGTAAGAGTATAAATATAACCTATCTGAAAGAATAAATGAAGCTTGCTTATCAACCACATTGGTCGTGAGAGTCTTCCCTCCTGGTGAGAATAGCAACAAAGGAGGAAGAAAGAGAGGGCATTGAGGCGATCAGTTAAGCATTCCTGCTTGCTTTCCTCCCTGTTGGAGTGATTCTGTGCAGCATAAGTAAATCAGTACACAAGGAGTGCTCAGAAGCATTTTACTAGTGAGCTGCTGCAACAAAGGAAGGCTGTATTAAAGTATGCATTGGGGCTTTTGGTTATTGTAAATTACATTCTTTGAAATCTCATTTAGAACCAGGAACTAAAATGATGTTGGAAGGCTCAAAGGATTCATTCTTCCTGAACAATAGACTGTCACTTATCACTCTGTAAAGTAATTATACTAAATTTAATTATAATACAAGTGCATTGTATCATAGTCATAGTGTGCCCAAAACAGGGTTTGAAAAGGTGCCTCACAAGCATATGGGCTAGCTCTGGGAGCACAGTGGTAAATTACATATGTTGTAATTGAGTACAACTTAATATCAGGCTTTCTTAATTAAAGGTTTGGGATTGTGTGGGGTGGGTTCTGGCTGGCACACTTTGCTTTTCAACATCATCAGCATAATGGAACATATGAACTCTTCCCATTTTATAGGTTCTGCCAAAACCTCTTTTGACTTCCAGTGATATTAATAAACTTAAATCAATTCCAGTATCACTGTTGTTAACCAGGAGAAATCAAATTGTTACAGCAACAGCAGAACAACTCTTGCTCATTCTGATATTTCAGCGGTAGGAACTGCACATATCAATATATCATACACTGATGAGATGTCATAATAACCTTCTTGTGAAAACATAAGGCTCCTACTTTCCCATTTCAGTCTTCCCTCCTCACTTTTGCATCCATCTTCATGTTGGATTTGGACTAGTTATGAAATATCATTGCCCCTTGAACTAAAATTAAGCACTGCTCCTGTTCCAATTCCACCATGGTGGCAGGCTGGAACCTAAGGCACTCCCTAAACTGAGGGAGCCACCTGGATCACAGCCTTAACAGAATTGATCCAAATTTAGTGATGTTAAGATGCTTGCCCAGAATCTTGGCCATGACGAGTTGTGAAAATCATACATAAATGTTGCCTTATGAGGCGTGACGACCTGGTTTCAGGAAAGGCACGGCAGCCTCCCCCGGGCCGCTCGGGTCATCAGCTCGCAGACATCAATGTGATGTATGGCAAAATGGCGTTTATTAGGGTGATGGCTGGGAGTTTTATAACTTGGGTTATGGCGTCACTTCCATCTACTTGCGTTGTGGTTTGGGTGGTACTTAATAACTGTGGGAGTTAAACAACTTTTAATGAGAGGGAAAGATTCTGTCTGCCCCTTACATGCCAAGATCTTCCGATTGCCTGTCCCTGATCTCCCACACATAAACAAATGAAATGAGTGCCAATGCTTGGGGAGCCATTCCACAGCTGGGATGGCATGGTGTGCAGTAAGCCTGAGAAGTTTCCTGCTCATGTTTCCTGGGAGAAAGCTAAGAAGATCTAGAGCATGGATATCAGGAATTATGACACAGGAATGGTGGCAGTGAGAGGTAGATGCCTTTGGTTTTTGCAACATATAAGATGTTTATTATAAAGCAACAAAAAGGGTTAGGACCACAGGTCCTAACAAACAAACAAAATGAGTGCAGATCTGTTCCTGAATATGTTCACAGTAGGCTTCAATTTAGTTTTCTTTCATTGAAAAAATTAAAAATAGAAAACCCATAAAGAGCAAGAAAGCCAGTATACTAGATCTTCTTTTCCTTTTTGCCTTATTTCTTTCATATGCAACTGCTTTGTTACATAGGAAATCTTTTCAATATATGAGTCTGGTGTTAATCTTTTTGCATCTACTTGGCTTAGTGTGATAGCCTGGAACACATTAATAGCGAGTCTGCTGCAGTAACTTACACCATCATTGAAATGATTATCAGATCCTAAGCTGTATCTGCCAGAGATGGGAAGAGTGTCAGTTTATTTTATTGAAGAATATTGAATGTGAAATCTTGCATGAGCTGTAGTGTCAGCACTTTGTCCAACATCTACGAGGTGACCCTTAACATCACTGTGAAGAAATCCGTGTTGATATGGTCAGCTGTTAGGGGGATAGGGGCGATGTGCTGGTGGCTGTCATTGTTTGATGTGATTGCTGGTCTCTTAGTCCTGTAAGACGCCTTAACCAAAAGGTTCTGACATATTGCTATGCAGCTCATTATACAATTAAGCCTTGGTTCTCTTTGCTTTCCGTGTGCACATGCAGCCTCTGTAATGTTGCCAGACTAACACAGACCGAAGTCCTGATGGAAGGCATTAACAGGAGATTTATCCACATTAACAGCCAGCTCCTGCTTTTAAGAGATCTGATAATTCTTTCTCCTAACTGATGCGATTCCAATTCGAGACCAGGAGATTTGGCATAAGGAGATAGAAGCATCCCAAAAGGACAAGTAACTAGGTTTAAGTAACTATGAAAACTACTTAGGAGTATTGAGAAAAATATTTTCAGTCCTATAAGTTTTTTCAAATTGTAGCTCTCTATAGTGACTGTGACATTTAGTACTGAAAGGCAATTTAAACTCAGCCAGATTCTTACGAGGGATAACTGCACAGGCTTCTTTATGCATACATATATATATCTGTCTACATATATCATGTATATCATATATATATATATATTTAATGACAGCTGTGTCTTTCCTAAAGGAGAGATGAAAAAATGCCATTTTTAGGACAGCCCTAGGTGAATGTGGGAAGAGGTGTATTTTTACAGGAGTGCATCTTAGCTAATTTACTTATGATCTTAGATTTAGATATGTTACTTGGCAGGGTGAAGGAAAAGCCACCCACTGGGGGAGCACTGCCTTTTGAAGGCCCTCCTGAGGAGTTGCATCTTGTCACTCTTGGGATGTAGGGTCTGTGATCTGGGTACCCATCTTTCTAGCCTTCAGGCTTTTCAATATATTTTGGATGAGAAACAGTCATATCTTTTTCCCTTCCTGGAATTCTAAAAATGATTGTGTACTCGCGCTGGTACCAGCCTGACAGCCCTCAGTGTAGGAGGCCTTCTGCTTCTGAGCAATGAACAGATGTAGCTTTGTATGGTCTGAGATGCCAGGTCTGGAAGGGCCTCAGCTATTGGAGTTTCTTCCCAGTCCTGGACTGGGTCATTCTATAGGGCCATCAGAGCACAGATTCTCAACTGTCACCTTGACAGTGCTAATTAGCAGCATTTTAGTAGCATCTCCTAGGCTGATGTGATGATTGTATTTGTCACCCATTCATTCATCTTTCCCCGCAGCAGCTGCAGTTTGAGTGTGCAGTGAAGCTCCTTGTCAGTCTCTAATGCAGGCCTTGAGAGTTCAGTAATGGCCAAGTTTTCATTCAAGTATCACATGCTGCTAAGTTCATGGGCAGCCAGCAGATTGTAGGGCCTTTCAGCCCTCAGGGCTTGTCCCAAGCCTGCTCCAAAGCAGCTGGGAATGTTTTGCCATGGAGATGTGGACAAACCCACATAATTATTAACACACTGTTAATTTTGTTTCCTTTCAATTAATTTGGCTTGTGAGCAAAGTGTAGCCTTCAGACATTCTGGGATCTATAAGTAAATTGTGTAAGTTACAAAAAAAATCCATGTTGCCTGGACCACGTGTAGATGCCTAATGTTCTTTAGAAGAAAGTAGAAAGAAATCCTGGAAATTCAGCCGTTGCTGTAAATTCCCCTTAACTATATGAAAAGTTGCAGGCAATAATTACCGACATTATTTTACTGTAGACCTAGTGAGAGGAGGGGAATTACTGTGAGCTCGTAGCTTTCCACTTTGTATTTACCACCTTCTTATGCAAGGGAAGGGATTTAGGAAGAATTACCAACAAATACAATGGAGGATGTTAGCGTTTTTTTTTTTTAAAAAAACAAAAGTAGGGTTTTTTTCCCAAGAAACATTAAATAATTCTACATTTTACTGTGCATCTAGTAGATAAGAATTTATTTTCCATTTCTTAATTATATATTATCTAAATATATACAGTTTCTATTGGTGACATTTGCGTTCTACTTTCCTTGTTCAGCTGTTTCTGCATTTTAATGCTGGAATGCAGTGTCAAAGATTTCTAAGGCAGCTCTTCTAAGATAATTTTAAAATATAGGTTTAATAATGCACTCAAAAGTTGTCTTTCCTAAGTCAGTTTTCCAGTTTTCCATGGGCTGTTTCTTGGCCAGTCTCTATAATTTGGATTGAGTTGCATTTTTTTGTGATTTTTATTTCTTTTTACCTTTCAAAAAATATATGGAAGGACTAGAAAAGATGTAAGAGGGAGAAGAGTGACTAGAGATATCATATTGCTTCTATGTGAAGAGACATACAGGCCACAATTGTCCAGCTCAGTAAACAGACAAAAGGAGGGAATGTGTCTAGGTGCATAGGAAATATAGAGATTAAAAGATGAAATGGGAGAAATTATTCATTTTTTTCTTATAATGGAAACCTGGATGATACTTAAAATAAACTGGTAGGCAGCTTACAACCTATAAGAGGAAGTACATTTTCAGAGGCTGCCTGCTTATATTTTGAATTCATTGTCACACAATGTGTGGAATAGAGAGGTTTAAATGGACTCAGAAGACCTTAGGAAAATTAATGTCTGATGGGTCCACTGAGGAAATAGTCTTTATATTGCATTAAGGAGATATTTCTTGCCCTTTGAATTTCATGAGAGGGAATACTGATTTTTTTTTTTTAGTGTATAAATAGCTGAGTAACAATCACTATAGCAACAGAAGGCACATCAGGTTAAGGCAGTAAGAAGGGGATTTAATGAATATAACACGTGTGGTTTTTTCCTCCTCAGATATGTTTGTGTTAATTCTTTGCCATATTTCTGCATCCATATTTCTCTGAGGGCATTGCCCATTTTATCCCTAATTCTATGTACAAATGCTCTGCTGTTCTTTGTTGAAAATGATCACCTGCCCTGAAGTGACCAAGAGCCATTTAGAATGTAGAAATAAATCTTGTTATGTTTTAAGGTACTTTGATCTTCAAATGAGGTCTGACCACTGGGTCATTTCCAGAGAGCTGCTGCCTTTCCCTCACCAAAGATTCTTCCGCTTATCTGTGGCCCTCCATGGGCCCAAGGTGTTTCTCTCCCTCCATTGAAAAGTTTGGACCTGCATAAAAGCATGTCTTGTTTTCTAATTTGATCAGCTTTGACCTTTCTAAAAGCTTTATTCAAGACTTGGAAAAAAGCAACACATCCGGTGCAATATTAAATAAGCTCTGTAGTAATTACATAAACCTACTTAGTTATTGAATTCTCCTAAACAAATGATGTCGGGCATTCTAAAAAAGTTTCCCGGAGATCCATGTTTATTTTTAAAGCTTCAGTAAGGAATCTGAAAGTAGAGCCTTTAAGTATTACAAGCTGTATTTCTTACCTACTTTTATTTCTTACCTTTGACTACTTTGCTGAAATTACCACATCCTTTCTAATGGTGGAGTTTTGCTGGTACGTTAACAGTTTGTGGAGCTGGGAGAAAGTATTTATTACTGTAATCTTTCTTATGTACCCTGTATGCACTGTTTGTCACTGCAAAATTGCTCAGAAGTTCTCATTGTCCACTATTTTTAAAAAAAGCTAAAAATTCTCCTGAATGTTGATTTGAAGCAGGGTAAAATGAAGCAGAGCAATAGGCTGTAAGCAAAAGGTTTGTAAACAGTAACATGCTTACTTTTCATGCTTACCACAGTTTCTGTATGAAGACTGTGCAAAGATTAGCTAAGTGCTAAGTGTATTATGTTCCTCGTAAATACTTAGCAACTGGTACATAGTTTATATAATCTATAATATCTGTGGATCTGGTGTTTTTATATTCTCTGCTAATTGGCTTTGTGAGCAAGCTGACTTTAATTCCCTTACAAAACCTGTTCTATGTATGTAACAAAGCCCAAGGGATAAATATATTTTTGAAAGCTATCTAAATATAGCTTGTTGTTAATTAAAACCATTAAATGCCTATCATTACAGAGAAGAAAATTCATGTTTTCCTTAATACTATCTACAGATTTTCCATTTCTTGGAGAGGCAATTATCCATTACCAAACACCAAGTTATGGTTTTTTTTACTTAGTGGCTTTTGTTCTGGAGGAAAAAAATATCTGGAAATTGTTTACGTTATTTTGTATCACTTTCTGTGAGAAACAAGAATAAAGATGAAATCATGTTGTAAACATCAAAATAAGGGGAAGTTCAGTAAAAAAATGGAACTTTTAAATTTATTACAAGAATTTTCAGTGTTCTGTAGATGTGGATGTAGATTCCAGTGCCAATAACCAGCTGGTCAAAATTCACTTAAATCTCTAACAGTGAAGCTTTGGCACTTAGGTTTTTTACTGATGTCAAGAAAGTAATTTGTCTTAGCAGCATTTCTGATAAAATATTATTGGAGTTTTTTAATTGTCATTTAAGTATCAAAATTTCATCTAAAACTTTGACCTCTTTGAGTTTAAGGTTCCAGTTTGGTTTATAAATTGCATTTATGAATCCATATCTTTTGAACTAAAATACAAAGTGGCTATCTTTTTCTCTAGAACATTCTCCTTGCTATATCAAGGCCACCAGAATATCATGAGGTAATTAAATTATGTCAATACTTGTTTTTTAAATATGTTTCTGCAAAAAATTACTCTTTATGTAGTGGAACTTTTCATAAGTGTATGGAGTTTGAGAAAAGAGCACTTTTTAATACAGGATTGAGAACTAGTTTGTTAGGTGATACCAAAGTGTGGACTGAACTTTGCCTTCATTCTGAGGTGACTTAGTGCCTTTAACCAGAATCAGAAAGTGAATTCATGCTGGCCAGACTTCAGAAGGTGAAAATCACAGCTGGTGAAATCATGTAGTGGTTTGTACCTGAGGGGCCAGGCTAGGAAAAGTTCTCTTGTTAGAGCTGCAGAAATACAGATGGGTTTCTTGAATGTGAGACATCAAAAACATTCACCTCAGATAGTATCCAAGAAACCCAGTAAGGAATTGCAAAATAAAAAAGAGCAGTTTTGATATGTCCTGTTGTAGCATGCCAGTTAATTCCTGCATGCAGAACTCTCGTGTAAAGGGACTGGAAAAAATAAATCCTGACAGCTGTCCTGCTGCACAAGCCTCTCTTGCTCTCCCTCCCTAGTAAAATTCTTAGCACAATGGAGATATTTGGTTACTACACTCCGTAGAGCAGGACAAGAACCTATAGGAAATGAACGTGAATTTGTATTTGTTGTTAGATACAACTTTTCGATTATGAAGGTTTTTTTGTTTACAAATAGTCTGCTGAGGTCACTATTGCATAAATAACAAGGATAGTTCTGCTCTCAAAAGCTAGTAATTTGCTACCAAAAACCATTTGGAAGCTTTGAAAACCATCTATGATCTGTGTGAAATGGATTTGTTTCCACTTTACCTACACATAATGAATAGTGGTAAAGGGAATTGGTTCATTTTGTCCACAAGCAGCTATTCCTGAGCTACCTGGTTTTCAGTAATTTGCCATCGCATTCAGAGTATCCTTTGAGTCCAGGACATGTTGGATTTCAGGACAATGACTTTGTCTTTTAAACTGCAGAAAAAGAAAGAGGGGCTCATTTGCCTTTCGAATAGGTAACCCAGTGGCAATGTGTTTTTAGCCAGTAACTTGTGACAGCTGAAGAAGACTTTATACCCGGATTGGTCTAACTTTTATGATTACTTATCAGTTTTAATTTTATGCTGAGAGACCTGATTGTTCATATCAAATTTACAATGCCCCTGAGTACCCATCAGTATCTTGGGTACTCAGTTAATTTATTTGACCCTTAAAGGAGTTATGGTGCTGCACATACATCTTTTGCTATGGCAGTGCTGCCATCTGATTCAACAGCAGTGTTTCTACACCATGGCATGTTGTTTTTATTTTAAAGCCTCAAAGGAGGACAGAGGCAAGTTTCTTGCCTACTTTTCAAGAGAGAAGCCTGTGGGAGTCTAGTAGAAAACACCTCCAATTTATTTTCAACACTTTCTTCACCACATTTTGATTTTATGTCAGGGAAATGAAATACAAAAATTTTGGTATAGAGTAATACTTCTCTGCACTTCATAAAGAAGCCATCAGAGGATAAGAGTCTTATTCATATTATTTTCATCACTCTCATGACTTCTTCATTGAATACTGTATCTTTCTCAGTGCTTGTATTGCTGCACTAATAACATCAGCATGTTGCAGTCACTGCATCGTCCAAGAGTAGTATGAATTGAAGTAATTTATTCTGTCGGACCTGAAGATGGCCTGTTTATACTTTTATATAATGAATCACAGACTACATTTATCTTGTCATGTCTTTTCAGCTCATTTTTCTGCAAAGTATGGATTTTCTGCCCCAGATAAGTGTCGCCCAGGCTCAGCACAATAGAACACAGGTGTATTTCTGTGTTGCATAAGACGTCAGGGATGTTCACCAGCTATTACAATATGGAAAGAGGAGCAACCCTGAATTGATATAAGTGCTGCTTCATTACCTGCTAGCAAAATAATGTCTCATTCTGCTACATAATGGAGCAGTATCTTATTTCAGCAAAAAAGATAATTCTCATAATTGACATCCTGCAACATAATATTAAATGTGACATATATGCAAAATAAAGTATATGGTGCTGATCTATTCCCAAGGGGTATAGGAGTCTGACACTGTGTTAATAAAATTTATAGAGTTAGAAAGAAAATTATTGCTTCAATTCTGCATGAAACTTCTCATGATTCTATAGAAAGCAATACATGAGAATTCCTTGGAAGTATAAGGCATAATGTGTCTAATCTTCATTTATGTTGTAGAGCTCTATTATGTATAAAGTAGTTGGCTTTTAATAGTATGGTCATTACGTTTAATTGAATTGATTTTTGGCTAATGAAAAACATAAGGGAAAACATTTCCATAAGGGAAAACATTTCATCTCACATCAAAATATTTTATATTCTCTGCAATGAAGGATCATAAAAGTGGAGCAAGATACTGATGAGGTATGATAGGTAGGGTCGAAACTGTTAGTTGCAGTGAATGGCAGAATTTGAAGAGCAGAACCTGCATAAATACACAGGCTTCTAGAGAATAAGAATATTAGTGCTGAAATACTTCTACCAAAGCCTCTGCTCGGTAGTCCTCGGTCCTAAACTATCCCCACAGTTTTGGGGTAACTAATGTAGCTTTTCCCCTATAGGTTTTCCCTATTTATTATGTAGGAATTACTGTGCGTGACATGAAGAGAGAGAGTCCATATCTATATCCTGTCTAGTTACTCTCGAGATAATAGCAGTTATGTCATTGATCTTACGTGGCAAAGATATGTTTCTGATACTAACTTGCAGTTTGCTTCAATGCAGTGGAATTTTTGTCATTTTGCATTGATTTTGAGTTGTTTGAGTTAATTTGAAATTTTTATTCCAATTTGTGTAAATTCTCTTCTTGTTACTAAGCAGCTTCTTGCCAAAGTACATTTTGTTGGCACAACTGGAGATTTGTTTTCTTAAATTCTAAATCAGAGTTTGATGAGGCTGTCTATGTGGTGGCGACTTCATTAGTGCTGCTTTTCTCTGTTAATTATGAGCCCATTCCCTCACATTTTTGGAGGGCGTTGTGCTGCTTCAAGGGCAGACTTCATGTGGCATCTCAGTTGTAGATATTTGCCGTTTGTCTCGCTGGATGTTCAGGTGAGCAGTGGTGCATATCTGTTTCCTTAGATATGTCAGTTCAGGTCAATTGCTCTTTCCTACTCAAATCCCTCCTTCAGCGTTCTTGAACTTTTTCTATTCCCTATTCTAGTTCTATGCTCAATTAACTTTATATAAGTGTGGCTCTCGGGACTCAGTGGTGTTACGTAGGCTTATGAAGTGGTAGGCTGGAACCTCAAATTGCTCCTGTGCACTTTTGACAGAATCTCTCCCTGGCAGAGCTCTAGGAATGGCTTTGTTTCAACAGTAGGGAATGGCTTTTTCTTTTGGAGATGAAAGTAGCTGAGGTTTTCAGGTATTCCAGAATGATGACATTCTTTGCAAAGACTATGCCAGTACCTTTTAACTTTGTGGATAATATGTCCCTAGACCAGCTTTAAAGATGGCAATCAATCCACTCACCTGGGAAATGGCAAACTGAAGAGATCACAGGTTAAACCTTGCACTCTGGGACTTCTAATGAAATTGTTCCACGTGGGACAAAACCATCCTAATCACCTTTGGCTGGGATCCAGCATTATGTGAAACAATTGTTTGGATCTGGTTTCTGGTGAATTCAAGAACCACTAGAGAGTTCTTTGATTTCCTTTATCTATATACTTCCTCATATCCTGGATGTGCCTAGCCTTTCCCATGAAAAATTGTTTTCCTTAGTAACACTGAAAAAATCCCTGCCTTTTTATCTATTTCTCATTTAACAGTACGCACTGAGAATGAATAAATATTTCTAGGAAACAGTTTGTATTTCTTATGAAAGAGTCTCTGTAGATTACAAGACGTTTGTAGCAATAGTTCTGTTGCCTTATATAGTTTTGTTTCTATTTTTCCCATTTCTTAGTTATCATTATCTCAAATATTCACAGTTGCATCTTTCATCCTTTTTGTATGAACTGAATCCTCCATCACAGCAGCAGTTTTCCTGTTCTCCCTTGATATTCTTCCAGCAGGCCTAACTCTTATTCAGACAGATGCTAACCACAGTGTTAAGACTGTACATTTTTCTCAGCTGTGTTGTGGATGCTCTGTTCAGCCCATGCCATGAGATGTGGAGTCCAGGACCACACTGATACTTGTGCAGCAGTACTGTTTTACAAGCTTATCATCATTTGCATCTCATATGTAGATTTGTAAATATTTTTGCAAATTTATAGTGCTTTATCGGTGGTAATAAAATTTCTCCAGAGAATCACAGAAAGATGAGCATGAGGCAGTAAGAACTAAAAATTGCCAAGTCATTCTGGAAAAACTTGACTACTTTTTCAATAGTACTGCAGAATTAATAGATAGCTGAAATGAAGAGGACAATATGCTTATATCTGAATTTTAGTGTTATTTCACACAAAGTTTTATGAACCCTCCCCTAGGGCAATTTGTTTCCTGAAAAAAAGACAGTGAGATACATTGTCATCATTACCTGTAGATTTTGCAAGCCATTTTGGCAAAAGTCTTGACCATATGCCTAGGGCAAGTGAAGATGGTTTAAACAGTAAGCTTTCTTTACAGATTTGAGATACAGTAGATACTATACACACCAACACTGATCTTTGAAGTCTGTTGAACCCTGTTGATTTATGTCAAAGGAAGGATCTGTCCATTTGGTTTGGCAGTAGCAAGGGCTGAGGAGCATCTGAAAATATTTCAGAGCAAGAATCTACATTTAAATCCAAAGGATACCATGGCTACAGGTATTTATCTGCCTGTGTTGCTGCAGAGACTTGATGTGCACACACTCCTCTGCCACTCCAAACTGCCATCACAGGAGGAGAGTGTTCAATGTGAGATATTTTAGCTTTCAGGAATGTCATTAGAAAGCTGAAAATTATTCATACATTCTCCTCCTCCATCCTCGAGGTCATCTGGATAAAAGGAGGTGTACCTTAAGACTTTCCTCTCTTGCGTTTCACCTGTCAGGATTTAGTGACTGTGGAATAATTTTCATCATTTGTGATAGTTGCTGAATATTCACTGAAAGTCGTGTTCTTTTCTAATTCCTTGTTTATCACTTTAATGCAACAAAACAGAAATAAAACTATACAGATCTCTTCCATCACATTTTATTTGTTGATTTGATTTGTGAGGCTGTAGGACAAAACTGAAGTCATAGAAATAAATCATGTAAGACATTTAGCCATAGGCATTTTCAGTGAAATAAGTTCTTTCCAAGAAGATTTTGACTTGTTACATGAAAATTAGCTTCTGGCAGGAGGAATCCATATTTCACAGATCTTGGACTGTGTTTAATTTCTACAGGGTATGCCTTCAGCTAACAATACTGCTTCTGAATATGTGAGCGTAGTATTGGTGTTTGAGAGTACAGCTGAAAAAAAAAAGAAAACAGCTTCTATATATAGTATCTAGTTGATACTATTTATGTCTCTTCTGAACAAAATGACACTGTGGATTCTCTTTGAAGACAAAAGGAGTATCTGCTGCTGCCACTGCTTAGGAGCATTTTTAGTTTGAATTATCCAAAGGCCACTTAAGATTGACTTTTCTGTTGAACCTGTTCTATTGAATTGGACTGTATTTCTCTTCAGAAAATTCAGTAAAATTAATTTTTTAATTATACATTTAATTTAAAAAGAAAATATTTAGATGTAATATTCCAGGGAGATGCCCTGAAAACATGCATGTGGTACATCTGATATGAGATACTTGTTCATCAGGAGCCTGGGAGCCCAAAAGACTTTAATTGTTTTAGGGATCACATAGAAGAACGGCAAGAACAGAGAAAACAGGACTTAAGATAGGAGTGAAGAAAATGAGACTTGAGACAGTTTAACACTGTAGTCAAAAACCTGTGTCAAGAATTTATGACTGCAGGTGAGCTAAAACACTGCGGAAAAAAAGGTTGGTCTTTAATAAACATAGAGTATTTAAAATAGGGATCTGAGCAGAGAGGGAAATCTGGGATAGTGCAACCACAGGTAATCCCGAGGACTCTCAGGCAATATAAACTTACTGAGGAGAAATGTAATGCCAGAGTGAACTAAGTGAAATGTGATAAATACTACAGATAATAAAGCATTTGTATTGCACACATCAGTGAACATACATTCAGGCAAGGTACTTGTTTATATCTGTCCTCTGAATCGCACTAATTCTATGTTTAAAAAGGCCACACACCTCTGAAACTCTCTCTATCAGTTCTGGATTGGGTGAAGCTGCTGTTAAACATTTTGTAAATGCTGAAAGTTTCCTGCTTACCAGTGCTTCAGACTCGTTACTTTCTGTTCCAGTTGGCGACATGGGACTCTGAGAAAGGACTGAATGGCAGCCTCCAAGAGCGACATCTGGGCAATGACTTACAAGGCGTGACACTCAAAGTGGTGACTGTCTTGGTATGATCCTTTCTGAGTTCAGGAAACAAAACGATCAAAATAAAAAGGATCTGACTGAATATTTTGGGCACTTCCTGCAGTGTTTTCCCCTATCATTTTCAGTTCTGTATTTTTGGATGATTTGTTACATAAGCAAGAAATATAGATGATGGCCCTTTATTATTTTATATGAACCTGCGCACTGTCAGTGATACCAAGCCTTTGTTTGTTTGCTTACACTGTTTTTCTGCGTTGTAATTCCTATCAGGCATAGAACCAGCACAGGGCCTGAGTGCACAGGGGTGCATTCCAGATACCATCCTCCAGCTTGGCTAGGCAGTTTTCAGCATTTCATGGATTTTAAGATCAGATGGGCCAATTATGATAATCTAATCTTGGCTCTTGTACACTGCAGGCTGTAAAATTTAATCAAGTGTTTCCTGCATCAAGCTCATAAATTCCCATTGAGATAAGCTATAGCTTTTAGAAAGGTGTCATCTTTCCAAAAGAATCATTATGCTTTTGGGGCCTACTGTCTGTCAAACTCCTGAGAGGTAAAGAGCTACATTAGCCAAGTGCTACATTAGGGGCAAACTAGGACTTGAATGCATTCCTGGCTAAGATATTGTAGTCTGCAGATTGCACAATATGATGTCTTCTTTTTTTGTTTTCAATTCTCTTTCTCTGAATCATGGTATAAATAGGTAGTACCTAAGAGTACATATGTACATGAAGGCACTCCCTCCAGCCCCCCAGTTTTCTTTCCTCAATTTATGCTGTAGCTGGTGTGAGAGGTGAGCAGATCCCTTCTTTGACAGTGCCAGGCTACAAAGGTAGCCAACTGCAGTGTCCATGCCACCAACATCGCTGGGATATCCCTGCAGGAGAGCAGGACACCCATCTCCAGCAGAGAACATATCACAAAATGCTGCATTTCCTTGCTCCCAAAACAGACTTCTTAAATTAAAATATTCCAGAAACCAGCACCCATGAAAATGAAGGTATTTTTTTGAATTTTCAAAATTTTAAATGTTAACAAAATTGCACTGGTTTTAGCTCGTGTATGTGTTCTGGATAAAAGGTGAGGCCTTGTATGTAAAATATGGGTTTCTAAATTGGATTTCTTCTAGAGTCTCTGCTTATTCTCAAGAGCTATGGAAATACCAAGGCTATGGATAGGACTCAAGTGTTGAGGCAGTGATGTCTGGTTGGGAAGCTTCACAGAAGGTTAAGGGTGTCTCAAAATCTGTGCCAAGTTGTCCAGAATTAACTCAGAGAACACCCTTTTGCTCTGAGAAGCAGACTAAAAATCTTGTTTCAAGTGTCAGTTAAGATACTGTTTTGTTCTCAGGAAGAACCTTTTGTGATGGTGGCAGAGAACATCCTTGGGCAGCCAAAACGATATAAAGGATTTTCCATTGATGTCCTGGATGCACTGGCTAAAAATCTGGGATTCAAGTATGAGATATACCAAGCTCCTGATGGCAAGTATGGACACCAGCTCCAAAACAGCTCCTGGAACGGCATGATTGGAGAACTCATTAACAAGGTACACAGAGAAGCAGCTGCATTTTAAAAAATTATAGGAGAATGAATTAGGATGAAGGCATCAGTGCAGAATGCTTTTGAGCTATGAGTGATTTGAGTGTGATACAAACTGAAATTTAAGACTCTGTATACAGGATAGGAACGAGAGACTCTCTTGTTTTATTTGCTCCCAACATAAATTACACTGGCGTAAATCTTTGTAATACATTACTGTAAAAGAAGAGGTCATGTTTGTGCATGTGAGGGAATGACTATAAAAAATAGAGAAAAAATAAGGTATTCTTAAAATATTAACTACTAGTATTTTATTTTTTGTCATTTTGTCTTTGAAAGTTTGTGGAGGGGACTTTGTTTCTGTCATTCTGTGACAATGTGTTTAATAAAGACCAATGAGTAATGACAATGAGTTTGACTCCCAAACAGGAAAAGTAGTCCCGGTAATAGATCATAATTTAAACTAGTCTCAAGATTTTTCATTCATTTAACACTGAGAGGACCAAATTTCTTAATTACCATATTGCAAATCCAGGAGTAAGTTAATTGAACTCCATTTGAGTAAACCGGTAGAGTTTGTAGTTTAGAATCTCTCAGAGTATGATATGAGTGTATTTTGTTCATGTTCTTGCAACCTGACATGGGACAAGCATTAGTTAAGAAGAAGAATCAAAGAATTACTATTCCATGTTGCTGCTTTTTGTAGAAAAGTTTACTCTTCTGTAGTGGAAATTATTACTTTAAGTGACGTCTTTCTCATTATCTTGTAAATATGTGGTTCAGTATCTGTAAGGAGATATTTAGGAAGAAACAGAAGCAATTAAAGCAATAGTATACATGAGTGTGATAATGGGACATTCTGAGTTCGTGCTAGGGAGCATAAATAATTTTTAACTTATTTTACGTTGATATAAACTGTTTGAATTTCTTGGATTTAAAAATAAGGTAAGAACTCCTGTTAAATTTCTTTGGAAATTGCTTTCTTTGAAGGAAGGAAATCTTTATTATGGTATTTTTAAAATGGTATTTCTGCTACCATTTGTTCCACAGATTCCAAAGGGTTTCAAAGCAAACCTCTCTCATCTAATATTTCTTTATGTTCCCAACACAATTAGATATAGGAAACTGAATGTATATTCTGGTTTTTTTTGAAGAGAACTCTTTTATTAAGACAAAAAATGTTGGAAATCTAATTGCAGCTCTTCAAAAGTTTTCGCACTATTGCTTATTAACTCCTATCTTACCCTTCATCAAGTGTGCATACTTGCACACATGCAAAACCTACTTGCTTTAAGTATTGAAGTCAAAGCAGTTTCAGGAACAAAGTTGCCTTTGTGCATGCTTCCTGTTACAAGCTTTTCCCATCACTTTATTCATTTTAAAAAATAAGCAAAATATTCTCCCCAGTTGTCCTACAAAATCTCTTCGTGAATATGGAAAGTTGGCAATTCTGCAGGGAGAAAACAAACATTAGCTCTTTGCACCCTGCTATCAAATACACAAGCTAAATAAATGGTGTTTCTTTATAGCTTACAGTGCACTGGGTTACTATGGTTTGGAGTTTTAGGCCTCCTTTGGAAAAGAGGTGAGGGATAAAAGTTAAATAAGCTACTCTTCTTCCCAAGAGGAGTCAGGGTCATGCTTCCTGATCAAGAGTACCTTGAAAGGTTAAGTTTCATTACTCTTCTGTAGACCAGTGCAATTAACAAATGTTTAAACGGTGAAAGTGATTCTGCTTTTATTTGTAGAGAATTTATATAAATGCATCTAAATGTTTTAAGTTATTGAAGGAAAGGCATGGAGTCACTTGGTTCTTAAAAAGCTTCTCCTTAAGGCTCATGCTGGCCAAGCCCCTGGTGGCAGTGAGCGGTGCGATGTGCGGCATTTGTCTTGCAGAGAGCAGATCTGGCCATCTCAGCCATCACTATAACGCCCGAGCGGGAGAGCGTGGTGGATTTCAGCAAGCGCTACATGGACTACTCTGTGGGTATCCTAATCAAAAAGCCTGAAGAGAAAATCAACATCTTCTCTCTCTTCGCTCCTTTCGATTTCGCGGTGTGGGCCTGCATTGCGGCAGCCATCCCGATTGTCGGCGTGCTGATCTTCGTGCTGAACCGGATCCAGGCCGTGCGGGCACAGGGCACGGCCCAGCCGAGCCCCTCCGTGTCCTCCACCCTGCACAGTGCTATCTGGGTGGTGTACGGGGCCTTCGTCCAGCAAGGTACTCACCCCTCACAGCACCACTGACCGCACCAGGGCTCTGCCCTGAGCAGCAGGCCAGGACAGGGCAGCCCTTCCCAGAGTGGCCTAAAGATGGAAGAGAAGGCCCATATGGGGAAGTATTATGTTTTATTAGCCCAGCTGAGCAAAAGCGGGAAAGGTAGGCAAGTCTGGGGCTTCATGTCTTTTATGCCTATTCTGTCTCTCAGTAAGTCCAGAAAAAGCACTAGCAGGCTTTTCCTCTTTGGGAAAATGGTTACACTAGAAATAAACTACAGAGCTGCTTGGTGCAGAATTGCAACACTTCTCCAGCTCTGAAACAAGTGCCTTTTTAATTGTTTAATGTAGAAATAGAAATGTATATGTTTTGAACTCATGTGAGATAATTCATCTCTTGGTTATCTGAGATAGTTCATCTCTTGGTTGTCTGAACTGAATATGTAACTAACTTTACACTCAGGAATCTCTAGGTATGGGACTAATCCTACTGAATTCAATATGTCTGCTGTCATTAACAAAGTTATTTTTGTAGCTAATTGTTTACAAAATCTGCCCACACAGTTTTTATGCCATATCTTTCTTAGTTGTATCTTGGAAGGCAGGTTTTATTGAATGCTGACATATGGGTAAAGTTGTTAACTTTTTTCTACATTTTTTTTTTACTTGTGATTGCAAGCTTCTAAAACTTCAGATGGAAAATCCATCCTGTTGCTATGAAACTTGGTCCCTCATCTCATTAAGGTGGCAGCCTTGATGGGTTTAAGTTCAGTAAAATATAATCTGCACAAACATATGTTGAAGTAAGTAGAACCAGCTCTATGGTAAGGTTTAGTCTCCAACGATGCTCAAGCATAACTGCTTGAAGACTGCCGGAAAGAAATCTTCACACGATATGAAATCTTGTCAAACATAACAAGTACTAATGCTTTAGTCTTTGCAGATTTAAATACTGCAAAGATAGCACGCAAACCATTAGACAGTTCTGTGGGGCTTTTTTTCCCAATTCTGAAAGAATAATTGAAAACAGATTACTATATTCTGAACAATGTAATGATTTAATTCCTGCATATTAGTTGTGCTTCACCATTCAAATTTATTTAGATCACTTTTCATGTTCTTTAGATTTGATTGTCAATAATTCTCAAGGGAAATATTTTGAAAGAGGATTTTCCAGAACACTGTCTAGGTCAAGAGGTTGACTGTAGAAAATGCTTGTGAATTATCAGTCTTAACAGAAGCAGTGCTTTTCCCACAGGGAAAGGGCAGACTGGAGGGGAAGCAGAGAGCAACTCCAACAAAGTTCAACATACCGGGGCACACAGAGGGTGATTGTAAATGGAAGCTGCTGAGACCCTCCATTTCTCTGTTTATTTGTAGGGGGTGAATCCACTGTCAATTCTGTGGCGATGCGCATTGTAATGGGAAGCTGGTGGCTCTTCACCCTTATTGTGTGTTCTTCCTACACTGCGAATTTAGCAGCATTTCTCACAGTATCAAGGATGGATAATCCCATAAGGTAAGTGCCTCTTCTTAACACAAAGCTAGAAACCTGGATTTTACAGGAAGGTATTATCCATTTGAGCACTCATTCTTGCAAGAAGGAGATAACTCTCTAATAAAATACTCTGATTATTTGCAGTGGCAGTTTTTCTCTCCTTTCCCCCCTCTTCAGTTTTGCTCCAACAGCCCTTAAGCAATTCTGATGGAGAGGACAATGGCACTTTAATTCTGTATTTTTCCACAAGAGAGGTCTATCATGTCCTGCTGGTTATTTGGTTGCAGTTTGTGTGTTTGTGTGTGTGTAACTTGGGGTTTCTTTCTGCAAATTTAAAAGCTAAAAGTTTTCTTTTTTTTTTCTCACAAAATGTGGACAAAATTTCCACCTTTGTGCTGGCATGGGGTACTGGGAGGGCCACAGAAATTTCACACTCACTGCTGACAAGGTTAGAGCCTGATATCTCATGTTGAATGTGGTAGTGATGGAGTGGATCACAGTGCAGCGCAGGCACTTCTTCTAGAAAGTGCTGAGCCAAGGATTTCAGGTGTTAGAAGGTGACACAGTTAAGCTGCTGCTCTCATTTGGGATTGCATTGGGAAGACTGGCACTGAATGTTTTGTGTTCACTTCCTGAAACAGAAGAATTGTCACTGAGGTGAGGCTGGCATTGCTTTTGCCTTCTCAGTGGTTTCTGCACAGAAGGACATAAATTTATTTCTTCTAAACACGAGTTCAACACAATTTCCAGTTTTTAGCTTGCCAATATATACTTGCAGATAATGTAGTGCTTTATGTGGATATGTCATCATCATCATCATCATACCAGGCCAGAACCATAAGCAGCTTTGGTTTTAAATTCTCTTTCTGTTAGTTTGGCCATAATAAATGGGTCTTAACAATAACAGAAATAAGTACTCCAAGTAATTTCTAGAAAAAACATGAGAAACTACGTAGAATAAAACTATCTATGTGCGACACCTGGATGTACTGGAAAAAAAGTTGAGCTCAGTGAATAAATTGCTCTTGAACAGCAAGACACAAATAGCTATCCAGAAAGCTTGACTAATGATATTCTTAAAAATTTCTGAAGGGTCTATTTCTTTCACTGCTGAAGAAAATTCCTGTTTGGGCTAATCAGCACTTTCCAAAACTCAGTGAAGTTCAGGGGAGGACAAAAGTTGGAGTGTAATTATGTGAGGACTCTCCAAAAAAAGAGGTTTAAGAGCAGAACTGTGGATTTTTAGAGGAGGACTTTGAGTCTGAGCTGTTATAACATTTACAACAGATTTTAAAACCCCTTCTTGTTAAAATGAAAGGACATTGTTAAGAATCTTGAGGAGGAGAGAAGTCTTTTGGGTAAAGGAACTGCTCAGGATTGTTTCACAAATATAGAACTGAGGCATCCTTCTACTATAGGATGACAACTGGAGAATAGCAATTAAATGCCTTTGTATACCTAATGGTAGCTGCCA
This sequence comes from Anthoscopus minutus, assembly GCA_013399455.1. NCBI lineage: Eukaryota > Metazoa > Chordata > Aves > Passeriformes > Paridae > Anthoscopus > Anthoscopus minutus. The sequence continues at coordinate 58,758 of VWYI01034703.1, read as the reverse complement.
CTTCCCAGGTTCCTTTATTGCATCCCCGTATACAAAACGAGGATGTAGAAGTAAGAAAACATTAGCAGAGTAATTCAGGTGCCAGAATGTAAATGCCAAAAGAAATTTAAGTTGCCAGAAGTTTCGCTGCCTCTGTTCTACCTACTTGGGTGTAAGGGCAGGGATCTCTAGTGGGTGTTGTCAGCCACAATGTGGGTTGTTCATATTGCCTGAGATATCAAAAGTGGTCCTGGATGCTGTGGCTTTGGCTTGCAAATGATTCCTGAGGTGCCTTAGAAGAGAAGGTGGAGTAAAGAAATAGTTTCTCTGGAAACTCTTGTTGAACCTTCACCCATCTCTGAGCTATGATTTTCATGTCCCCACTCCTCAGGCAAAACAGCTTATAAAATGATTTGTCATATTTAGAACAAGGGGTTTTTTTCTGAGAAAGTAAATTACTGCCTTTCATTAATTAATCGTGGCCTTGTGCTTTGGCTCTCTCTTTTAACTGGCTTCACATTGTATGATGTGCAGTGGCTGTTTTTGCCTAACCCTGCCACTCAGCTTGCCTGCATTCTGTCTTTCATGGACCCAGAAATCCATTGCCTGCATTCTATCTTTCATGACCATTGAAATCCATTATGTGAAATCCATTTTTCCTACCCAAAGAGCCACAATGATCTAGAGCTGAATATTTGCTCACCAGCTGAGAACTACCAAATCCATTTGTGTACGCTTCCATTGTTAAGAGAAAACAACCCCCATCCTTTCAGTAAATGTCTGCTGTTATCTCTCCCTCCATAGAGAAGTCCTCTGGTGTTCAGTGCTCCTACACCCAAATTGCCAGCAGGAGAGAGATAAGTATTATGGTGCTGCAGTAGCTGCAGCATAGTTAAGATTTTCATTCCAAGACTGATTTTCCTCCCAAGCCCTCTCCAAAATGTCTAATAAAAGTTGTTCCAGTATCAAATTTGGCATGTGTGGTCTGTGACTAGTGAAATAGATGTATGTTTGATTGAATAATGAGGTGTCAATCTCGTTATCACTGCCTCCACAATTTCACTGCAAAACAAGCGTGTCATAGAAATCTTAAACAGTATTTATTAGAAGGGGCTTTGTGAGACATTCACTGAAGCGAAGATGAACTGTTGGAAGGCAGATTTTTAGAATTATCATGTCAGATAAAAGCCTGCTGATAAGCGAATCCTTTTTTTTTTGTTTTTAAATCTGGCATTGGCAAGTCTGACAAGGCTATTCCATCCTGCTGTGAGTTTCAGAGGCTTCCTGTGGCTCACAGAAAGATGAAATATCCAGAGTAGGAGGAATGGCAGAAAGCAGCTTTGATCTGCCACCTATATTTGTTTCCTGATGGATACTTTGTAAATCCCAAACAGGGTTTTTTTTGTCCAGGTGCCTAGATCCCAAGTAGGAAATGTGATTAACTTGGAAAGAAAAACTATTCTTCTCCTTGCATTTTCCCGAAACATCAAGGGTTTCATCTCAAGTGTGCTAACAAGAAGAGGCGCTGGCTTTCTGGTCTGGTGTGACAGCATGTGCTTCCTTTCTCCTTATGTGTCCTGGGTGCTCCTCGTGCGTCGCAGGTCCATCATTCACCCTGGTGTCACATGATGGTGGGATAGGTCGAAATGTGGAGTTTGAGACCCACATGGAAATCTTTATCCCCTCAGGAGTTCAAAGCTGGCAGGAAATATGCTGTACCTTGCTTGGCTGCCTCAATTGTTCAGTTGCTAGTGGTTGGTGCTTCTGCTACCTATTGATCTTATAATGCTCCTGTCTTGGTTTGTAAGACAGGCATCTGTCAAGGAAGGCAGGAACCTCCCTTGAAATCAAGAAAAAGAAAATTGTAAGCCTCCACCTTTTCTATTCGAATTATTATATTTTGAAAACACAGGGCTCTCAGGCAGAGATATGGGAATAGGAATAACAGTTCTTTACTAATATGTATAATAAGGTAAACCAACAAAATAACTACAGTATTAACAACAGAACAGAACAGGGACCCCATCTCGGCCGAGATGGGAAAAGTGGAGGAGAGGCAGTGCCTCACAAACCCCTCAGCTGGCACTCAGTCCCGGAGTTCCTGCAGGCTCTGAGGAAAACACCTCGCTGGAATGGCAGGGATGGGCAGAGAGTCCCAGGCCGGTGGAGGAGATGGATCAGCAGCTCCGCAGTGGCAGCTGGGGCTGCAGCACGTCCAGCAGGACAGGGGAGTGAGGGTCACAAACGGAGAAGAAGAAGAAGCAGAAGAAGCAGCTGCTCTGTCTGGATGATGGCAAAAACCTCCTCTCCCAGCAGAAACAGCTCTGAGAGTGTCTGTCTCGCTCTCCAGCCAAAGGACTCAAAAAGCCCTGCTCCCCTCCCCCAGCTGCTCCCCCGGGCCCAGCCGATTCTTTGTCTTTTTTAAGCACCGAAGAAATACCAACCATCAAGGCTTTTCTCTCAGCTAAATGGGGAAAAATTCCACTAGCTAAGAAAAGAACACAAGAAAAAAAAAAGGACACCTAACCCCCAACAACTGCTTCTTAATCCTTTTGTCTAAATTACCTTCTGTACTTTTCATCTTCTCTGTGCCCCACCTCCCAACCTGGGAACAAAGGCAATGTCATGCTTATCTCAGTATTTCTGCGTTTGTGGAGATCCACAGGCTGGGCAGTGACAATTCAAGCAGGTTTCCTGGCCCCTTATGGGCAGAGGAGAGAGACCTTATCCAGTTCAGTATGAAAAAGGTGAGGCAACTACTGGTGGCAACTACTTTGGAGCTCAGGTTAGGAAGTTGTGATCCATGTTCTAACTTTGCAAATGATCAATTCTCAATTTTTGTTTTTAATAAGAAATCTAGATAATGTTTAGAGCCTTTGCTAATCCTTGACAAACTTGTTTAAACCCAAATGATTTGCATGTACTCTTCTAATATTTGCCTTCAGTACTGTGTGCAGCTGAGGAGTCTTCTAATGGGTCAGTCTGCTACGTAAGGCAGAATTATCACATGCAAGTTTGTTCTTTCTCCTGTCTTACTACATTTTCAAACAGCTCTTGAATCTGCTTTCTGACCTTACGTTTGTAATTATGAGTTTAATTAGCAGTGACTTACATTCCAGCTTCATTTCTTGTTAACAAGCAGACTACACGCAGTTCAATAGCTGCACAGATATTCTGAAACTCAGGTATAGGAGAGCTTGTCTGACAAGTGGTTAAGAATCATGCAAGAAAAATAGGACATAAAAAATGTATTCTATTTGCAAATTCAAAAGAGTTTAAATTTAGGATTTTATCAAATTGATCCTTAACATTTGCATATGCTATGGATACCTTGTGAGGCATCTGTATTATATGCATTCCTGGACTGCATACAAATGCATAATGTAGCTGCTTTAAGATCACAGCTGTTGTTTCATGATTTTGGTTTTCCTTGTTTGTATTTTAATCCCCCAATTTCTTGTGTTTTGGTGACAGCTGAAGATTTAGAGCAGCTTAGTTGGGTGATAGGCTGTTACTGGGAAGACTTGGGTGTAAATTCTTTTTCTACCACAATCTTTGTTTGATCTTGCCGAGCTTAGCCTTCTCTCTGTCTTGGTTGTCCTTCTTTATAACACAGTAATAATATTTTCTTATATGGCATATTGTCAGTTTAGCTGTTTTAGAGATGATGGCCCTAACTATAGCAGCACTGCAGGTATCAAAAAAAGATTGATTTTCTGGATTGCATAAAAAACAGAAGAAATCTCAAAATATTTTTAAATAGAATGAGAAAAGTACTTGGAATATGCCAGCCAAAGGGAAAGGAAGAAACATTTCATCTGCTGTAATTAAGTGGATTTGGTAGGGTTGGTGGCAAGAACGTCGCCAGAATACTTCTGTATTCACAGGAATTTTGTCTTGAAATTCCTCATGTTCGAAAACAGCCTTTCTCTTGTTAATATCAGATGTGTCTTTAAATATTTCATTGGATTTCCTTTTGTGATGTTTAATTTGTACTATGTTTTGCAGTGTCTGTGCAGCACCTCAGGCATGTTGGCAGGAGGCAGGTATGAATGAGCATGATAAAAAATAATTATTGTGATTAAAGGCCTATGAGCAAAAACTTCAATCATTAAATAACTAGTTTAAGTCCCTAAATAAAAACAAAGGCTGAAAAAGTGTGTAAGAAAGATGCAAAAACTCAAAACTTTTTTTTACTTTCTAGAACATTCCCTCTCTGGAGCACAGGGGTGAAATTTCCTGGGAAATGCTCTGTGCAGCAGGGCAGCAGTGCTTAGGGGCAGAACTTGCCAACATTTTCCTTCAGGCTCTGTTCAGGACAAGGCACTGGGCTGCTGCCAGTGCTCCAACTCCCATTGTTTGTCTTTTCATTTCTCTTCTATTGATGGTGCTGCCGGGAAAGCCACAGAGTCTGGAGCCTTTTGAAAAGCTTTCTGAATGTTGGCATATGCCTTTCAAGCACAGTTTAAAATGGATCCTAATTACTCCTCTAATTGAACAAGCAGGCAAGCATCTAAGTGCAAATATTTCCCAGGGACATTTTTCTGAGAAAAATGAGAATGCACAGCTGAAAATCAAGCTTGCATTCGATCTCTCCAGTTGCCATTAAAAAATGTGACATAGATTGGAGATCAATGGCAAACCAAGAGATTTGTGATTCCACACCTCTCCAACTTGACTTTTGAGAGACCTATATCATAGTACCTCTTCATTTGTTCTGGTTACTGAGAAGTTCTGTGACTGAGGTAGTCTCAGGCATTAAAATTCAGATGCGTGCACAGTTTAGAGAAGAAAATTATTTGGATATAACATTAGCAAAATCTACCATCTGTGCAGGTAATAAAATCTTCATTATTTTTTCTTTTGCTTTGAAAGAGCAAAAATCTAGCAAGAGTAGCAGCCCTTAGGACAGCCCATCAAAATGTACAAGGATTGGTTTCAATCTGATATTTGATATGCAGGCTCTCCTTGGCTTGGACAGAGTCACCTTTTGGGTCAGTTTGTCTCATATTAATAAAGGTTATTCCTCGCCTATCGACAGAGTACCTGTATGCCTTCTGCATGCATAAATTCCACTGGCCCCTGACTTACACCTTCCTTGTTGTAGGATGAGGTTTCTTTTTTATTACATGGATAGCATCTGTGACTTTTTTTGTCAGGTTATATTTTCTATTTGACTCCTAAGGGATAAACAATACATAACACAATAATAGAATATTTATGCTCAATAGGATACTTAGATTTCTTTTACTTTTTTCCTAAAGAAGCTTATTTAATGTCTTGTATGAATTGATAATACCATAGCAGGATAATAAAAAGCAAAATAATTATTACTATAGCAAATCAAAGAGAAAGGGCCTTCAGCTTAAAGCAGCTGCTTGCAAACCAAACCCACTTTAAAATATAATCTATTTTATATAATTTATCTGTACTGGTCAGAGTCATTAGTGTAACAGTGGGCCCTATTATAAAAGTCATACTGGTTCTGTTACAGGGTAATATAGTGAATATTACTGCACAGGTTTCCAAATTGCCAGAAGGTCTCTCTGAGAGCATTCCTGAAGCCAGAACAAGTAAATTGTGTTCACAAAACTACCAATAGTTATTAAACAATCACAGTAAGTTTGTTCTTGCAAAACCATGAGATGAAATTGAAAGTCACTGTTCTCACTTATAAGAAGGCGAAGTTGTACCTGTCTTTAATTGCTGTCACATCAGACAGGGCATACATAGGCTTCCAACTCTGCTAATCTGTTGAAATATTTTGGGAACTGCTTCATTTGTTCATGTAAAAAAACTGTCTTCTCACCTTGCATAATTCCTCACCAACATACCCACATGAGCAGTGGTTCCATCATTTTTGTGCCACGATTGTTCAGCATTATATTTTCTCATCCACTTAACAGCAAAGGTAATTTTCCCATCTTCTGCTCTGGACACTGGAACTTCAGTCAAGGGATGACACAAATTGCTTTCTGCACTGACAAATCATGCAAACTATGTTTATTTGTGTTGTGACAAGGAGTTATGTTTGCTTCTTGATTCTTTTTATCTTGTGCATTTCCACAATTCCTGTACATTTACAGTGTGGATGGTTAGCTAGTCCAATGGCTGCACTATTTAAATTTAAAGAGAATGATTTTAGTTTTCTAGGTCCTGAAAGAGCTCTTGCAGAAAGTCTTGCAGCTTCTTATAATTTCTTTTAATAGTTCCCCATGCTAAGATAGTTTATGTCTGTGTCTTTGATATGATATCTTTCAGGAATTGCCAGCCTTTTTCTATTCTTTATCCATTAAAGCAACACCCCAAGAGACTTTCTTCTCTAGTTCTTGATGTTTGTTGAGTTTGCTCTTTTGAAATGTATTATTTTTTATGTTGTTAATCTTGTTTGGGTATTTCTTCTGCCTCAGGATATTAAACTCCAACATCTTACAAACACTTTTAATCTGGATACTTTTCTCTTTGACATTTCCATTTAAATCTGTCAGATCTAAAATAGCCACTCCCCTCATAAATGTCTCCATGATAGAAGAGCATTCATTCTCATACCAGACACTCTTAACACCTTAACTGATATACAGAATGATATTTCATCTGCTGAAAAAAAATTGTTCCAACACATTCTAAAATATTTATCAACCATCTCACCATGAAGTGGAAATCTGTAAACTTGCTATTTAAAGAAAGGCTTTAAAAATTGACTGTAAAGAGACTTAGAAACTCTTCCTGATGATATAAAAACAAACTCAAACCAAACAAACCCACAAACTAAACCAAAGAAACAGCCCAGCAAAAACTTTTTAATCAATGCTGGTTATAGATGTTTAGGGGAGAAAGGAACTTATTATCCTTGGGAATAAAAATGCTACTGCTTATTACCATGAGTTCTATCCTCTCAGTTCTTACATTTCAAAATATTTTCTGGAGAGAAGTAAAACTTTTCTGGAACAGTACTGTGTTGCTAAGAGACGAGTTGCATGTGTTCTTTCTATTTCCTGGGCTCATCTGCCTTACTGAGCAATGTTCTCTTCTGCACATTCCCCCTTTATAATATAATACAGGAGTGTTTCCAGACTCATCTGGAGATGAGAGAGAGAATGGCATTGCCTTAGAGAAGCTGTTTTGATACAGATGACAAAGTTTGTTGCATTACAAGAAATGTAATCACAGGCATTGAAGTTGTTTGCCTTCTAAACCATTAAAACTAGCCTGAGAGAATGTGCCACTGATTTAATTTAATTGATTTATGAATAGTCATGTCTATCTAGAAAGGAGTAGAAAACCATCAGTCAGAATGGGGTGGATGTTAAATACTGTGTTTCTTACATATGGCAATAATGAAAATTCCAAGCTCATATTTCAAGGTATATAATTTGACTACACAATAAATGAATTAATCTCAATATAATGAGCAGCCAGTTGTTTTTGATGTGCTTTTCTGGTGCTTTCTAGTATGAGATACAGTATTCACAGAGACTTGTGTTCAGGGTGGGTAGAAAGAGAGGACAAAAGGTAAGGTCTCTCTTCTTGGTTCCCTTGATGAGATGGGATGAGATGGGAAGTGCACCATACACTTGTGCTCAGTCTGGGTCCTGTGAGAAACAGGCATGTGGGCCTCCAGACTAAAATATGCATTTGTAATGCATGCAGCTTAGACATCAATAATAACTGATGAATGCTATATGTGTTTTCAGTATTAATGAAGATCCCCGTATTTTGATTTCCCAGGAGTATGCAGCACATGCTCTAGCAATCAAGGTGCCAGAGGCCCTCTGTTATCTTCTCTTCTTTCAGTCAGCAGTGATAGCTTCTGCTTTGCTCCCTGTGGTAAGGGAAGGGTGTGAAGCTGTTTTCCAGCATCACATTGTACCTTTGACAGATCTGAATTCATCCAGCCCCTCCACCCCAGCTATGAGACTGCAGACATGCAGGGCTCCTGATAAATCAAAACTTAATAAAGAGTTGTGTAGGACCTTACTCCACACTGGGATTTCATGGACTTTAATGATATCCTAACAGTCACCGTATAAAGTACTACTAACCCCAAGAAAAGGCTTTATAAGCCAGCACCAAGAAACCAAGCTTATCTGTTGCCCACTCTATTTAATTAAAAAGCTACTCATTGTCATCCAAGTGCAAAATAGAATGGCAGCGTTATCAGTACTTAGAACAGCAGTGGAAAAGGAAGAAAGCAATTTCTTCCCTCTCAGTCCTAATCATTAATCTTCATTAGGATTTTTCGCTTCTGAATGTGAGTGGTAGAAGACATCAGTGTAGCAAACAATTTAAAGTGCTTCTACATATATAATAGGTAGTTTGTTATTTTCATTATAGGTAAAAGCATGTGTCAGTTGCCAGATGTGGTTGATTCAAACAATATGATTTTCATGCCAACTTTATGATATGTTTGATTTAGGTGAAGGGACTAAAACCTGCTGTTGGGACTGAGATGCTGTTAAACACCAGCTGCAGTTTTTATTTTAATTAATAATTTAAGGAGTAGAATGCCTTGCCTTAATTAACATGTTAACCATTCAAGCTATTCAGAGAAAGGCCACAATGGCAACGTGGTTTAAAAGTAAAGCAAGAAAATACTCAAAGGATGTCTAAACAGGAATATTTTTTCCTCCAAACACGCTCTTGAGATGCTTTCACCTTCTCTTTGCATTTTATTTTTCTTGTCACTGTTGAATGGAATATGGAGTATGGATAAAGGATCCAGGATTACTCAGATTTTTTAGCAGAATTGATTATTCTGGATTTGCAGAGTGAACAGCAACTGCTCATAGCTGCTCTGGATCCCTTTCCAGACTTTTAACTGAATTTGCCAATGTTGTACAGATGTGCTGTTGTGCCAGATCTTTCCTTGATTGGTTCTCAAAATCTGCCCCATCCTGTAGCAGTTTAAATGTGGATCTCAGCATATAAATTGAAGCTCCAGACTTTGAAAACCTGGGTCTGTGTCTTAAAAGAGACTCTAATGTGTTAGAGGCTGTGAGTGTTTCTTTGTCAGTCTGATACTTTTCATTGCTAAATTGAGAATTGGGTAATATCTCAAGGTTATTAAGTTTTTTAAATATGGAAAAAGAGGGTTATACTATCATAAATGCTCAGCCATGAAAGAAACTTCCTCCAGGGATCACAAACTATGGGGCTTCAGTGGATCCAGCTTTGAGATGCAAATGCTCAGAAACTAGTTTCCATTGCTATCACTATTAATGAAATCGCTTATTACACTATTTTTTGGTTTTGAAAACATTTCAAGCAAAACAATGATAACTTCTACTGTAAGGGCCATTGTGGTTTCTTTATAATGTGCTAACAATTCAGAAAACATGGGACATCCAGAAAGAAAAAATAAATTACAACTAAGTTAATGAAAAAAATCAGCAATCTAAGTGACTTAACACTTTTATTGTCTGGAGGAGGTTTGAAGAGGAGAAAGGTTGGAAGTATAGTTAGAAACACTGGACTGGCAATCAGGAGATCTTTACCAAATTTCTAGCTTTTTAATATAATTTTTTATGTGCAGTGCTGGAGCAGAGCCAGTGTCAGCTCTAGGCAAAATGAACTTTTAAGATCCAGTGACAAACCAAGTCACACTCACACGGATTGCTGCAGATGATTGGAGTTGCTGAGGTGGTCCTGAGGGCATAATTTAGAAATAGCAATGGATAGGATTACCCGGAGGTTTAGTTTTGTTTACAGAAGAACATGTTTTACTGATTATGATGAGAATCGAGTTTGATTTTTGGACCCAAATTTGAGTCTCACAGTCAGAAATAATGTTAAGTCCTTTGTTGAAAATAGGCATCTTTCCTAAATAAACTGCTAGAAGATACTAAGAACTTCTGTGAGCAATGGAACACAGCCTACTTATATGGGTTTTGTCCTACATCCTCCACACTTTGACTTCAGCAAAAGTCCTGCAGATTGTTCTGAGATTGGTAAAGCAAAAGTGGAATTTCAAGTGCTGGTAATAGAATGTATTTTTGCTATATCTCTGAGTCTTAGTACACAAAGCCTCCAAATGTTTTGCCAATACAGTGGGTGTAGCTAGTAATTCTTTACTTCTAAAATCATAAACATGACAGTTTATAATTTATTAGTTGCTTGACTGTCTTTGCATTTCAGTGGGTTTATAATCTGTTTGTTCCCTTCTTTTAAAACTTAATCACGCAGTAGCTCTGCAGGAACAGAGCCCCAGTGAAAACACTCAGTCTGCAGGGAAGCCAGTGCTATATCAGGAGTTAAGAAAACAGTTTAGTTTAGTTTAGTTTAGTTGTCTTTCCCTTTGCATGTAGAAACAGAGGCTGCTGGAAGTCCTTTGAAAGAAATTAAATCAGTTTGGAGGCTGTACAAGTTCAGTGCTTTTAGTGCTTTGTGTATGTATTATTTGGCTATTTTGTTTTTCATTTTTCTTACTGTTTATACTTTTGTCTCAAATCCTGGGAAGCTTGAGCATGTGCTTTTATGTGCATGACTAGTTTCACCGATCTCAGTAGTATTGCTCTATCTATTGAGTCTGCTAGATAGCCTACAAAAGAAGTTGCTTTGGGGTCAGTAGAAGAAAGATGGTCCTGATGCTGCCCTGGGTAGGTGACAGAACTGTTGCCATCACACATGGCATGCAGGATGTGTAGCAAACCCCTTCCCCCTGGGGCAGAAATAAAGGTGGCTTTAACATCCTGTCCCAAGAACGGAATGTTACATTTTACTTTTGGTTGCACTTAATTTAGGGCAGTGAGTCCTAATCCAATCAGAGACTCAGAGATGCCACCACACTGGCAGCAGTGACCGTTATAATTATGAGAAAAGCTGCTGCAGTGCCATTACCTGCCGAGGCATTCAATCACTCTTTGTTTTAACTATAGGAAGAGTAGGTGGTTGACGTGGCAACATATTCTGTGACACATGTCAATTGATTGGTTTTGCCACTGGAGGAAAGTCCCTGCTTCTTGGAAATCCTGTGTAGCAGCTGTTCCTGCCCCACTGGTGAGGACAAGAACAGACACATCTCTGCACTGTTTGTCTCCTGCTGCGAATTGGAAAGGTTCAGTCCAGGTGTGAAGGGCTGCAGTTCCACTGATTCAGTGTAGTTTAATCTGTCAATACTTATGGCTTCCCTTGTAGAAACTCCCATGAGGCTTTTTCTGTTAAGGCTTTTGTTTAAAGTGGATGATATTTTTCAGGGAGAGCAGATAAAATTAGTTTTATATGAATTAGAAAGCAGAATATATTTGCTGGTGAAGGACTTGACCCAGAAAAGTGTATCCTAAGCATGCAAGTACTGCTGCTGATCTCTCCTGGAATACCTCTGTTGCTGAAGTTAAAATTTTGCTGAGAGTTTCTTTGATGAAGAAACCTGTTGCTCTGCACATCACTGCACTGAGACAGAATTAAGAGCGACTAGCAGTGAAACAGAACAATTCAGAATTTGATCACATCACTATAGAGACGTTGACTATTTAAGGATTGAATTAAGAGCTCAGTTTAATTATTCATCATTTCAAAGAAAATCTGAGATGCCCAAATTGAAGTCATGGACCCAGTTCTTTTGAAGTCTAAGGTTATAAGAAGTGGAGATAAACTTGTTTTCATTTTATTTCTCTGTACCAAGGGTACTGCTACTCTAAGAATACTTTGAATAGTTTTATTGGCCCCACTAAGAATAAGCTTTAAAGTAGCCCATCTTTTAGTTTTTGTATGTCCAGTTTAACACACACTAAGAACATTCCTATATGTACCTGGAACAAACATTGAAAATCTACCAAAATATGTCATAATTCTTTTTTTTTTTGTATATTTACTTTTTAGACTTCTAGGTGCTAAAGATAGGTCAATTCTAATGTTACCTCATTGTTCAGCCAATATATCCCCCTTTCTTGTACAGCTGAAGGTTCATGGAATATCAGTTTCACTAATGTTTAGACATACTAACTGCTATTCTCTTCCATTTTGAAGTGGGCTTGTGTTTTTTTAACTTGCATTTAGCAATGCAGGGAAACTCTTCATGCAAGTCTCTGATTCAATGAGGCTATCATCCTCTAGTGGTACTTTATATCCATAACAGAGGGAATTTTTTTTTCAGCTCTTCAACCAGTTAAGCTGTTAGACTTGGGTCAAGCAGCTCTAGAGAATGTCTTTTTGTGAAAGTTTGAGCTCAGTTTCTAATGTCTGAAGACAAGCTTTAGCCTACCCACTCAAAAATTTTACTTAAAACTTGAGATCCAAAGATTGTTCATTTGTGAACAATGGACTGAGGCTCAAATCCTCCTTGCAGATTCATAAATAGATATAAAAATTAATCAGGACTGAGGTTCTGAATGGTAAGATCTGCTCTGTAGACATTGTCTGTACCACTTCAACCTTGATTCAGCTTTCCAGACTCTTTTCTCTTGGGGGACATCTACAAATGAGAATCTGATCTGGCAATGCTTGCTTGGCTTCCAAGTTCATCTCTCAGTGGGTGGACTGATGTAGTCAACAACTAACACCATTTTCTTATTACTCCTCATTGTTGCGGAAAATTCTCCCTTCGAGGGAGGAATTCTCAGCAATTTTTGGTCTCAAAATTCTACACTTTTCTGCACTTCACAGTAGGCAGAATTCTCTTTCAACTCATTGCTTTCCACTGGGTACAATTTTATCCAATAAATCTCCTTTCACATAGGATTTTCTGTTCTAAGTTTCAGCTCATAGGTGTTTTTTAGGCTTGCAATGCTGCTATCAGCTTGTCAAATCAGTTCAGATACTTCTATTTTTACTTTAAAGCCTACTGAGTTTACAATTTTCCCAGTGCATAGAACAGATATTTCCCTCTCACATAACTGGGTGGAGAAAACAGTTCTTGTTAGGAACTGCACTTATATTTTATTCTGTAGATGTAATCAATTCCTAACTTTTGGAGAAAAAAGTTTAAAGGAAAATAAATTAGCCTCAAGGCATTTAAAGATAGAAATTTAGGACTTGTACTATACATTTTATGTATGCATTTTTAAGACTTCATTTAGGCAGAGCAGCTTAAAATGTCTCATCATCTCTGGGACACTTTATCTTGATGGCAGCCATCAGTAGAATATTATGCTGCATTGAGCATACTGCTCAGGGTCACTACAAAAAAAAATAAAACCCAATCTTTATTTTTTGAAACGGAACATGTTTTTTCTTTTAAAAATGCTTAGATCACGTCTGGTGATCCAGGGGCCTCCAGCTGAGTTAATTGATCAGCAGTTACCTCAAAGCACCTGGTGTAAAGTTAGTCTGTCACTTATTATTCATCCAGAAGTCTTCGGCATATAGCAGCAACAGAGTAAAATAAACCCATACTGGCAGCATATTTTTAGTCTGTATATCTACAGCTACATGAGGCTTTTACAGGTAAGAAACCATCTCCAAAAAGTGTATCTTAACCAGTATTTTTATTCTGGTAATTAATTCTAGTGGTCTGATTATAAATGCTAATACACTATTGCCTGTCTGTGTCTTCTGCAGCATTTGTTTTATGTCAATAAGTTTCTAACAAACAAACCAAGCAGAGAACCCAGTCTTCAGTTGACTGCATGAAGTAATTGTAATTCCACTGGGAATACGTATCAGTTGTTGCATAATAAGCAGGTATAAATATGGACATTAAATATTTTGGCTGGTAATACAGGTTTAAAAGACAACATTTTTCTTTAGATTGACTGCAGATGCCTTTACGTAAATCAATTGGTTTATATGTACTTGTCAATTATAGCAATCACACCATAGATGTATTTATCTACAAATTGAAGTTGTGCTCCTGTAAGTGAGGGACATTGGCTTTTTCTGCTTTACTGGCTTTATCTTTATTCACACTTACAAAGAGCCTTTAATGGCTTGTGAGATCCAATAACTGAGGTGGTAAGGTTAATGAGGCATCTTGTTATGCTGCACATTTTTGTTGCAAGTAATTTTATATTAAATGCATGAAATCTTTGTCATAGGAAAGTGAGACAAGAATTTGAGTGGCTGAAGGAGATGGGTCCAGGTAAGAGCTGGTTGCACAAATAAAGCTTAAGAACAATGACAGCAGACTCCTTTAGAGAATGACACAACTGTAAGATACAGCCAGTGAGTGATTTTGTCTGGCAAAGGCAAATCTGAGGGAGTTAAAATAATGCTTAGGTTTAAAAATTACCCTTGTGACTATCTTACCTCACCCTGTAAAAAGTAGGAGATAATTCATCTCCATCCAGTATTGTGTATGTATTTGCACATGCCCACCGTGCTCAGATCTTTTGATCACTTCTCTAGCCATGGAGGTGCTGAGCATGACCTCCACTTTCAGTGCTGAAATACAGCAGAGATATTTTTTTATACAGAAGAAGTGTGGCTGAGGCCACTCCTTGTCAGGATAATTTCTGGGATAGGTTTTTGGCTAAGTGGTTGAAAACATCAAACAGTGCACTGCAAGAAATCCTTAGGACACACAATACTCCACATTTGCTGTTCCAAGGAAAGTTGTCAGCTAAAGGGCTTACCTTACTCCTACACCCAGACCAATGTACTTCCCTCCCTGCCACCTGTATGCTTGTCTGTTTATTGCAAGCACTTGATTTAAACCCCAGATTTGCTCTCTCTGCCCTGTGATGCTTAGAGAATTGAACAAACTGTGCTGCTCGTAAAGCAACGTGTACTGTGCTTATGTGCAGTACTGATTGTCAATAAAATGTAATTTAGCTAAAATAAAAATACTGATTGCCAATAATGTGCAATTTAGCTAAAACAAAATGCACATTTCTTAGTAAAAGGTTCCATGGCAATAAAGAAAAACAGAAAATACTGATAATATTAAAACCTCAAGTTTAATTAATTTTTTAACTATCCAAAACCTCGTGTTCAAACTTTCAAACAGAATTGCGGTATCAGCAGAAGGCATTTATAAAGTTGTTACCAGCTGAAACCTGTGCAAAAGTATTTCTGCTATATTTCTGATACTGTGCTTCTACCAAACGTGCTTTCCTACACACACCAAAATCTCTATACTAAACCTGGTGGGAAAGGATTGCCACAGAAGACCTTCCTGTGTATATTGAGTACCTTTCTTTGCCCTGTAGGCAGAAATGTGTCTTTTAACAGCTAGATCATCCATTCCTGGGGTTTAAGCAATTCCTTGGGATATGACAAAACTTACATTAAAAAGGAAAGAACTAATGCATGCATGCATGTAATCATGTAGATCAAGACTGGAGGAAAAATGGTTCCACAGAATGGACAGGATCAGATGGAAGCAGAACAGACTTTTCAGGATTGTTAAAGAAAGAAAATCTGAACAAATTCTCCCACTTTTCATTAGCATTTTGAATTTCCATTAGCCTCCGGGATGTTTGTTTAGTACTTTATCAATTGCCATATACAGAGCTAGGGAAATAACAGGAGATTTGGGGTTTGGTGGAACTCCTAGAGTTAGCCCAAATCCACAAGTGTACAATGTATATAGACAGAAACCGTTCACACACTCTTACTTAAAGCTGCTTAACAGCTTAAAATGAGAAAAAGTCCTTAACGCAATTTAAGAACTTAAACCACTTAAACTGTTTGAAGCAGCTTGTGAGTTTGAAGAGGTTGGGGCAGGGTATGTGCTGAGAGATGGCCCTTGGATCTGCAGCCTGGGGACAGGGCTCCCACACTAGGAGTCCCAGAGAAGGGCACCTCTTGCAGCTAAACTTGGGAGGCCTGGCAGTGATGTGAGGGAGAAGAGGGAAGAGCCTTCTATGTATTTTTATGTGGCATTGTGTATATGCCCAGATTGCTTTGCTCTAAATTGTGTAGCGTATTGGCATGTGAGGTGTCAGCAGTGACATCTCCCCAGTGAAACAGGGAAGAGGTGGCAGAAAAATATTGTCTATGACAAGTCTTCAGCTGTGGAAAACAACTTCGGCTCATGGGCTAAGGGAAGGCTCCTTAGGAGCATTGTGAATAAATCTGCACAAGCTGCAAGCCAAAATGTTCTGCTTTTTTGCCTCCAGGAGCTGGAGGTGTGGGGGAGGTGGCAAGAGTGGGCCTTTCAGATCTATTGATCAAGAAGTTTTTGTTTCTGAAGGATTGTTTTTTGGGAAAAAGAAATGGTGCGAGGCAGGGAGGGTTGCTTTAATTTAACTGATGTCAAGCAATGTTAGTTGGTTATATCAGAAGCATGTTCTTAGTGCTTCTATGTGAAGTGACATATTTATAAAGCGTTTTAAAGAAAAGAAGCCATTATTTATGGGATTCAGTTTTGTCCCTGCTGCTGTGTGTGGTTGTCAGTGGTTGAATGTGTGTTGTATACTAGTATGATGAAATGTAAAAATGGTGGCACCACAGAGGCGATACTTGAGGACAAAGGAAGAAGGCACAGAAATGGGAATGAACGTCTGAGAGAGGGAAAATAGTCAGGATACTGCTTCTGATGGCAGTGATGCCACCTTAAATATTTTGAAGCTTGGGCTGGTTTTCATTGATGCAGGCATTGACTTACACCTTTCAGTACAGAAAAGGCTGTAAAACAGGAGTGAATTATATTCTATACAATTTGAAAATAAATTGTGCATTCACAGCCACTCAGGATGAGACCCATTTACACTTCCAGAGTGGTATCTGATGAGTAAATGAAAGTTAGGCCTCTGTGTGAATGAAAAATGCCTCTTTTACCAGAGGCTGATAAAGAGAGAGCAAGAGAGACTTAGTGGAAATTGGAAGCAAGATTTTATTTGTTTGTTTAAAACAAATAAAATCCAAATCCAGATCAATTTTGATTTGGAGTCAGATGGAGCATTGGTGTAACTGCAAACTAATTCCACTGAATTCTGCAAGGTATTTCTGGTGAAGTTGATGGGGCTGGAAGCTTATATTTATAATATGAGTTTTTCCTGTGTTGAGGTAAGTCTTTATCGCATTATATTTTTGTGCAATCTTGGTGGCATATTTAACATGAATGTTATCTGTAAAAAAAAAAAGCCGATAACAAAAAAACTCACCTTCACTGGAGTGAAGCAGTGCTTTGGTGTAGTTAAAATAATATGAGTACAGTTAAATAACTACTTTGCTTTCCTTTACAATGAGGAATGAAATATGTAAATGTTACCTGGTGAGGGTAAGTGCTTTCTGATGAAAGACAGACATAGAAAGAAACCATTTTATTAATGAAATCTTGCTAATGTACTACATAACACTAATTTCTCAATATTGCTTAAATTTCAGAACATTTCAGGATCTGTCCAAACAAATGGATATATCTTACGGTACAGTCAGGGACTCAGCAGTGTATGAATACTTTAAAGCAAAAGGGACCAACCCTTTGGAGCAGGATAACACATTTGCTGAACTATGGAGGACTATCAGTAAGAATAATGGGGCAGATAATTGCGTGTCAAACCCTTCTGAAGGCATCAGGAAGGTAAGACTGGATCACAGCGGTTTTCTTTAATTTCTGTATCAATGTTGTTTCTATGGAGTTAATGTTAAGTCACGGGAAAGAAATTACAGTCATTTAACCCTCCCTCAAAATTCCTATATAAAGTTCATTTTAGTACCTTGATGGCAGATAAGAATCATAATTTGGTGTCACTGTTCTGAATTTAAGTACTTCAGCTCTGCCTAAGTCTTCACTATGTAAGTCCTTTGGATCTGGTCATAATGTCTCTCAGTTTAGTGGGAGCTTTGATAAGTGCCTTTTTGGATGTAATTCTTTACATTATCCCGTGCTGGCTCCTGTCTTTTGCTTATTTGAGTTTGTTTTCTTTTTTCTGAGTTCATGATTGGAGGCATGAGTAAGAATTAAAGGATCCACAGTATGCATACTCACTTCTCTTAAAAAAGAAATTTAATGCAAGATTTTTCTTTGTTTCTTCCAGACTGAAAAATGCATTCAGATGACATTGTGTTTTACCAAAATGTTTTTTCTCTCAGATAAAACTACATTAATTCTACAGAATTAATGTAGGATTCAAAGACTGATGTATAACAGCTTAGGATGCTGCATGTTTGTTCTGAGTCCTGTGATAAAGAATATTGACCATTTCAAATGCCATCTCTCTCTCTCCCTCTCTCTCTCACATATTCTGCCTCTCTCCTCTGCTCTCCAAATTGAATCTCAACAAAACCAGGCAGTACCTTACATCAAACACATGTCCAGTAATACATTATGCAGAAGGGATGCAGACATGCTGAAAGCCTTGATGTACTGTGCTGCTTCTGTAGTGAAAAGTGTCCTCTTCATCTGTCACTTGATTTTTTTTCCTAAAACAAGTTAACAGTTTTTGCTACCATAATGAATGTTTGATCAGAGATACTCTTGTCAGTGAAACACTGATTTACTAGTTCTTTATGCTTTTTGACGTGGGCCATAATAAAATGGTTTAGGCTTTAATTTCCTTTTACTACTTTGAATTTTTGGAAAGCTTTTCTGAACAGTCAGAGGGACAGTATCCAAAATCTACTGTTTTTACAGTGCTATGAAGAGGGTGAACACAAGTAACACAAGCCATCCCATTTCCCAATTCAAATTCCTTTAGCAAAAGATTCCCAAGTCTTTGCTTGACTTTTGGACAAAATCTTTATGCAGACATTCTCATGTCTTAGCATACAAGTATTCAGTCAAAAGTTTGGGTTCACCCTGCCCATCCCTCAGATGAGCTTCCCCAAAGCCCTCTCCCCTCAGCTCCAAAATTCTCTCTTCCTTGGAGACAAGGAAGACCTCTGGTAATAGCAAGGTCTGCAGTGATTGTTGGTTTTGTTTTGGTGTTTTTCCCCTTAATCTGCTCAGCACTTCATGAAATGAGGCCTCTTTTGAGATGTTTTGGTAGCATTTAGAGGAGAAAGAGAGACATCTGTGTACCTTAGCATTTTAGCCAATAATATAACAATTTACCTTTGAAAAAGAGTGTTTTACTTTTCTTTTTTCTAACATTCTTGTGGCAGTGGATGCTCTTTATCCATGAAATTGTAAATATTCTTATTCTGTAAACCTAAAATGCTTCCATTTATGATAGATACATTTGCTAAAGCAGAAATGTAACTGTGGATTGGCAGGCAGTTGAGAATACCAATTATATTGTCTGTATGGAGCTGGTAGCTCCATCCTGTCTATGTGATAATAACTTTTTATACTAAGTTTGATTTCAGTGTTGTAGGGCGATTTTTAAATAATTAGATCAGCTCATTCAATTAATGTCAACAACAACCAAATTTTATTTCAGTCCCCAAAGATGACCGAGGCTGCTAATTGATTAGATACCTATGTAAATTGGTATTAATATTTAATAACATTGTCAACTAAACTATTGTGTTTATAGTTTAAGTGTCACTCTTCCTAGCTCATTGAACTCTCTGAATAAACAGACAAGTTTTCTATGTCAAGTATTATGGCTAGAAATTCTGGGTTTATTTCTAAAGAATTTATGTCAGCCAAGGAAACGAGAGTTTCCATCCATAAACACATACTGCTGCATGAAAGAGATGTAAATGTGCCTTACAAATGCGTTTCACAGGAATGGGAACTCTAAATCTCTCTAGCATAAAAAGATTCATAAAATATTTTTCTGAATGAGGACTTGCCTGACACAATGCAAAAAAAGAAAAAGCTCACTATTGTTCTTCCCTCCTTTGCCTTTCCATTTTCTTCAGATAGTATCATAGTTCAGCTGCAGTTACAAACAACACTTCAGTACAAAACAGGGAATGCTGTTTTATGCCACAGACAGGTATTTCAGGTGTCTGTCCCTATTCCATTTATCTTTCTCCATTTCATGGAGATTTTCCTACTCCCTTTGACTGTCTGAAAACAAAGGACTGGCAGTGGAAGAAAGTCATGCGAGCTTTCATGGCGTTGGTTGCCATGGCAGAGGTGTCTCCTGCATCTTCTATATATACAGATAGGAGAATTAAACTCATTATTATTGCATTTTATAATGCCCTGCTTTGGTTGAGATTGTTTATTCCCCTGTTCAATCAATTTGGTGCCAAAATTTCTCTGAATTGGCTTTTCTTCCTGTGTATCACTTTTGATCAAAAGCGATCAAAACCAAATATAGCACAAAATGAGAATGCATCATTGATTTAGGCAATGGCACAGTAAGAATTTATTCCTTCTCTTTTTTGCTTCCTTAATGATCACTGAGCATTAAATCAGAGTAATCTGCTTCTCTCTTCATTCTAATTTTGAGAGTAGAAGTAATTTAAAAGTTCATTTAATATGATTTCTTTGAAACTACTTTGTCCACAATGAATTTTGTATTGTGAATTCTGATTGCTCTCATAGAGCTTCATCAATTTCTCCATTTCTTGACCCATCAGCCTTTGAAGCAAAAGAAAATTCTTCCCTCAACCTGAATCTATTGCATCCTATAGTGGTTCCTTGATTATTTTAATGTTTGAAACATTTCAACAGGATTAAATTGCTTATTTTTCTTTTCATTAGAACTGTGTTGCTTCTCTTAAAGCACTTTTTTATAGATAATAAGTGTTATCCAACCATGTTTTTTAACTACTCCACTAAGGAAAATGCAAAGGTCACTTTTTGATATTTCTGTGGTACCAACCATAATGGGATCAGCTACCCTGGCACTCTGTTTCAGCAGTAAATTAATGATGAAATTTGCATTATTCTGGCACTTCTGTCTTAAGTATGATAGCTTCTTCATAAGTTTCAGATAAATCACAGATATATCAGTGATTAATCTGGAATCAATCTTTTTTCATGTTATTATTATTTCTTATCATGCTTTCTTTGAAGCAACATTGCTTAAAAGCCAGGATCCTTTGAGCAACATTCCTCTATCTCCATCCACGCTGAATAGTGACATTATAGGGTTGTTTACTGCTTTCCTGGAGTATTATTTTCTTTGTCGTCCTTGTCTTGTCTAGGAAGCAATCTTCTTTGGCCTTTTAATTTTTTTAGGACTATGAAGAAGAAATATTTTTTTTTAATATAAGTTTTGCCTAGGGGGTTCTTTTTTCTTAAATCTGTTTTCTTAAACCAAAGATAAATCTAGTGTCCTTGGTGTAAGCCAAAGTAGTTGTTCAACCCGGGTGGAATAAATGAATGCTGCTTTGGCTGACTTTCTGATAAAGAGGTTTTGGAAAGTTTAACAAAGTGGTTTTTGTTTTGTTGTGCAGCATGCCTGTATGCTGAGAGTCACAGTAAAGCCATAGCAAAGGAGCAAAATATGAAGTACAATTAGAAGACTGTAATAAATTTGAGCTTATTATTCTGTGTTTGCTTCAGTCATTTTTTTTAATTCAAGCTATCTCACCTATTCTCAGCTGGTGTTTACCACAGGCCCTTTGTCTGTTTTCCTGCATTCATGGCCTGGAAGTTAAGGGGCAGACACATGTGCACACATGGAGTCTTTCATTTTAAAAAAATAACAACCCAAAACCAAAACCAAAACAATAACAAGAAAAAACAAACAACAAAAACACCAAAAAAGCAAAGACAGTTTAAACTACAAATAAAATTTGAGGTGGATTTTTCATTGAAAATAAATATTAAATGGCAATTTGATTTTTTTTTGGCTTTTACTGCTTGCCTAGTGAAGGTTTATAAAAAGTCAGCCTACTTCAAACACACATACATGTATGTGTGCATTTGTGTATCTTGTACATATGTTTTTCAAAGTTTGACAGCTTTTCCTTAAATTGAACAAATGATACTGCTTACCACAGATATGCTTACAACAGATATTAACAGGGAAGTGAAGGAGGCTGAATTTAGACATTAACTAAACATTTTGTTATAAGAAAACATTCCACTTAACAAACACACTAACAGTATGAGGTCTTCACTCTTCTGGGATGAAAATTTCACTAGTGGGAGAAGTTTGGAAAGAACTTAGGAAAAAGGGATCTTTGGAGATTCTGATTTTGGCAGTCAGAGAGGGAGGGGACACAGCCTTGCATCCAAGGTTTCTGGGAGTTGAGACATATGCAAAACCAAGAGCTTAAAAGTCAGATTCCTGATTATGATAAAATGGTCAGGCTGTCAGAGAAACAGGGATTCACAGATGTGATGACATTGGATAGATTGATTTATGTAATTAAAAATATGTAAAATAGATGTGAAGAGATCTGGCAGACTTGGTCTATTGACCATTTACAGTTGCAGGATGTGATTTAGAACAGCAGCACTACAAACACAAAAGAAGTAGACCTTTAGAAAAGATCTTCTGTCCAGCATCAAAAGTCGCGTGTACAAAGCTCTTGAATATAAGATAGCATACAGAAAAATGAGAATTAAAAAGTAGACTCAATGTTGGGTTTTTTTCTTTAGCCAGTGCATTGTAACTGAAGTCTTATATTTGAGGAACATTGTGTTTCCCAAGTATTACTAAGAGATAGGTGAATAATGTATTGTGTTGTCAGGGTTCTTTTTTAAATTGTAAATTTGAAAAGATGATTTACTAAAGTTCTGAAAGAAGATTAATGCAGCTCTTTAAACTGAACAAACCACCAAAAGAACCCCAAAAAACTAACAAGAAAACCTCCAAACCAACCCCAAACCCCAAATCAAAACAAACAAAAAAACCCAAACCAAACATCAACAAAAAAAAGACAAGAATTCAACCAACCAACATAAAAATACCCAGAGAAGTGTAAAGTACATTTTACCATAGTGACTTAGGCCAAATCTTTCTGGGTTATCAGATTTCTGTATATCCATCAGACAGGACTTTGTTCTCTAATATCATGGACTTGGAATAAATTCTGTTCTGTGTACAGTAACAATTGCTGCTGGTTTTGATCCCCTGAGAATATATTTTTAATGCTGACAGTTTCTTATCATAAGTTGCAAAGTCCTATATAATATTATTTACCATGGAACACAATTTGGCTGGGTAATAAAAATAATATTTTCCAAGGATTCAATGTACAGACTCTTTCCCATCTTACCAAAGAGAAAGAATATAACATTTCTACTCCGTTTTAACCCAGAAGCAAATGCATTTATGGATCTATGATTGCCTTGATGCAGATTAAAGGGAATCAGAGAAAATAGGTGGATTGAGTAAGTACCTTCCAGAAAGTCTAGGCAACATAATTTAAATCTTTGTTTCCCTGAATTCTGCCTCCTGGAAGATTCTTCACTCATTTGATTTATTGTCATGTGCAAGCAACTGTAAGTGACTTCAGAAAGGTACGGTTTATGTCAAACTGTGGTGAAGTAGATTATCTTATTTGCTCAACTGAGGAATGCAGTGTAATGAAATAACTGATAGAGTCTTAGAAACTTACAGGTGAGTTCAAAACTGAGCTTAGAAAACAATTGGAAGGATGAACTAATTCTGTGCCAGAGATGCAGCCATTTGCTAGGGGAGCTTTGTGAATCAGTTCCCGTAAAGAAATATATACAGGACTTCAGCTACTTAAATATATTAGGCGACCAATGGTTGTATTAACCAACAAAATGGTATTTTATTTTACTTTACTGAATCCCTATCCAGATATGCTTCTTACATCTTGTGTTAACTAAGGTGATTTACATTCATTATTTACACTGTGTGCAGGCCTTGGTTTCAGTTCCAATTAAAGCTGCTATTTAAGGATATCTGCATGTATGTGTGTTAACATAAAACACTGTTTATCCCCAAACTGAGATAGTAGTAGGTGCTTGTGAATCTTCTTACCTGTGAAGAAAAGAGGGATCTCTTTCAGCTTAGTGCATGCCTTTTGTTGCAGGACTAGCATAGCTCTCAGAAGAGCTGTTTTCTTGCAAAGGAAATTCGTATATTTACTTTTGTATGAGAAAAGCTGCAAAATTACAGTTTTGGTGCCTGTGATGCTCATCACTTAATGCCTTGTCACTTAAATGCATAGAACCAGTCACATTCCATGTTTCCTACAAAACATGCGTCAAATTTCATCATCTAAAGCAATAGCTTTCATTTATAATTAATAACTTCTTACATAAGCCTCACCTACACTTGTAGTTGGTTGTGTTATCCTATGTGCATACTAAAAAAAAGAAGATATTTTAGCAAGGTTTGAAGTAGGTGAGGTCCTGCTGGGAGACAAGACTGTTAGAAATATATTAAGATACTGAAGGTCTACATATAAACTATGACCTAATGAAATACCACCAAGGAATAGCGACAAGATCTGGATTTGTTTCCTGGCTTAAGTTTTGTCCTACCTAGAAATGCAGTTTAGTTTTGACTGTGTTGTGTTCATGCTGTATTTACAGGCAAAGAAAGGAAATTATGCTTTCCTGTGGGATGTGACAGTGGTGGAATACGCTGCACTGACAGATGATGAATGCTCTGTGACAGTCATTGGAAACAGCATCAGCAGCAAAGGATATGGGATAGCACTCCAGCATGGAAGTCCCTACAGAGATCTTTTTTCCCAGAGGTAAACTGAAGCAAAGCTTGTTTTATAGGATTTTTCTCTATAGCCAGTAACCGTTCACAATAATTTTGGTATTTAATGAATAAAGAACAACGAATACATGACAGCAGAGAGGTTTTGAGTTCAGACTCCAGCAAAGCTGCTGCTCCTTCTGCTCCATGTGTATCTGGTTTGGGAGGAGGGAACTGGAGGTGATGTGTGGTCTTTAGACAGCACTGCCTCTGGCAGAGAGAACTGATGTCCTCGGAGCACGGTGTGACGTAGAGAGATCTTGAGTTCATGCCACATTCTGCAGGCTCTGAGGAGGTGTATTGCTCCCTCCAGTAAGCAAGCAGCAAAGCCTCGCTTTATCCTTTAGAGGGTGGAGGGACAGGTCAAAGACTCACAGTGGTGGACGGAAACAAGAATTACAGAGAATTGTGTGGGACTGACAAGAGCAGGAAACTATAAAACTCTGTCATTTAGTGATCTCTGAGCTATCTGCTGGATATCTCTTGTCCATGTGAATGTGTACCCTGGAATGAAGACACACAGTTGTGCAGACGTGTTTGGCCTTAGCAGAAGGTGAAGCGGGTGCTCTGCTCCAGGCAGGGAGCTGAAGCAAGATTGCCTCATCTTGCTCCTCCTTTATAAAAAAGAGCAAAACTCTAGCTGCATAACTAGAGACAAAGCTGCCTCAAGAGAAAAGATTGTTAGTAAACAGCTAAAACGGTTATCAAACCAAATCCGAAATTAATCATTCAGGCAGAGAAGGAACACTTCACAAGAGACAAAACAATGATTAATTAGCAACTGTTAGCACAGTAATTCAGGCAATAAGTAACAGCATTGAAGAAAAACCATTTTGAATAAACTACATTTTCTAAAGTAGATAAGTTGGTCACTGCTTAAACAGATTTGTACTAAGTGGTGCACAAACAGTAGCATGTTTAGCCTCACATATTTTTGGAATTACTGTAGGAGAGCAGCAGTGGAGTGGGTTGAGCATTTCACTAGTGGGACCAGCTGCTGCAGCTAAATGTAGCCAGATCAGGCATAACTAACTGGAATGTGGTGATTTTCTTTGAAAATGTTCTCATTGCAGTGGAATTTTTTACAGTCCTTTTTTCACAAAATTACCTAAAGTTTCGGGGGAGTTTACATGCTGTAAGTAGAAAGAAATCTTGATACAAGGGAATTTCAGATGAAGAATACAACACTCTGGTGGTGGAAGAGAGTGGAGTTTTGAATTGTGGGATGGTAGATTTCAGAGCTATGAAGCATAAGGGAAAGACAAAAAATCCTGTAAAAAAGTATCACTGCAAATAATACTTGTCTTTTCAAATTTCTACAGGATCCTAGAGTTGCAAGAAAGTGGAGATTTGGATGTTCTTAAACAGAAGTGGTGGCCACGGATGGGACGTTGTGACCTGAATAGCCATACCAATGCGCAGACAGATGGGAAGGCACTCAAGCTGCACAGTTTTGCAGGCGTTTTCTGCATTTTAGCAATAGGCCTTCTTCTTGCTTGCTTGGTGGCAGCATTGGAATTGTGGTGGAACAGCAACCATTGTCATCAAGAAACACCAAAAGAGGTCCATAACTTTTATTCTTATCACAATTAAAAGTAGAGAACGCAAAAGGAAGAGAGAGCAAGTGGAAGTTGTGGGATTTTAGGCGCTCCCATGCAATAAATTTGATTTATTTTGATTTGCCATACTAAGCTTTGCATATAACTTTTTGGGTGGTTGTTTCTAAGAAAATAAAGCAAGCAAACAAAAGCGTCTTTTGTGCACATGGAAGGTGCCAAACTGACAGCCCTGGAGACTAAAGTCCTCTATTTATTTGTAGAGTAGATACAGCATGGGCAGCAGCAGTGCAAACTTCCCCTCATTGCCCCACCAATGTGCCTCAGCTCTGACCTGGAGAGACCACCTTTAGGGGTAAGATAGTGGTTCAGAAACATGTCCTCAGCCACTCTGCTGTGAGTGACGGGGAGGCCAGTCACGGGCACCCAGCTGTGCCATTTATGGTGATGTTTTCTCTGATCTGAGCCCCCATCCACTGGCTGGGAGATCCATGTCTATCCTGTGCAGGCTCTGCAGCTGCCAGATGTCTGGTAGCTGCTATCCTACATGGCTGACCTAGGCTGAGTTTGAAAAGGTACACGAGCAATTAAAAATAAATCAGCTAGTTAATAATTGAATAAGCCATATTGCCATGACACTGTTTAAAGGCTTCCTTTCTTTTGAAGTCAGTTTTATTTCTAAAAGTAGGAGCCTCTGAGGAAGCTGACCTTCATATAACATGTTTTAACTAGGAAATTATATCTGAGAAGTTCTTGGGTTTGAAGTTTCCATGCACAGCAGCCAGTAGTAGTTAACAATGCTAAGATAAAATAATCAGTCTATTCTCATATCTGTCCTGCATGAAGCCTGCATTTGTTTACATAGATTAAATGTTTAACAAACTAACCTCTTGTAATTTTGGAGCTGCTGAGGCTGTTGCAGATGCTTTCATCTTGGAAGGGATGTTTGTTATAAGCAAACAGTAGCAGTGAGCTGTGCTACTACACTACAGCTGGAAAATAGTATATAGCGCACCAATTCTAATCTCTCTCAGGTTGTAGGAGCAGTAGACTAATTGACATACCTGTCACCTGTAAGCAATTCTGGCAAATTGGAAACCTGATCTAGTGGTTGGCATCCCTGCCTTTGGCAGAGGGGTTAGAACTGGGGATCTTCAAGGTCCCTTCCAACCCAAACAGTTCCATATCTTATGATTTTGCCCTGCTGCCTGGTAGAAGTTGCTCCTGCTGTAACTCCAAAGGTGTCCCCACACTAGCACTATGAAGGCCTAAAGTCCAGCAGTAGGCATTTCACTCACACTGTGAAATTCTGCAAGGCAAGGGCGGGGATGCTTTCTAGAGTGTCCTCATGCTGTGTGCACAAGCACTTATCTGGCCATACATACTGTGTGGTGTGTTCCCCTCTTTATGCTCAGGGACTTGCCTTTGTCTATCTTTGTAGAGTGAGATGAGAATATGACCTAAAGACAGTTTCATATAGCTAAGGTGAAATAATTCTTTTATTGCAAGGAGTTTTGAATACTTAGTTTCCACTGCTGAAAAAGGATCTGTCTTCTCGAGTTTAAATATTTTCTTTTTCACTTGTCCCTTTCCTTTCTTTATTTAATAACTCTAAAAAGGATTTTTGCATATCTGTGCCTACCCCATCCCATCTTTTCTCCCTTTCCCATCCTTCTCATCCCCTTTCCCTCCAGTGTGTTCTTGATGAAGGTTACTCTTGTACAGCTGTAGTGCTCTTTGGCAGTTTCTTTGTCAAACATAGAATGCTTTTAACCCTCTGAGTTTTAAAGTAAACTGAAGTTACTCCCATGGTAGGGCTGTGCCCACAGATCGCTGTCTGTGGGGCTGGGCCTGTGTCTGGAGCACAACTAGAGGTTAGAGGCAAATTGAACTTAAACAGAGCATGGACAGGTTCCAGAATGATCAGTGATGGAGTTGCTGCCAGGAGAAGGGGAACAGAGTCAGCAGGAGTCCTGGCACAGCAGATGTAAAGGCTGAATGAGGAGGTGCATGTTCCCAGTGAGAGGGCACAGGGCCAGGCTGAGCTGGCTGGAGGAAGGTGTACAGAGGGTATGCCAGGCGGGAGGGGAAGAAATGAGTGGTCTCATGAGAGGGACAGCTGGGTGAAATGCCAGGCAGCCAGACAGAGGCATCTTTGGATCCATAAGAGCAGCCGGAGGGAAGGATGACAGCTGCCCAGAGCCAGGGACAGGCAGGAACCTCAGGAACCCTCTGTCTAGGCCAATGGCTGTGCGTGCCACATGGACACATTGCTCTGGCCCTGTGGCACACCAGGAATTGGGGGTTCTTGTCACCATGACCACAACATCCACTCAACTAAATTAGCAAACGAATGTAGCACTGTTTTGTGGCAGATTAGTGGCCTGACATATTTTATTTATGTACTACTAGTGAGGAGGGATTGAAGTGGGACATCTGATGGCTACTGCAGTTAAGGAAACCAAGTTTTAAAAGAGACTGTGAATGTAGGTTGAAGATTTTTGATGTGTTTAGAAGAACCAAGTTTCAAAACTATGGGAAGGACAGGATCCAGGGCTGAAGGGGGTGTGGAGTCCTGGGTGCTCCTCTGCTTGAGCCAGGAGGAGTGGCTGAGCCTGGCATAGGGTACAGCCTAACCAAAAGCACAAGGAGAGTTTGATATCCAGGAGGAACGTGTTCAGAATAACCCATGTCTAGCAATTTGTGTTAACCAGCATTTCTACAGCAGGAATTATAATGACAGAGCTACAGCACGAGTAGCATACACTGAACATTAAAATCTGCCTTTTAGCTACATTTGGTACTTCAGCCAAGTCATTAGTTCAGTAAGAGCTGCAAACTCAAGTCATGCAGCTGATGTTCTGCTGCTTTTCGGAAGGCTTTGGCAAAACACAAGTGTTGTGATATCATCTAAAAATCGTGGGAACTGGGATGTCTCCCAGCCACTTTCTTCTGTGAAGCAGAGCTTGTGGAGGGTCACAGAAAAGGCTGATTTTCTTGCAGTCTGAGCTTAGACTTTGGTGTTGCCTATGAGGCAAAGAGAAGGTGGCAACATTTGGCTTCTGTGACCCTCACCCTGTTAGGAGCTCTATAAATCCCTTGCAAAAAATCACAGCGGAACCAGAATTGAACAAGGAGTTGTCCTGACTTAAAAGCCCTTATGTAGCATTCTCAGTTGGCATGACCTTCTTGGTTGGTTGTATCATGTCAACAATTGCCAACTCAGAAAAAAAGAAATGTTGGAACAATGAATGTACAACTACTATGGCAGATTTATGACAGGGTTGGGTGGCATGCAGCTTTCTGGAGAGAGAGAAAAAGCATTTTTTAGAAAATCTCATTTTTTATGTTGAGGGTCTGTGAAGTCTCTGGCTAGAAAAATGTGCATTGCCTTCATTGGCATTGGAGAAATGTTTTCAGCTGACATTAAGGTGGTGTTTTTTGCCAGTTTACTGTCTTTTCTTTTTCCACTTTGTAGTCCTTAGGCTGGAGGTTAGGCTGAGCCAATACACTGCTGTCCAGGAACTCAGGTCTGCATGGTGTAAATCACAGCTCTTAATTACACTGAATGTGAAGAATGTAGCATTAACTATGAGACAAGCAGAACCTTATCTTTGAAACCCACCAACATAACTTGGATGTTGATATTAATCTGATCTACATTTGTGGATTTCATAGGAGGAGTTATGTCAAGGGGGATAATGCTTCCAGTTAGAATATTTTTTACATTTTTCACATATTAAAAAACCTAACCCCACAAAAATTTAAAAAAAAAATAAAGTAGTATTATCCTTATGCACTAAGTCAATTCATTAAGACAAACATCCAGGAAAGATGAATTCCCTTTATTTTTCCATGTTGCCATTGGTTCACAATTATATCTTTCAAGGAATAGTGAAATTTCTTGCTAGAAGAAATTCACCCAAAGGCTGGGTTGATATTTTTCAGGATTTTGATACAAGATATTTTTATTCTATTTGATGGAGATTTGTAAAAAATGTTCCTAATGAGTTCTGTTGTACAAATCTTTTACGAATTCCCTATTTAATCCTTATTAGATCAGATTAACAAAAGACAGATTAGCTCCAGCATCCGGAAAAAAAACATGCCACATTCTTCTGTTTGAGTTCAAATTTGCAATCTCTTCAAGCTAGAAAATATCTGGTAATGTTAAAATTCCCTTATTTTCTAACTCAGAAAAACTGGCACTAGGTCATCCTTTTCCAAAATGATATTCTGGAATTTGCTATCACTCTTTTACTCATTGTACCCTTTACTCAGTACCAAGCCATCCAATACCCACAGGAAATTTAGCCAGCTCATACATCTATCTCTGTGTTAAAATCTTGAATTTACACAGCTGCTACTCAGCCTGAAATACTGATACCTAATCTTGACTTAGATAAGCTTCAGAAAATTAGGGAGTTGTGAAAAATTAATATTTATTCTGGAGTTTTTGTTCAGTCACTTTATGTTCCTTTTATGTGATTGAGCATTTAGATAAAGTTACTAAAACCTGGCACCATATAAATGTCGAACTTTTTACAATTGCCTCTGGAGTTCTTTAACTTTTTGTGAGTCCTATACGTTTATTTAACAATATCAGTAAGCTGTAATGTAATTTGGATCATTTAACAGCCAAGGGCTTTGCCACATCATCAGATTGTTGGTATCTTCTATCCCCTTTGAAGGAATGAAAGGCAATTTTCACATCTTTGTTGTCATTATGATCCAGCGTGGCTGCTGCCTGCAATGGGCTCCTCAGCATCCTCTGTGCTTTATCAGCTGTGCCTTTGTGTGATGTGCTGTTCCTCTGAATATTATTATTTCTGAGATCTCGTCAGAACTGTGAAGAAAAGTATTCCTAGCTCACCTATATACTACAAAACAATGGAAACTTATAAACAAAAATATCCTCCTATTCATGGAAAGAAAGTTAAATTCTCATATTTTTCACTGTGCATGAGATTATTCACTAAAAAAATTAACAGGCAACCCCATGTTAAACAAAACAAGTCACTTGTGCAGGATGATTTTTTTTTCCTGGTATCTGATACTTGTATCTCTCATAAGAGGTGATATTGATTCATTTTTATTTTATATAGTTCTTGAAGGACAATGTTAGAATGAACTCAAGAAATTCTTGGTTTGATTCTTTCTTTGCACAGATAATATATATGATTAATCAAAAATCTTTTTTTCCAAACCAGCTGTGCTATTCCTAGCAATGTGTCTCAGAAACTGGACCCAGTTTTTCTGGGAATCTGTTGTGCAAGAAGATTTGGGGGTTTTTTGGTTAAGGCATAGCATAATTTTCCACCTTCTGTGTTGCTCCTAGTCATTGTCTTATAACTTGTGTCAAATTTATAATTCATTAACAATCACAGTCTTCACAGCTTAGGTTGTGATTTCTTTAGTTTCTCATGCTTCTGCAAGATAGTTTTATTCAATAGACTCTTTTCTCTGTCCTTTTTATTTTTAAATTATTTAAAGGGGGCAGCATTGCAGGTACTGTTCAGAGTGGAAAGGGTCTTGTGTACTAGTAACAGCTCCTTATAATTCCTATTTTCTGCTACTCCAAGCTTAATAATATCTTGAATCTCAAAAATTCTAGGCTCTTGAGCTCTCTGAGATAGTGGGAAGTAGCAAAATTATTCTAAAAATTGTCACAAGTATCTTGTCAGTACACAGTGTGCAAGAAATCTCTGTATCCCTGGCCAGAGTAGCCTTTTGTGATCTGCCTTAAACTCCCTCATTTCCGTGTCCACTGCTGTGCAAATACCAGCCTACATCTGAAGTCCATTCTTCCAGTTTTAGTGGTCACAAAAGTTACTAAGACTCTCTTCTGGTATTAGAAGAGCAGGAATCCCAGTGCACCTTACAAATGGAAAAAGGAGCTGGCAGGCACAAGTCCAATGGATCCAAATTTGTCACTGCTAAGAATTGTGATTTGTACTATATTCATCTCACTTTAGTTCTCCGGCCAGATACTATTCCATGGCAATCAAGGCTTCTGTACCGTCAGCATGGTGTCAGTAGCATAGGTTTTGATTATTAAAGAGTCTATTGCTTTTACCATTATTTTCGCTTTCCTTTTCTTTCCTTATCACTTCATTTACCTTGTCTCCTTTGTGGTCTTATCTTTTTATGTGATAATTTGATTTGCCCCAAGATGGTTCCTTTTGAGAGTGAAAGGAAACATGAGATCATCAAACCAATATTTTATTTTCCCTTCATTGCATGTTCTCTATATTTTGTCTTGTTTTCATTTTAAATTATTTTTTCTGTATTTTAATGACATGTTTGAAATCTTTGTACACTTTTTGCTCAGTTGCATATAAATTATCATTTGTTTGTACTACTGTATTGTATTTCACTT
The DNA here is from genome assembly GCA_013399455.1 of Anthoscopus minutus. Classification (NCBI taxonomy): domain Eukaryota; kingdom Metazoa; phylum Chordata; class Aves; order Passeriformes; family Paridae; genus Anthoscopus; species Anthoscopus minutus. The sequence goes on along the minus strand of VWYI01034703.1, from coordinate 26,485 downwards.
TTCTAAGAATGAATAAAGGTTTGTTTGGGAAAAATAGATCATGCAAACATTGGCAAAATAATGCATTTTAATGCCATCTAGAAATTTAGTTTTAAACCGGCTTTAAATGTAATCAGCTGAGGAACTTCATTTAACTAGCATTTTTAAGTCAGCAAAGCAGTGTTAGGAATCAGTCAACCCAGAATGCAAAGTTTAATGTTGTTTGATGATAAAGTATAAACTGGAAAAAACAGTCCAAAAAAAAATAAAAGCCCAATGTAATATATAAATTACCTTGTACAGAAGATGGTAATAGCTGAAGGGGCATCTTAACTAATTATATGTTGACTTTTTATGTGAGTGAAGAAACCAGATTTTCTCTTTGAAGGTGCCTATAGTGAAGCAGATATTCTGTAATTCCTGGTCCCAGGCAGGGTGCACATCCAGAATCCAATGAAATCACTCAACTCCTGCTATTGATCATCACAGATTTTTGTCAAGGCTGTAATGGATTTAACAGTGACATGTCATCCCTGTGATTTACGGCACTGGGCCCAGGCTTCTGCTACCCAAAACAGTGGTGAAGCAATTGAGTTTTGTACTACCATATTTCCCTAACTGCAAGGAAGAGATTTTTATGTTTGGTTTAATTTTTCTCTGTCATGCAAGAAAACCCTGCAAATAGGATACTAAGGGATATAATCTGGATTTACCTGGCATGAATCTTAGAGGGGGAAGGAAATTATTCAACAGAAACTAGCTTAAAAAAATGAGTGTTGCCATGCAGGGAAATCAAATAGAAGTAACCTGTTTAAAGTTTCAGTTTGGTGATGAGTGCAAGTACATCCTTAATTTGCATTAAATTGCCTATCCCAGAGAACTTCCATGGCTACTCATGAGCTTGGCATGAGCTTATATATTTTATTGAATTGGAGCCTTAATGTGTCAGATTCTTTTAATTCTTCACACAATGTTTACAAAACTAATTTTTGTATGTCTTATCTCAGCCTACAGTGGTGTTTTAAAGGTGACTTTTTGAAGGGGGTGTAAAATAACAAAATCAATGAAAGTTTAAAATAAAAAAGAGCATAAAATGTGACTTTTTCTCAAATTTCTTTTGCATTTTTGTTGTTTGTAAAATGCCTTAGGTGTTGATCTGACTAAGCATTTATGCATGTACACAAAATTAAATATGAGGTGTATTCTAATCTCATCCGGAGCACCGAAACATTTCCATTCCTTTTAGTGGCATGGAATCAAGCTTCACTTCCTTTGAAACCACCATCTTTGAAGCAGAAACTGGGAGTTACTTTTGCATTGAAGTTATTTGGTGAAGATTGACCTTAGCATGCAATGATATTAACATGCAATATATAAACCTATTTATCAGTTGAATTTAAATAGTTATAGAGAACCTGAAATAAGATGTGGACAATATTACCAAAATATCAAGGTATCACAGATACTGATATCATGGACAATATTTTCTTTTTTTTTTTAATTAATCAATGGCTTGGTTATAATTTTCCATAAGATTTTCCATTCCAGACCCATATTTATAGGCATATATATCAAAAAGTGCCACACAAACTCACTCAACATAACAAGCACTATTTTGTCAGAATTTTTCAGTATGAAATCTTTCGGGTGACTGGTGGCCAGATTTTTATTATACTGAGCTATTTTAATGATTTGGCTGGTCATGTCTTGTCTTATATCAGAATAGGAGCTTGGGCAGTTTCCAAAATATAGCCCTGAATGGGGGTGCAGAAATCTTTTCAGAAATCAGTTTTTAAAAATCAGAAATCAGAAATCAGTTTGCAAAAATTGTGGCTAAGAGTCAGGAGTAAGGATTTTGTAAGGCTTTCGTGTAGCATGAGTGGAGATGAGAGGCTTTGTAAGTCATCTAACACTGGGCATCAAACAGGTTGTAGAAGCATTTCTTTGTTTCCTGTTCCAACTCTCTCCTCTACTCCTGGCATAATAGGAAAAGATGGGAACTTCTGAGATTTGGATGTGACTAGACAAGAATGGTGAAGAAGAAGGGTGTGGAGCAATCTGTTATGCCTGATGCTCCAGTAGAGTAATTCAGATTGTTAAAGGATGGCATTGCTTTGCTTTGGGCTCACTAGAGTGAGAAATTGCATCCCTTATGGACTAGATTATAATTTAGGATTTAAAAAATATGTAAAGCAAGGTAAAGAAACCATTAAGTTTTAGTGAGTTTTGGAATAAAACCTTCATGAATTTAATGTTTCCTTCATAAAAGAGAATCTGTCACCTCACAGGCTAATTTTAGATGATGTTAAATTCTGAAAACACCACCTCCTTGAGCGCCATCCTTTTCTTAAGCAATACTATTTCAGACCAGAAGTATAATAAATGATGAGTATGTTTGCTGAAAAGAGTAAAATATTAATTGCATTATTAGCCTCATTATCTTGATCCTTTTTTTTTTCTCCACACATCTTCCTTTCCCTTTCCATCTGGAGATGGCCAATAATGTGAGGCTGGGCCTCAGAAGCATGGTGAGAATTTATAACATACAAATTGGTTTCTTGTTGAAAATGCCTGCACAGATGAATCCCTGCTAGTTTCCTCCTCATATTTTCCTTCTCCTGGAACTCCCATTGATCTTAACCTCTGTGTTGTTGGAAGTGCCTGTAACTGCTGTCTGTAGTGTGTACACAGTAGAGGTTTCTCTGGTTGCAAGTTCTCCTTTCTCCCAAGTTCCTTTGAAGAGACATTGGCATGCTCATCGACCAACATTCATTCTGTGCTGCATTTTGCTGCTTGTGGTGAGAAGTGTTTCTTTGTATTCTCTTATTGTCCTCTTTATTTTTAACATCATGAAAACTGTGGAAACATCTGTGCGGTGTGAACCACTCATGCATTCTCTTTGTCATTGGGTTACCAGCTGGTCAACCAAGGTTGGTAAGGATTTTAAAATTTGAATATCTCAGCATGAGGCTGAATGCCCCCTTTCATATTGAGTAACAAACAAAAATGCTATCACAGCCTCCTCCCTGGCAGGTTTGGGTTTGTTGTGAGTTGTGAAGTATAGGCTGTGCTCCCTGTGATTGCACTTAATGGATGGTGGTGAATGTGGGAGTAGATCACTGCATGACACTGTGGGGTGACCTGCTGTTCGCCCATCAGGACTGTGTCCTATGTATTTATTCACAGAGACAGGGATGCAGTTGAAGAGGATAAATAAGACAAAGAGAGAGGTTTAGCTCGTTTAAAGTGGTATGTATTGTCAGCTTCACTGGCCTGCTGGGGAGATCACTGTCTGGGGTATTCATGGCAAGGCTCACAGGTAGGACCTGTGGGACACCTCAGAATTAGACCCCTGGTTAGATGTGATTTCAGGGAAGATGTGAACTGATACATGAAGGTTCTTGCTACTTGCACCAGTTCTAGTGGTGACTGACACACCGCTGTTACTTGTCTATTGTCTAGGCTCTTTATTTACACTTATTTTCTGGATGAGGATAGCTGGAAATAAACTTTGGCAATATAGTTGAAACAATTTTCTATCACAACATCAACTTTGCAGTATTGTGTAATATCACATTTTTTTCAGGTTTACTTAGAAGGGAAAAGAGAGTTACTGTCTCTTCATAAAGGAATTTCTGCTCTCTAGTGAAGGAAAGCATCGCCTAGTGAATAAGGTGGCCTCCTGCACATAATTTTTATGAAGTTTTGTTTCTTTGCAGATGATTCCACATTGAACGAAATTAATGTACTTCAAAACTTTCATATATTTTATTCTTTCAGTTAGGTAACAACCAACTGGACCTCACCTGATGTCAGTCTCAGTGCCTTCTTTTAACAGCTGGTTTATGGACAATAATTTAGCTAATTGCTAATTTAAAATACATGGTAGAGCTTCCACTTTTAAGATCAGAAGCTTGATTGCAGGATTGAGCCTATTTCTAAAAGCCTGTTTTCAAGTAGACTCTTGAGGTGCATCCCTGCATATTTCTAATAAGATTTTGTTATGGTCAAACCAGCTTTAAGCAGAGCACACTAAGAAACCACTCAGCAAATTTTATGTAACATTAAGTGCTGGGTCAGTTGTCTGTGTTAAATTAATGACAGCAGACATACATCACCACTGCATCTGTTTACACGTCTCTCTGCATTTCACTGCATTGTCGGCTGCAGAATCTCTGGAATAATGAGTGTCACACAGTGAGTCATATTAAAAAGGGGTTATTTATATTAATGTAGCACCATACTGTATTGTCACTGTTTTGCAGCACATCTATTACATATATCATCACTGCTTTTTCTTCTTGAGCAAGCCAATTATGCCCAGTTTTGCCAGTCTGTCAGAGCCTCCTGGAATAAATTAAAATTACAGATTTGCATATGCAGGAGCTGTAACTGAAAGTAATGATAATGACCATGTGTGAATACAGGAGTTCAAAATAATCCTAAACAATTGTACATATAGAGCTGTTGCTGCTTTATTTCTCTTTAACAAGCTAAATGTTTGAGTCCACAATGTCTGAAACCCCACAGACTGAAGATGGTTGCTGGGTGAACCTGTGGGATTTGATGCTGAATAAGAAGAGAATAGTTTGTGGGTACCTGAGCATGGAAACTTTTCTGTTTCTGGTTTGGTTTTTTTTTCCCTCCTTTTTCAGTTTTGCAGTATGGCTGTCTGTGCCTGGAAGTGCTTCAGTGTTCCCTTCTAACTGGGTACAGGTGTGTCTTCCAGCACATATGTCTCATGGCCTCTGACACCTGTGATTATGAATACACATGTATGAGTCAAGAAGACTTTTATATAGGTGGGAGAGATGTTTCCTAGTCAAGGGCAGAAGAGAAAGTGTCTATGTGACACTGGGGTTTGTCTCAAATTTTGAAACCCGGTCCTAGACACAAAATTACCTAATTTTTAAAAAGTAATTCTTGCACAGAATGAAAACCTAATATTAGCATTTGTGTCTTGGTCTCTTTCTCTCACCAAAAGATAATCCTTCATGTTGTCACCCCAGACAGGAAACAAAAAAACAAACCATAAATATGCCCTGATTGATGATTAAGGCTATAGTACCTTAAAAGCATTGTTTTCTGCATATATCCTGAGTCTTATTAACTGCTTTTGATGCCTGGAAGAACTGGACCAGAGGCTAGATGGAGTTAGGGGAATAAAGGATATTTATTGAGAGGCCACACCTGGACAGCACCAGTGTTACAAACCAGGCCCTGTCTGGATGGCTCCAAAGATGGAGGCAAAAGGGAGCGGGGGGCAAGTCCCAGGATCATACTTTTTTTATATGTTTGGGTCCCATACTTTTTTTATATGTTTGCATACAGGAGTCCCACTTGCCTGCCCTCTTCCTTCTATGTTGTTTCACTTTGAGCCTGAAGTTTGGAAAAGGTGTCCTTGAGTTCCAATCAGAGTAGGATTGTTGTGTCTTCCTCACCCTGTGAATAGATCTCAGTACCCTGAACAAAAGCCACACACCAATGCAGAATAGAAAACCCAGAAGCCCAAGGCATCAGTTTAACAGGCTTTTAATCCTTGGCACAGGTACTGGCACCTGACTGGGAGGTATTGACATAGGCAAGATATTCCCTGCCTCTATGAGCCTGTCTGCCCATATTGGCCACGTTTCTGAAATTTTAATCCTTCTGGGGTCAGGGACATCAATCTTTTTCTTCTCTAGTCTAGTGTGCTTTTATTTGCATGTGTTGGACCCTGATGCAACTTCATCACAGTTTTGGCATCGTTTTAGAATCACATTTCTGCAGATATTATTCTTTCCTCTTTGGGCATTTGTCTTCCCTTTTGGCCTTACTGGAACTGCTTCATCATCTTGTAGCATTTTTATGTGGTGAAGTGGCTTTTCTTGAACTCTGTGATAAGCTCACAGAAATCACAAGTGGAAAAACAGACACCACAGTGGTGTCTTTAATAAAAATAATTTTCTCAAAAAAATTTTCCCTTGGAAAATCCCAAGTGTTGCAAGCCCGTCAGCTGAGCAGTATTACTTTTTAATTATATTTTAGACTGATGTAGGCAATTTCTTAAAAACATCAGCTTTTCTGACACCCTTGAATTTGATCATGTTAACTGATTCCAAACCTCCCAATCAGTAATATATTCTTTCAATGTGACTGCCCACAGGCTATTAGCACCCACTATCAAGAGTCAGAGAAAATAAGCTAGAAAAAAAAATTGTTGGTTACTCTATAAATCATGGTGTCTGCATTTATATATTGCCATAATTACACTCTGTGTGAAAAGGCCAGACTTGGTTAGTCCTGAAAGGGAGTCATAGTTTCTTGCACGTGTGGCCTTACAGGTTTAGTCATTTAGTAATTCTGGTAAGCATCATCAAGATCCCCTCCAAGCCAGGGTGTGCTCCTGCTGTCAGTCACAGGCTGTTGAACCTGTTGCTCGTGGTGGAGTGCTTGGCACATATCAGAAACCTGCCCTTCAAATGACCTTCCAGAACTCAAACTCACTGGAGGACATTGACATTTCACTTGGTATTTATGAATAAGAGAATTTCCTGACAAGGAACAGTGTTTGGTTAGCTCTTTTCCTTAAGCCTGCAGAGGATAAACCTGGGTGTATAATTAATTGTCCTTAGATGTTTCTTTTCTTCACTGATTAATTTCTTCAACTGATCTATTTCGAGTGCAACATAAATATTGAAAATAGAAATATGAAGCCAGCAAAGGAAAAATATTGTGACTTCTTCTGGCAACACAAGCATATACTTGTGTCCAACACAGCCATAGATGAGAAGTAAAGTTGAATTGTCATGAAATGTCTGAGATGTTACATATATATAATATCAACTAAGTTTTATATATTAAATGCAAAAAAAAAAAATAACAAATTACTGATATTTAATGAGAAGCACAGAACTAAAAATAAATGAGAACATGAAGTTGACAATGGAGCAGAACATCATAACACTTAATATTTCTTTTTCTGGCTTTATTGCCATTTAAACCTTTCTCCATTTAGCTTGTTATTTTTCAGTAACATATGTGATGTTACTGACTTTCCCAGAAGAACAATAGAAAAAAAAAAAAAGATTGAGTTTATAGAATTTACAGATTCTGAAAGGTTGAATTGTCACATAAAGCCATCACAAAACCTCTGCTTCTGGAAATCTGGGGATTCAAAGCAGTTTTATGGTATGCAATGACAAACTAATCTTTTCAAGGGTTTCTGAATTTTATCTTAGGGTTTTTTTAAAGTATTTGAAGAACCACTCATTCGCCATTAAGACATATTCATACAAACCATGACATTTAGTTATTTAGCTGCTCTTTGTCTAGTAAGACAAAGGGAAGAACCTTTAAAAATATGGTTTTATAATTCATTAGAGACAAGTTGTTTTCCATAACCTTTGCAAACATTTTGCTTTGACAATGAAAAGAAGGAATAATGTGAATTCTTGGTCTGTTGGAAGCCTTTAAAAACTTTTCTCTGATCTTAAAAAGGCCAGCAAGTTGTCCTTAATGCTGAAGAAAGATAATTAGGCAAATTAAATCATTCCCACCTCTTAAAGAGATCCAAAGCGTTTACTTCTCTATGTACTTCATAAATTGTTGTGATGTGGATAGAATGTGATGTCTGTGTGCAAGAACTGGTTCTAATCTTTATTGAGAATGAAAATTTTAGCACAGTGAAACCCAAGTCTGTATTGTGAAACATAAGCAACTGCAAATCCACCATTTCCTAAGGAATGCTGTCCCTGGTTAGACTGTGCATAGCAGAAGAAAAGGCTTGTTAGGCCAGGAGAGGGGAACATTCCAAAGGTCCTTAATAAACCCTATGGTCTGGATGTGGAGATGTACGTTAAGAACATCCCAGCTGTGGCTCTTCATGCTTCCATCCTAAAATGGCTCAGCTAAATATGTAACCAGGATTAACTCATGTTTTGAATTTTATGACCTTCTGTGCCCAGATGCTCCAAATGAAGATCATTCACAAATTTATTTTTGCTCTTTAAACAATGAAAGTTTATTTTCCACTAGCAAAGCAGGATGAATACACTTAGGATGTACTTGCAATCAAAAAAGAATTAAAATATAAATAAATTGTTATTGTATATTTTCACTTGAAATGTATTATTTGGCAAAAGCTCAGAAAAATTTAAATAAGTCATGAGCATTTCACTAAAGCCCCATTTAGAAATATTTGCTCTAATATTGTGCTCAGTTCTAACCTGAGTTCTCTTTCATTTTCTTATTTTGTAGTGGAGGATTGACAAGAATATGAGTCCCAGATACCCAGAATGCCAGCTAGGAGTCTACATCCCAGCTAGCAGCATCATTTAGAAAAGAAATAGTACAGGGTACCTAAAGAGGCATTGCATAATAGGCTTCTAGGAGGAATCTTCTTAGACACAATATCATCATACATGGTGCTAGCTGAAGTTTGTGGACAAGCAGAACTTTACAGCAAGCTTTTATTGGCAAACAGGTGAGGAAAATGCAGCAGTGAGTGGTTGGACCTCTCTTCCAAAGGAACCCAGCCAGAGAGGTCACGCTCTTACTCCCATCAGGGAATAATGTAAGAATTTTACTCATGTTTGCCCTAGATCTACGTTTTTACTTCAAGAAAAAGGAATTTGGGAGATTATGAATTAAATCCATATAATCCTCTGGCCACTGTACCATAAATCCTTAAGTTTCCTAGCAACAGAATTTAGGAAAGAGCCTCTGAGTTAGGATCACCTTAGTGCATTGTCTAATGTATTGAATGAAAGGCCTGACAGGTCAGGTGTATTTGTTGTCAGGAAGGACTTAATACTGCTGCAAGGGTTATCTGATCAAGTGTTGTGTGATCTCTTCATGTCAAAAAAGTTTATTTTTGAATTTTATTATCCATTGATTTTTCTCTAACTCAAAATTATCTGATTAGAGGATTTGGCTGAAAAATAAGTATTTTTAAAAAGTTATTTGTTTCTTTGGTGAGGAAAATTATATCCCCCAGGTTTCTGGATGCTTCATTGGGATTTTGGTGAATTTATGACATAAATTAAATAGGAATTAATTTTCCACTGATTAGCAAAGAATTTGCAACTCAGCCCTGTAATTGTGGAGTGATTGTATTCCAGTTGAAATCCATATGGATGTAGCCTAAGCTAAGGACAGAGGTTTGGACTGTACATGTAACACTAATTAATTTCCAAACCCATGCAGGAATCAGAAAATGCAATGGTTCTTGAGTAATGTAGAAGGGATGTTAAATCACAAGGTTAGAATGCAATCTGTAGTTGACACTGACTGGAATCAAGGACTTTGCAGTTGGCTTGTCAATATTCAGGGGAAAGGAAAGTTGCCTAGCAGAGGATGCCACTGGAATAAGATTCTCTGTGCTCCACCTGTGCATCAGTGATGAAAGATTAAGAGGAGTGAGTGGCAGTGACACTTTGTACTTTTTCATTCCCTGAGTCTAGATCTTGGTATGAATCAGTGAAGCTGCTGGTGTTGGATTAAACCAACATTTAAACACAGATTGACCTCGGGCAGTCAGGGATTACTGGATCACGAAAGTTTTGGGTAGTACTGCTCCCTAGGCTGGAGTTTTGCTGTCTGAGTAATGTAATTGTTGGACCAGGGAATTTCTCCAGTTCCAGGGTTGTTGGTCTTTTATGTTTTGTTGCTATTCTGCTGTGTGTTACACTTGTATCAAATAACTACAACTTCAATCATAGCTGTGCTTTATAAAATGTAGAAAATTATATAATGTAATACCTTCTTATTGGCAATACAATGCTAGCTGTTAAAATTCAGACAGCATCCCAGGTGGTTGACTTCACCCTGCCAGTTTTGTTGTTTCCCAATTTGAGCATCTTGAATGCCGTGATGAAGTGATAAACTGTAGGTCTTTGCTACTTTAGGATTTAAAGACAACTCCTTTTGCTGTATTTCCTCATGGAAGCTAAAATGTGTTGAGTGAGCAGTTTTGACAGTTGAAGAGACCACTCTGGGAACCTCAGGAAACACATTCTCAGAAGATGGTGATGCATTTTATGAAGACCAACAGTGTTTTCCTGAACTCTGACCACAGACAGACTTTTTTCCAGATGATGTGTAAAGGTGACGAACAGCTTATGATCTGTCATGCAACTGTTCCAAACACAGATGCGTGGTACCCTCCCCAGGGCTCCCAGGGTAGGCCTCTCTCAGTGCCATTCCAGTACATTTATATTCTGTGCCACACAAGTGACCCAAGGCTTTCTGATGGGAAGGCAAGAATTCACCACCACCACAACCCCTGGCCGGTAGATTTCAATACATGAAGCAACTACCCTGAAGTCAGGGGTTTTTTACTGACATGTTTTTTGGAAAATGCTCTGCAGATAGATGAGATAGTGATGAGATGTCATGTGGTGACAAGGTGCTGAGCTGCCCACTGGAATTTGGAGTCCCAGGTCATTTGTTTGCCTGCTGTAGGCTTTTTTTCTGTGCTTGTGCAAGGTGAGCCAAGGGCATGAAGGATCTGCTGCTCCCTGAGGCCAGCCCGTTAGCTGACGCACAGCCATCAGTTTACCTCCCAGGAGGATGGGATTGACACCGTCAGGAGTTCCAGCAGGTTGAGACTGAGGTGGTGTTTTTGTCAGCATTTTCTTCAGCAGGTTTTTCATCTGGAGACATCTCTGGACATTGAGGTTTTGTGCAGGCACAGTTAAAATAAAAGTGATGTAATGAGTGATCAGCATCTCTGGTCACACAGAGGAAAGGAAGGGGGGCTGGATGGGTTTGGCAATTGTGTTTGGACTGATTGTTCTGGTTTCTTCCTCACTAGGACAAAGAAGTGAATCTGGAGCAGGTCCACAGACGCATGAACAGTTTAATTGATGAAGACATAGCCCACAAGCAGATCTCCCCAGCGTCCATTGAGATCTCAGCACTGGAGATCGGTGGCATGCAGCCAGCTCAAACCCTGGAGCCAGTGCGCGAGTACCAGAACACACAACTTTCTGTCACCACCTTTTTACCAGAACAGACAACTCATGGTGCCAGCAGAACACTCACAGCTGCCTCAGGCAGCAACCTGCCGCTGCCCCTGAGCAGCTCAGCCACCATGCCCTCCATACAGTGCAAACACAGGTCACCCAACGGAGGACTATTCCGGCAGAGCCCCGTGAAAACCCCAATCCCAATGTCATTCCAGTCCGTGCCAGGGGGAGTCATTCCAGAAGCAATGGAGCCCTCACATGGAACATCCATATGACAAAAACAAACAGTACAAACAACCAGCAGAGATTTTTAATACAAAATTTAAAAGAAACAAAAAAAAGAGAAAGAAAAAAACTCTTACATTTCTCTTGTATATACTTGTAAATAATAAAAGAATGAAGTGGGGTAAAAGTGTATTTTGAATATTCCCAATTTTCAAAGTAAGTAAAAAACAAAAAAACAAAAATGTATGAATGACTTTGTAAATTTTGTTCTATATGAATAAAAAGGCAAACTACTTGTGGTCGTTCTCAAGTGCCAAAGAAGACCTGTTACTGGGACTGAGGGCCATACTTTTATTGTTTTTCCATGGATTTCAACACTTGTTCCCTTACAGGTATGGTTTTTTTAAGAGAAAAAATTATCTATTTCTTGCTAGAAAAATTCACCATGCTCAGATCTCTCCTTTCCCCAAAACCCCGTTTTATAGCCAAGATGACAATTCACTCAGAGAACTTAGCAGCTGGTATTAGCATAGCAGTAAAAAATGCTTTAAAGTTGAATTATAACTCAAATCCAAAAAACAGAGAACATTTTCCTTCTAACAAGGATTTGAATTTCCACACAGTTTCTAAATTTAAGCACAGGATTATTGAATTGTGTTTCTACATGTCTGCCGTGTGACTCTTTTTATTTAACTTTCTCTGTTTTGTTATACATATATATAATATATATTATATATATTATGACGTATATATTATATATATAAATGCTTTGATGAACAGCAGGTTTTAGGTTAAGGGGAAAGCTTTTAAGAAAAACTGCTCTGCTCTTTCTTGTTTCTTGTATACATGACTGAAAATGGGGAGGAACCAATGGAGTGAGGCAAGGAGGAACTGTAAAGGCAGGAGATAATGGCACTGCAGTGACTGTGCCCTCTGGTGCCATCTCTTTCTTTAAGATTTCGATGAATTTGTTGCATAATGGATGCAGTGCTCCCTGTTGAAGTCATATCCCTGAACAACAAGACTATAAGCACAGTTCTGCTTTTTTTCCCATTGATTTTGTAAAGAAACGTTTTAATGGCCATGTCTATAATCATGATAGAAATGGCTGTACAAAACCTTTTTTTTTGTCTGTGAAACACAGAGGACAAAGGTCTGTGAAACATAGAGGACAAAGATAGAGCAACACATATAGTTTATTTAGCATCTTGTCATGCAAATATTACCAGTGCAATGTCGTATGACAAGAAAAAACTAAACCAAAATTTAACACATTGTTTCCTTCCCAACCAGAAGTTTGAATGCCAAACATAATGGATCCCTGTCTCCCCTCCTACTCTTCATGGACCATCACTCTATTTCAAAATTGGGACAATTAATGTCTTCTCAAATGTATGCCTAATACTAAGTTGTAATTACCCTTTGTAATTACAAAGCCGGATTTCTTCACTTTATTAGAACACTGCTATTTGGAAAAAGCTGTAGATCCTGGTGCAGCAAAATCACTGTCTACATTAGGGTGAAAAATTCTGTTTGAACAGACGTAAAAATGCATTCACATCCCAGGAAAGTCAGCCGGCAATCTGGGTCAGGTTTCTGGATAAATAAACATTCCATTCACTGATCCTAATTTGATTTGCATAATTACACAACACGTATATATATGGGGTGATTAAAGTCCCCACATTTTTACATATCTACTTTAAGCAGTAGGGAGGAAAAATCAAACTGTGACATAAAACCAGCCTTATGGAAGAGTATATTCAGCCTACCACTTTTTAAATGAGGAATATTGATGGTGAGCTTACAGAAGGAGTACTCTTAGAGGGATTAATTCGCCTCTATTGTTGTCAAACTGGTTCCTCATGAAGATGATGCAATTTTGTAGCTTGACACAAATTGCACTATTTGCTTCACGCTAATTAAAAATTATTAATAAAGCTGACTAGATTTATGCTGTTTAGAGGTTTGGCCCAGAAAAACTTTGGCTTTTTTTCCCACTTTTGTCATATTTTATTCTTTTTGTTGTCTTAACAAACCTATGGCCACACGAAAAAAAAATCTTCCGTAAATACACTAATTAGTTATGGCAGAAATGGCTGCACTAAAAGACTAGGTGCACGCAGGAATCTGTAAGGATGCTCTGGAGAAAGAGTGAAAGGATTTGCATCTGAAAAATCTCTTGTTTCATGACCAGTTTAAGATTTTAGCAGCAGCAGCAGAACATGCTGCAGAAGATGTGCTTGAGTGGCTACAAGGTTGCAATCTGTTGTGGCACACAAACCTGGTTTCCTGAGCTGTTGCCATGCTGTTACTCGCAAAACATGCTGCTGAGGAGCTGCAGCAAAGCCTAGAGCAGGGGCTTGAAAACCTCTTTTACTGACACATCTTTGCTTTCACATTAGATCTTTTTCATATTATAGACTAAAACACTGTAATTTTAACTGACCTGCATTTGTGGAATAAAGTGTGAATACAATACATTTTGGGGATTAACTTAAGCATTCTTCATATTCTGTGTTTTCCTCCTGGCTTACTCTTGCTATGTGCTGTAAAGTTTGGAAGTGTGGTTTAACTTATAAGCAATTGTAGAGCTCCTTTACTCTTATGCACAGAATATGACTCACCTGTTTGAATGCTTTGCAGGACTACATCTAAGATGAGCAGGGTCTTGAAGAATCAAGCCATGCGGCATTCTTTCAGAAAAGTAACTTAGCATGTGTGAGCTCTATAGGGAGCACTTGCTTTATGCACAAGGGAGGTGCATTGCTGATTGATGGTAGAGTTAAAACACAGGTCTCAAATTAAGTTATGCCTAATTTTAAGTAGGAGAGTGCGCTGGCCAAACTCCCTGGGACTACTTAGCTGCTTTAAGCTAACCTGAAGTTTTGAGTGCTTTGCTGCACCAGGTTCTACACTGCAAAGCTAGGAATCTGCAATAGATCTCTCACTGTCAAGTAATTACTTGTTTATATAAAAGTTAGCAAGTCATAACTTGAGCCTGTCAGCCCTGACAGGAAGCTGTTGAATCCTTCATGTGGTAGTGGTTTGATTTTAGATTATTTAAGCAAATCACCAGGTTCTCCTTGAACATAAATAATATTTCATTCCCCATAACTTTGAGTTTTCAAAGTAAATGCAGAATGTATGATTTTCATACCCTGTCTCCTGTTTTATATTTGTACCTTCCTTTTGACAGATCAAAGCATTCACTTTCTATATAATATGTATTCACCCCACACACACATATACATATACATGTGCAATTACTCACAGAAGAAGTGAGAAATATAATTTCCATGTGGTGTAAATGAGCATAAGGTGAAAGTTCTCAGAGAGCAGTACTTATTTACACCACCTGCAGATTTGACCCTTCACCATTAATATCTGGCAAGTTGAAACAGAAATATTGCAGAAGTTTCTGAAAACTTTGAAGACCAAATTGTATTCTGTTTTTTCAACTGGAACTTCCCTGAGTCTACTTAAAATAGCAAATAATGTATGATCCCAAATATTGCAACTCCTCTGGAATGTTTACACAGCAGAGGTGATTGTACATGAAATGTGCTTTCCTTTTATTGTGCTCTTTTGATGATGAGCTTTCACAAAAGTGACATCTGTGGCACAGCACTTCTAGTGTGTCTTGTTCTGTCAACCCATTAGTTTAGAAATTATTTTCTTAGAAAAATGTGACTCAGGTTCTTCTATTTGCTTGCAATCCATGGGCAATCTGCTTTCAATCTGAAGAAAGCATTGCTCTTATTTCTTAGTATGTCATGTTTTCCTATTGCAATGGGGGAAAAAAATTAATTGTGCTTTTTAATTTCAGAGTTGAAATCTGATAGAATGCTTTTATGCTGAGTTACAACTACATGTCTGCAATGCTTGTCTTGTGAAGTTCCCAATATCTGCCTTGCTTTGGTAACCATTGCTGCATTGTGGGTGAAGTCTTAGCAGCACAACTCACTTTTTCTTTGTTTCCTGATAGAATAAACCACTTAAACTTGGGTTTTCACCTGTGTAAATCAGCTTCCCTCCAGGGAATGGGTCAAGCATACCAAGTTTCAGCAGGTGAAGGTATAGCCCTTAATATTGGGCTCAAGAGCATTGCTTTCCATAAACTGGTATTTAGGGATAGCTCTGAAAAGGAAAATGTCTCAAAAATTAACCTGAAAGAGGAACTTTATTGAAATTTTGAGCATGTAACATGAATTAACAGTTTAAGCTTTATGCTGGGATTGCTTAAAGAAAGAAAATTCTTCCTAAAATCTGTTTAAATTTCAGAATAGCTCTCTTCTGAGATAAGTTTAAAGTTGTTGGGTTGGTGACAAGTGGAGCATTCTGAGGAAATAATGTTAGTGAGCTGATACAGCAACCACAGTGTTCAGGCCTTATTATTTTCTTTATTTTGCTTTACTTTGAACTTACATTGTGAGCAGCTAAAGAGTTACATAAATGTGAAAACAACACATTTGGGGACCCTGTTGGAAATTTCTCAGAGAAACCACATCCTTTGGCATCATCCTGGGAAAGGCAAGGAGAAAGAAGAAAACTGAAGAAAGGCAAAATTAAAGGTGAAAACCAACCTGTGGTGAGAGGGGAGGGAGACAACTCATGTTTAGTAAAGCTGTATTATTTGTATGAGAAGCCTCAATTCCATCATACAAGCAGTTGCCTCAGCTAATTATTATTTTTCTTAATTTTTAGGAAACAAATAAAAACAGCATTTGTTCTACCAGAAACAGTTGTTATATTATTTAGAGTTTAAATTATTTGTTTGGTGGTGCCTGTTTTTAGTTTGTTACTCAGCTGGGGAGAATCAGCTTTAATCAGTGATTTCACCCAAAGCAGCTGTGAGCTGTTTGCTGGAAGGCACTCCCAAGGGCTGTTTAGGTCTGCAGCTGGGACAAATCAGCCTCAATCAGCTCCCATAAAGCTCTCACTTCCCCGGGTGTTGGGGAGAGTTTGGACTTTGTGCTGTGAGCTGCACATGTCTCTGGAGTTGCATGGTGCTTTTTCTGGTGTTGGTGGGAAGCAGGACAGAAATGTGGGTTCTCTAGGCTTTCAAGGTAACTGGTAAGAGAAGCAAGTTATGCATAAACCTTCAGCTTTTTCCTGAGTTTTATTTTATCTGAAATTTGCTGTCAGACTTAGTAGAGCTTTTTTTTTTTAACTATACACTTTTAGGTGTGCTACCTAAATTATTTTGTTTTGTGCCTACTGAAATGGATAGTTTTCTTTGAAATCAATGCTGGTAGAAACTTCATGTTGTGTCGTAGTAGAGCACAACTGTGAAAGAGTTGCTTTGTCTTTTTTACTTTATTTTTATGGGTTTCTTTGAAATGTGTCTAGTTCTGTTCTTGTAGTTAAAAATTTCTGTAGTTTTAAGGAGGTCTGTTTGGCCTCTATGTCACATAAGGAGGAAGAAAAGTCCTCAGAATCATAAATACACAGTAAGGCAAGGAAAAAGCTTGAATAAAAAAATTAAAAATAAAATCTTTGCCTATTTTGCCAAAGTTTCAAATGCTTCGATGAGTGACTGGGAGAGAATCTGATTTCTGAATAACTTGCTACATGTGACTGTAGTGTATACTGCCACCTTTCTAGGTGAAAACCCCACAACACAGCTTATTGTGCTCCCAAGTTGTTTTCAAAATAAAGAATTTAGTTTAAATTTTTGACTGTTTTGTTACAGTGCCATAACAGAAACTGTGTAAGAGGTGAGATGGACCCTGAGTGTTTATTGCCTACAACTGTAGGTAATTATCAGTCTGCTTTTAGACTGGATTCTAAAAAGTCAGTTGTCAAAGGGAGCATCCTGGAAATTTTTCTACATTTCAGTATTTTTCTAAAATTCTCTTTATCATGTAAAATATGCGTATTTGTTTCCTGACAGAATAATTTCCAAAGTATTTAAATAGAATACAAGGGAGCCCTATACTTCAGGTGAGAGTTGCAGCTAAAAGAAAAAAAGGGATTGATGGTGGAATTAAAAATGTACGTTTCAAATTAAATATGTACCTAATTTTAAGCAGGTGAGTGAGCTCCTTAAACTCCCTGGGACTACTCAGCTGCTTTAAGTTAACCTTAAGTCTTGAGTGCTCTAGACCGCACTGGGCTCTATGCTGAGCTACAAGTCTATGCACCATGACAACTGTGAAGAAGAGCAATGCCAGATTTATACATTTTTTCTGTTCATCAGCAGGAAAGAAGTTTACTTTTGTTTACTGTATTAAATAATATGATTTATATTGAAACAATCCTATCAAATTAAATACTTACCAGAAGCATAATATGCCAGCCCACCAAAGTGCTGAAATGCGTAATTGCAAGTAAATCTAAGCAGATGCTGAGATGTTTCTGTGTTCAGTCTGCTGTAGTGGCTATAGTTACAGGTTACAGACCCTTTTTCATCTTGGGGTATTACTAGGGATTCCAGTGGGCTTGGTCCTGTTGCTGCCCACTGCCCCCAGAAGAAGGGACAGGGATGTCCTACTGGGGGTGAGGCAGTGGAATGTGTATGCTGTGGGTTTTGCCTATGCATAAGGATGCTGCTTTGCAGTGCTGGCTCTATTGCTGCTGCTGGGCAGATAATGGGACAGGAGAAATTCCTGATACGTGCTGGCTGTGGGTAGGTAGAGCATTTACAGGCTGTTGAAATGTAGTCGTTCCTGCGTTTCAGGTGCCATTTAAGAGTTGGTCAGGAAAATATATTGCAATGTTTTGCTAGATTCTAAGGCCAGCCTGGATGATGGTGAGAATTTTTTGGGAGGATGCTTTGGTCATGAGAGCTTTCAGCTTCCAGTCTAGCAGACACTAACATGGCAGTAGAGCCCTCAGCTCTAGTCACAGTGGAGTGAGGGGGCATTTAAAGGTGGTGTTTGCTGAAAGCTTCCCAGAGAGCTCCAGCTTGCTGCTGTGGGAGCAGGGGAGGGCTGGGAACCCCAGAGCAGCGCTGGGATGGGGAGCTGCTAGGCAGAGGAAACTGGAGGCAACCCTGGAGAGCAAGGGGAGCTAGGGGGCTGCAGGTCTCCAGAGAGGGGTGCTTAGGGTGCAGACCCATCAACAAGGGGTGGTGAGGCCTGGAAATAAAAAGGCAAAAATGCTGTATTTGTAGTATGAATGTGCCCTGGCCTATGGGCTGCGGAGGACTTGAGTTGCTGTCATTGTTTACATAAAGGTTTCCTGAAATTCATGTGATTCTACATTGTGGAACTTGTTGCTAGTCTAGTCCTGGCACAGGGAGAGAACAAGCAGTGGTTTTATTGGGATGTGCGGTTCTTATCAGGCTGTTTTAAGTTCGTGCTGACAGATTTCTCCTCCTGTTCTGTGTCTGTAGGTCAGCTCACACATCTTTCTGGGCTGTGATTAGTTGTGCAACATTTACCAACTCTTTGGTGGAGGGAACGTGCTTCTACAACACAAGAACAGTTTTTCTTGTGCATTTGCATTCCTAGTTTTGTCTTGTCATTCATGTCAAAATGTCAGGCAGAGAAACATATGCTTTCATATGGAGTTTCTGCAAGCCATTTGGATCAATAAGGACTGTCTGTCTTTATTTGTAACATCTGCCACAGAGGAATATGAAGCTCTTTCAATTCAGTGGCTTAGTAAACTGTATTTTACTACAGACTGTAGCTTGTTGACATTCAGCGACAGAAACATATCACTGCTCTGGGCAATACAAAGGTCTATTGTAAAGCAAATCCTGCTTTTTGGAAAGTAGACATTTCATCTTCTGCACACAGCAAATATGTGCCATCCTGACAGGCCAGGCCATTAATCCACAGGCATGTCATTTTTGGCTTCTGACAGTTCAGTGCAGCTTCTGATCATCCCTAGGTTGCTCTGAAGGCTGGTGCAGTCAATAACTTCAGTTAGTGTGAGACAATGCTTGAACAACTTCCAGGGCTTCAGAGAGAAACCACCTGTCTGAGGCCAGAAAGAGGGGGTTGGATTGGAGGGAGTGTCTGGCCACCTTCTGTAGGAGCACAGAGGGTGAGGGCTCCCCTGTGCCCTGCCTGGTGAGATTTGGACATTGAGGGACATCTCTAAGGACTGACATATCACTTCCAAAAAAGGTGCTGAAAGGCAGGATAGGAGAAAGATTTTTGTAACTGGGGAGAGCCAGTACCAGAATGTGGGACAGGTAAACAGCTTGGTCATCCCCAGAGCAAAGCTTCCACCAGGGCATAGGTATTTTGCCATGAAAAACCATTAGGTTGCAAAAGAAGCATCCTAAAGTGCTGGCCCGGATATTAAACAGTTGGGCAAATCCCAGACCTTTAGTTAGAAAGCTGCTTAGTTCCACAGTATTAAGTGCCATGAAAAGTGTATTAAACCTTTTGTTAAGAACTTAAACTGCACACATGCAAGTGGAAAACATGCAAAATGAAAAGTATTAAATCAGATTGTCAATGTAATTACTCTTTCTAATGTAATCCCTTTACCTGTGTGGATTGTTGAAAAACAAAACCCTTCTCTGCTTTCCAGAGAAGAATTGCAGAGGTCCTGCAGGGGAGAGGGAAGGAGGGGAATTGGGATGTGCTGTCGCACAGGTGTGGAAACAGACCTGAGGAGGACTAATGCATGAGCAGGGGCTGAGACATACGGAGCAGACAAACCTGGCCAGCTGTGAGCCTGGTTTTCCCTTTCCATATGGGGGAAGCAAGGAGTGAAGCACAGTGCCACCATCTGGGAATTACACCTCTCATGAACTGGGATCTTGGAGGTTTAGATCTTGAGGGTGGGTAATAGGAATTGGTTCTGGTCTGACACTGAGTCAGCAGTGCCTGTCAGGGTGCACTGGTGCCTTTGGCAGGAATAGGCTCAACACCAGGCACTGGGAACTGGTAGTGGGTTCACTTCAGTGACTCGGGCTTCAGATTGTTTTGGCTTGACCTCAAACTGTCATAAGAACAAGTATTGAGACAGATTTTTTTTAAAAAAGTAATTAATGAAGTTTAAGGGAGAACTATTTTTCTCACAAATGAAGTGCCAATTTTCTCAAAAGACTAAAGCCTCTGTGTGTGGGGGATTTGATAGAAAGATAACAAAGTATTAAAAAACCAAAAAAAATATCTCCTGCAGCCCCTGTGCTTCTGTTTTGGGTTTTTTTGCATTGGAGTATATTATTTGAAACTTTCTAAAGTTGAGATTTGATCAAAGCTTACAATGGAACTGAGAGCCTGTAATTCATCTAATTGGGAATTATATAGAAATTTGGTTTTGGATTAGCTGCTCAATATTATATAAACACCAGTGGAAGTCAAAATGATTATTCTGTGAGTTTCAAATTAGCAGTATTCATAGTTGATAAAAAAATTATAATTTCAGTTTGCTTTTGTTTTTAAAAGAAGCTGTTAATTGGAAATAATTAGCATTACATTACTCACCTGGCTTTAGTTATGATGGGTTTATTAACTTGTTATTGAGAGATTGAATGCTGGCACATGTTGATTATGTTTAGATGTAACTTGCCTTTGTTTTCTCAAGCACTAGAAAGAAATAGCTCAAGTCTTCTGACTGCCAATGGAAAAGAAGGTAAATTTAGTGCTATGATGAAGTCACAGACATTTAAGATCTCCCAACTATGAAATTTAGATGTGACTTTAAGCTTAACTCTACAGAGCCCCTTTGATAGTCCCTGATTAAAGCAAAAGTCAGTTCAGCATTTTCTTGTGCTTGTCATGTCAGATACATGGACTGAGATTTCCACTGTTTCACTATTTTTGATAAATAATTCAAACCCCCACCCTAATATTTGTGGAAGGTAGGGTTTTTATTTTGTTTTTTATTTTGTGGGCTTTTTAAATTTTGATAAGTTTTATTATTTTGAATATATTTTCCTCTTAATAATTGGAAAACTTCAGACAAGTGTTACATCTACCTGCAAGGAGAGAATACAGAAAAGAGAGCTTTAAGTCACAATTATTACCCAAAACACTCTAAGTACTTTCAACCTTATTCTGTCTCTGGGCAGAGGCCCATACTGTGGGGTCTTTGGTCTCTGTTGTGCTGCAATAAATAATATGGAGAGAAATGTGCATTGGTAAATTATGATGTAAAATATTTCAAATTGATTGAATCTTCAAATGCTTAATTTTTGCTTATATCTTCTATTAGATATCCTGTATATCCCACCTTTGTGGGCCACAGAGACCTTAAATCCCATGGAAAAACCCAACTGTTCAAAAATAAAAGCAGTACAGAAGCCTTTCAGCACTGTAAACAGCTATTACTTAGCGCTCTTAATGCTGTGTATAGAGAAAGTGCATTTCAAGGACTATTAATGCAGAGGCCATTAAATAAACTGCAGTACATATTCCATTAATGCTAATGTTGTTTGTACATTTTAGTCCTCTTTAGTAAATTTAGTTCAATAATTCCTGCAGTTTCTGATGGAACAGATTTTTTAAGATAATATATTAATGTATAAACATAAAGGTGATGTTACCTCTTTCAATGGGATAAGAAAGGAATATTTATTTTTACCTATTTGCTGTTTTGTGGCTATTGCTCAAAGTGCACTAATTTTAAGAGCACAAAGAATTTTCTTTTGTAAGTAAATCAATCTGGCTGAAAAAGAAAAAGGGCTTTTAAGTAAAAAGGCACATAATAGGGTCCATCTGCCTTTTGGAAAACCTTGAAATTAAAATGTGTTGTTATTTAGGTAGATATTTTGTTTCCCTGTCAAGTGTTAGAAATGAGAATTTCTTGGTGGTTTTTTTATCTTTTTGTTGTTGTTGTTTTCATCTTGGATGGGAAAAGACAAAATGTGCAGTGTTTCTCTTTCCTTTATTGCATGTTTATTTTTAAGGTTGCTGTGATACATGTGGCATATGAAGATTTTGGGGGATTATAAAGTTGGGATTTTTGTTGTTTGTGTTGAGGGTTGTGTAAGTGTTCCTGTTGTTGTGAAGAAGATGGCCACTAGGTCACAGCCTTAAGAGCAGGGAATTATTCTCTGTCTAGCAGGATCTGTTCTCTCTTTGACAGTCATAATCAGCTCTTAACTTTCCAGAGAACTAAGAGCTTTGATGTATTGCTATGGCTGGTGTAAATGAGGATCATTTTCTGTGGATTGTGATCTATCACACAGTGCCTAATTATGTCACCTTCAGGCTTGACCGCTCTGCACTGTCACAGGAACAGTTGGCAATTTTCTCAGATGTTCCAACCAGAATAAACCCCCAACTGATTGTAAGGGAAGGAAAACCAAAGCAGTGGGAAAGAGAAGCATTCCACTCCTTCCAGCGTTGCTGCTGCTGTCCTGCTTGCTTGCTGTGCTGGTTTGACATTAGTTAATATTGAGGAGAAAGGAAAGGAAACAACTATGGAAATAGTTCTCCTGAGAGAGGCTCTTGGGAGCTTCAGAAAAGGCCAATAGCTGCCCAGTTCTGAGAACTGACAGCTTTGTAAACTATTAGAAATCAGAATCCACCCCCGTGAACACCCATTTTAAAGCCTGGGAAACCCTGAACTGTCTCTTTTTGGCTTCCAGCTTCTGAAGGTGTCGGGGCTGTGGGGGGGCAGGGCCCAGCCTGGTTCCAGTGCGGCCTGGAGGGGCCTGGCCGGGCCCGGCCGCCCCCCACCCCCAGCGGCTCCCGGGCAGGATGAGAGGCCAGGGGAGCCCTGCAGCCAGAGCGGGGTCCAGGCTCTGCCTCTGGTCACCCTCGCCTCTGGCTGTGCCGAGCCGAGATTCCCCTGGGCCATGCCGGGCCAGGGCCAGCAGCTCCCGGACGGGGATGGGAGGCCAGAGTGGC
>VWYI01034702.1:98751-172520 GCA_013399455.1 Anthoscopus minutus | reverse complement strand
TGGGGGCAATCCACAATTTCTGACCTGGAAAGTCACAGCAGAAATCTATAGATAAAATAATCAGAAGCTTACAGTTGAGATTAGGCGTGGTCATCCAAATTATTTTAGGGATAACTTTAAGAAGTCCAAAGCAGGAACCCACAAATCAAATTATTAAAATTCAAGTATGTTCTCTGTAGAGGGAAAAGTTACTTCTTTTGTTTAAAGAATTTTTGGTAAAAATCAAGCACCAAACTAGTGATATTCCTGTTGATCCTCCTTAATATTACTTACATGTAAGAGTATGTTTGAAAATGAGCTTGGAAGTGAAGTTGTTTTCCAAATTAAATGCAGGATAACATGCACAGAAAGCATGGAGCACAGGCTCACCCTGCCCACGTGCACATCAGAACTGCCAGGGGGGTTTGCAGGCTGGGGCTGCAGCGACTGTGCCTCCATCTCACACAGTTCCCTGGACCAGTGGCATTCAGCCAGAATTAGTAAAACCTGACTTGAGAGCACTAGTAGCAGAAAATTTGTGAACAGGAAACTGGAACAAGTACCATGAGGCATGTTGGCTCTTCTAACTAACCCACTGGAGCTAAAGGAAAATGGGAAAAACATTGCCATTTGGTTTCCATTTTACCTAAAATTATGGGGTTTAATTTTTGACCTATTTTACAATACTTGCCTCTTCAGAGTCCCACTGCAGGCACTGCACACAGAAAATGGGTAATAGTGCTCAAAATTCTTTTCCGTTGAAGACTAATGCCCCTATTATTTTTTTTAATCAGCTTTTAAGATTCCTATTATCAGGAAATGCCCTTTTAGGAGGGCAGAAAGAAACCGACACCAGCCTGCTCTTATGAATGCCTCAAGCCTTCAAAATTAGCAGTGAGAATCCTGTGGATACTGTATACTCCCATCTTAAGAGCAGATGTGGCACTGTATAGTTTTGGTATTAAGTACTGTCAAGGTTCCTTTCAAGCAAAGAACTATTTATCTACTTAACACAGAACATAACCAACTTTTGTAAGTTTCATATATTACATTTATTTCAAAATGCTTGGCATTATTAATCCTTTTTATATTGTTAATATAAAGATTCTGCTTCAAAACCCCAGAAAGTTTATTTTTTTCCTCTCTTTTTTGCATTGCATGCACTGATGAACTAGCCTGCTCAGCAAGCATTTAACAGATTAGACACTTGAACATGGTTTCAGGCAATGCTCTCTCATGTTTCTGCGTATTGCCTGATAAACACTTCAAAGTAAACCGCTCATAAATATGAAATGAAAAGCCAAGAAGTCGTTATGCACAGCTTTGAGATACAAATCTCTTTATTCCCCTCTGAAGTGGAATTTGATTGACATAATGAGTCATAGATCCTGTCCAGGGACACACTACCTTATCCCCTTTTTCTCAGGAGACAGGGAGTCTTTAAAGAAATCCACTTCAGAACTTTCTGATAGACAGCTCCAGGAAACTTGAACACTATGCAAAGGTATTATTTTGTATTAATACCTACCTTAACAACTGTGACAATGTGTCAAAGATTGACTCCAAAGCCCCAGCATCTAACCCTGTTAAGGAAGGCCAAATCCCAGATATCCGTTCTATCTCATTACCACGGACACAGTGGCACAGGGCCACAAAGGGGAGTTCCCAGAGCCACAAGGGCTTGTGTTGAGCTGGCCTCTGGCCTGTGCTCATCCCCAGGGCCCCCCTGTGAGCCTGGGCAGCAGCAGCTCCATCCCCACCCAGGCAGGAACAACCAGGAGCTTCATGAGGAACAGGTGAGCCCTTGTGCCTTGTGCTGCTCCACCTCGGAGCCTGGCCCCTTCCCTTCCCTTCCCTTCCCTTCCCTTCCCTTCCCTTCCCTTCCCTTCCCAGAACTGCACCTCCTGTGCTGCTGGCACAGCCCCTCCTGCCCAGCTCTGCCCACTGGTCGCACTCTGGGGCCAGAGCAGAGGGGGCTGCCAGGGATGCTCCCACCCCAGGAGTCCCACCTTGCTCTGACCCTCATTAGAAGGCAGATTTATGAGGTACAGACCCCCACAGTCATTTCCTACAGTTCACAGGTCCGTGCTGTGAAGGAAATTAAGACTTTCATGTGAGAAGGAGCAGTTAAAACCATCTAGCCTGAAAAACCTCTGAAATGCTAATTTGGATATTGCTGTTAATAAATGATACCCATATGAAAATGACAAAAACTAGGTAATTGTTGGTCATTGCTATTCCACAAAAATGTCTATTCCAATAAAAGTCAAGCTTTAAGCCACCACAGTGAAACTGCTGATCAGTAGTGCCATAAACAAAATTATAGTGCAATAAATTGCTACCCTACAATGTTATATTCACAACCTGCATTTCTAGTATTTGTGGAGGTCTTTAGAAGGTATCCAGAAAATATCTGCCTAAATTAAGATGCAACTTCTGGCACTTGATTTGCTAGCCATGCTGTATGCATTAAATTATCCATCGTTAGTGGCTTTTGTTAGTCTCTACTCCCTATGAAATAATCATACATAAAGTATACAAGATCCACCACTCACAACTTGGCTTTCTTTTGTTAGTGGTAGAGCTATTATTAGTGTTATAAATGAGCCATTCACATGATTTATACAATAATACATACATCATTAAGATTTAAAAGGCAACAGTAAAAAATTAGCTTAATTTGTGGTGTTCAAAATGCACTCAATTTTTTTTTATTATTTTGCCAATAAAAATGAAAGGCTAATATCTACAAAAAGCACATAGTAAAACAATGAAATAGAGAGAAGACTAACTATTAAGAGGACTGAATTCATATTACATGTAAATAATGAAACATTAAAGTCCAATTTTGCAGCAAAAGGCTGGGAGGGAGATTTAGAAGCTTAAGATGATGAAAAAAGCACAATGTGGTATTGCCCTCCATCTACAAAGAACATTGCTGCCTCTTCTCAGTCCTCCATCACTGAGATTACTCAGACATTGTTTTCCCCTCTGAAATGTTTCTGTTTAAAAACTTTTACTGTTCTTACTTATGCTTTGCAGTTTGCAAACACGTTTTGACCCTGCTATATTGTGAACAGTCTTCTTTCTCAGATATCTTGATGCCCTGCAGTGGCTTTTCTAACCATTGGGAAGCCATAAAGATTTATATCAAAATACAATACATGAATTGTAACAAATATAGAGCAAAATGGGCAAATGCTTCAAAAAGCCCAGAACTAAATCAAAATTTATGACTATAAACAGGCATTCTCCCATTTTGCAATTTTTGATTATAGATTGCCCTAAATAAATTACAAATTTTTGCCCAAATTACAACTGTTTGTAACTATTTTGAATATTTGTGAAGAATCATTGCCACACAGAGAACTAGGGAATTATGGCCATGTACCTTGGGACATATCTGAATAAACTGTCACACACAAGTACTAATTAACACAAGTATTATTCCAATGTAGTGCTGATGAATTGCCAAAAGAAAGGCAAATAAGGCATCGAAAATATTCTGAATTCCTCAGTCTTCACAATATCTTCTGCATCCCTCACAATTCCTACACAATCAATATTACACATACCAGTAAAGTGACTTTAAAAATTAACTAAAGCCTAAAATAAATACCTTTTTTGATGATAACTATCTTAGAATAAAGTATGTTTCTATAAAATATTGTTATTTTAAGAGATTACACCGCAGTTACTGAGCTTTCATTAGAAGATGTGAAATGTTTGGATAGGGCTTCAGGCAGCATTAGGTATTCTGATGAGGTGAACAAGCACAGCTGCCACTCACACCCTTGGCTCTGTCAGTCACTTCAGCATACTGAAACCAAGTTGTCTGTGGGAAAGGAGCTCCTCAGAGATCTGCAATTGCTGCTTGACCTGCAGCTGAAAAGCAAGTGCTTTGCTCACTGGATCTATTAGCCCTTTGACTTCATTCATTCACTGGCTAATATAAGGACATTGCTAAAGTGAATAATTAATTCAATTTCTTTGTTGAGTGTTCTAAATTTTTGAAGCCTCTACAACGACTATCCATGGAGTCTATCCCAAAACATAACTGGTTATCTATCATTTGTAGTTAGAAATCTGGCAGGGACCACTTGCTGTTGTTGTTTTTCTTTTTTCTCTCTTCAGCTTCTCTCAAAGAAGAACCTTTTCTTGCTGCACCATAGTTTCATGTAACATAGACACTAAACCAATCATCATCTCTATCAATTTTCATTCAGTCATCTTTGTGCTGGAAGCCTGTTCAACAAAATAACATTTTTCCATTTCTTTTCTGCGCTTCCCAGGTTTGACATCAACACAACAGCTGAAACAACAGCTTACTGTTCTAAAGGAACAAGGCTTCCCTTAAACACCTCAGGAGACAGACAACCTCAAAGAAAGGAAGAAGCCCCAGAATACTTTTGCACACACTGCTGAATTCTCCCCTCTGTTGCTGGACAGAACAGATTTTTTAAACTGTCTAAGATATCAGTGTGTGACAAGGAGTCTGGACAGCATTCTCACAAAAACAGTGGGAACCTGACCTGACAGTCAGCTTTTACATGAAAAATGCCAGGTTTTTTCTTCTGTGTTTCTGAGCAATTACATCTTGGCATCTCTGATCCAAGTATGGCAGTGTGATGAAAACACTTTACAAAGCAAACTAGAGCCAGAAGTTCACCTCCAACCATGATGACAATTTTCTTCATTTGTAACCAGATAGAGAATATATATAGTCAGTTTTGTAAATTAGGATTGTGTTAATCAAACAAGGACCCCATAGCTGGAGCAAATTTGTCCCATAATGGGGCAAATTAACCCAAATGTTGGAAACATCCTATAAAGGCTTCCTTCCCTGTTTAAGTCTCATTCTGAGAAGGAATTATAAGTATTATAAGCAATTCTAGCTTTGCATGCTGGAACAGTTGTAAGTGTAAGAGATAGGCCCTACCTGCTGGTTCACTCATCTCAGTTGCCTTCAGCTTTGGTTCCAAACAGCAAAAATATACACAAAAATGCCACTAAACCCCACAGAACTCTGCAAAATATGCAAAGGGAAGGTGCTGATAATGCTGACATTCATTTTCAGTGCACACAGAACAGTTGCAGCTTAGTCCTAAAAAATGAGCAAGAGCATTTTCAAATCATGCATATGCTTATATTTACAAACAAATTCTTCCCATTTATGCCAATTGCTAAAAATCATTAACGTAGCTACGAATTTCTGATAAAAAGTCAAGCATTCAACTATGTTATAAGTCCAAGCTTATTTGAAAGCTGGCAACCAAATGGAAGGATATATTTTTTGAAGTCAAGCTAAAACAAAAAAAAAAAAACCCAGAAAGTATAAAATAGATAACTATATATATTTCTTTGATTGCCATTTTCAACAGTGACACACATTTTTCTCAGCTCAGGAAACAATTAGTTGTGGACAGAATCTTCCTTGGAGGAGCTGCACTGCACAGCTGTCTGAGCAATGGCCAACAACAACCTGAGCTCCCCATCACTCGAAGGCTGCCTTCTGACAGCCTGCATTTCAGTGATGGAAAGCATGATCCTTCCTACACAGTATGCACTGCACTATGCATTTAGTCCTTGGAGAGCTTTCAGAATGAAAAGACCATAATTATTACTACCATCATTATTATTAATGAAAAATACACATGTAAAATTAGGTTTCGAACACAGTGTTTTATAGCCCCTATTTGTCTCTGTGGACACACGCCATAATGGCTTTAACAGACCTTTAACACTCACTGACTAATTAATCTTTACACTCAGGACCCAGCAGTGAGTTTTATTCAGTAAGGAGCAGAAAATAGCATCTGTGGATTGGGCTTGCAAGGTCCACTGCATGAATAAATTGACAGGCTACAGGAAGAGCTGGCATTAAACAGCTCCTCTCCTCCCCTCAGTACTCCTGTGTGAGCCTTCACCAGCCACTGGAGCTTCTCTTCACAAACTCCTCACATACAATTTATTTTTATTTCCTGAAGTGACTCTTTTCAACCTTACAGGGACTCACTCTTCCAAATACATTGACACTGATAGAAAAAAATATTACAGGGACTAGATATCGCTTTAAAATGAAACTGCATTTCCTACACAACCAAAGTATGCACCAGAAAATTCGGTTTGACTATGGAGAGCACAAACGAACCATACAAATTAATAGACCTCAGCAATTTGTCAGAAAAACCTTTAGGCTTCCATTTCCAACTCAGACAGGTTCTAAATATGAAAAATAACAGGGAAAATATTCTGCAAAAATAAAGCACAAAGAGAAAATACACCACGCAATTTCTTAATAGAATAAATACAATCTTTGCTTCTCTTAAAAGAATTTTAAAGGTACTGTAAAAGAATAAGCATATGGGGTAAATTTCCCTCAGTTCATTTGCATGATACAGTCAACACAGCCTACCCAAAGTCCTGCCTTGCTTTAGCTGTAAAGCCAGGAAACCAGAACACCAACTTCAGTTACAAAAAATAAAGTATTATGTGTTTACTAGTCAAGCCGCAGTGGCAGAGATTTCATCAAGACGAAATTACCAAGTATTCTGATTTCTCCCCTGGTATAGGTAAATCCTGGTAGCACTATGAAATTCCAGATCATGGTACCTGTTTCATTCTATGGAGCTAACTTCAAGAATAGCTTAATCCATTTCTTCTATAGGTAAAATGACATTAGGAATCAAGCCCTGTGAGCTGCAGCACAGTGATGATAGTACAGCACTCATTCTGAGAGTCAAAAATAACCTCCCTAGGCTGTTGCTTTAGCCAGGAAGGTCACAGATCAGTTACAGTATATTTCTTACAACAAAGCATTTATTTCTCTGTATGCCTGTAGAGATAATACTTGTCAGATTAGCTCTTTTTCTTTGGAATTCCTCACCACTGGTTTAGCGAGGCTGTGTTTCCCAGCAGAGGGCTATTAATTAAAGTCCAGTAGGACTCAAATCTGAGCTTATTAACGGTTGGATGGACCCAAGTAAAAACACATCTGCTCCCACACCTCAGACTCCTCTTTACTCCCCTTGTTTTTCCTCACTTGTTGAAGCACATTTTCAGTTTCCCACCATAAATTCCATGAAATCCTCCCTATCAATGAGCCATATTCTACTCTCAAGCCACCTCTAAGTGATTTCTCAAGCTTAGAAAAAAGGACAGGGAGGTGAATCAACTAGGAAACAAAATCCTCATCTGCAAGCATTTGATGAGTTACAGCTTATGGTTTTATCTCCCCAAACATTTTCCCACTATAAAAAAGAGAAGGCTTGCAGTGCTCTATGCATCAGTACATTTTAAAAAAAAGATTTCAGAATTTAATAGGATTTTATAGGGACTCAGCTTTGTGAATTACACTCAGAAAAAAAAAATAAAGTAATTTCTATTTGATTTGAATCCATTTATGTATGACAATATCTTCTGTAACCTGACAGGAACAGTCCAGCCAAAATTGCAAGGATGTGAAACTGGGAGTTGGCTCCCTTCCCACTTAACCTGCAATCCTCTCAAGTGGGGGAGGAAAGTTGCAAAACACTGTGTAAACCTTCCCTCCTCCTTTAGAATGAAAAGAAACCCTGGTATGAAAAAATATCCATTAGACTAATTTTTACTCAGATTGACCATTTACTCAAAGGCCACGTTTAGGCTGAATTCCAAACCAGCAGCATGGTGTAGGAACAGTCCCTGTGTGAACAGCTACATCCCTTCTGCAGGACTGAAGCAGCCCTTGCCCTGTGCATCACAAAACTGTAAGCACTAGGAAAACACAACTCCAGCATAGGAAATGCTGGGAAAAAAGGCAGCTGTGTAATTCCAGCCTTTTGGTCCAGTTCCGCAGAAACATAAAAAATGAGCCACAACACAGCACGTATATAATACCACACATCATGAAGGGGATGGTTCAAGACAGAAAAGGGGGGAGGTCAGTATTAAACCATAAATTTGGCTTTGCATCCTCCTACCACAGCCTGACCTTTCCTGGGACACAGTTTCCTGCCTGGGGAAGAACAAGCTAATGGCTGCTGTGAAACTACAACTGCATTATGCACAGTCCTAAGTGATGTAGGACTGGATCAGATGTACCTCGATTCCTTCTGCTTCATGTACAGGAACTGAAAAGAGGCAGTGACCCTTGGACCTAAATTTTTCAAACTG
The DNA here is from genome assembly GCA_013399455.1 of Anthoscopus minutus. Classification (NCBI taxonomy): domain Eukaryota; kingdom Metazoa; phylum Chordata; class Aves; order Passeriformes; family Paridae; genus Anthoscopus; species Anthoscopus minutus. Next base: position 164,387 of record VWYI01034702.1, on the reverse strand, counting down.
AAAGAGTAACAAGCTTTTTTTTTTTTTTTTTTTTTTAGGCTAGAAGAGAAATTAATGTTAAGTTGCAATGTAATGGGCATGACAAAGAAGTTGGGTTAGATTTCTTGGTTTTGTTACATATGTTCTGAATAGAAAAGAAAAAAAAATCATCAAATGTAGATGATTTAGATAGAAATAGACCGCTGCCATTAAGGTGACTGGATACTGGACATTTAGTTACTCAGAATATATTTCATTATTACTTGCAAGCACCTGAACAGGTATTTGCTCCCATCCAGTGACATCCATGTTCTGAAGCTGAACATCATTTGCAGCCACACCTGTGACTGGGAATGAGCCTGTGCCTGACAGCTGGGATCTTTATAAACCTGAGTTATCTGTGTTTGTGTCTAGGTTAGAATTTAACTGCACAAACTCCAAAAAGTTAAAAAGTGAAGATTAAACTACTAAGTATACCTACACAAAGATTAAACTACTAAGTATACTGAGTTTTAGAACTGTAATAACTTTTATTTGGATGTAACGGCTTCGAAACATCAAGTAATGAAACTGAAATCAGGTGACTAAAATAATGACTAAGAGTGAATTAATGCAGTTTAACTACTATTTTAAACCCACATGACTTTTTTTCCTCAGTGTCTTCATTTAGGTACACCTATACTTTAATTTTCTTGGTGGCACTGATGATTACAGGCACTGTCCCCATGTAAAATGTTTTGACTTTTACAAATATCTTTTCAAATTAATCAGGTTATGTATGAACAAGGTTGTTTAGTTTAACCATGAACATTTCAAATTACCTGGATTTTAAAATACTTCTAGCATGCATTTTTTCTAAAGTTCCATGAATTCTGAAGACTTTATCCTGTGCTGCAAAGTTACCTGAGGATAACTTGTATTTTCTTGCATTCTCAACATAAATGGCTGGACAAGGAAACTCCTCTACAGACAGAGCAGGCTGGCCACAAGACATATAATCCATACCTGCACATTTAGCCCATATTTAAATGGAATCATGCTTTGTGAATACACTGAAGTATCACACAGAGAAGAGATTCCTACCATTACCCTCTGTTACAGGTCAGAAGAGACAAAGGTTATTGACCAAAGGACAACAATAAATTCAAATCCTGTATTTTCATTTTATGTTTTAAATCAAGGTTGGCTCCATAATATCCTAACAGGAATGTTTATTTTTAACAGGGAGAGGTACCCTGAATTTCAGAAGACCAGAAATTAATCTTGTTACAGGTGTTTTAATTAATACAATGAAAGATTTACAGTGCTTAGAAGGATATTATAATCTGAATAAATTCATCTAGAAGACATATCTACCTTTTTTTTTTTTTTGCTAAAGACTATAAAAATTGCTCATGGGATTGCAAATTACACTTCTGAAAGCAATCTAAGTTTTTATCAATAAGAGTATTAGAAAGAATCAAGTGACTACAACAGTATACTCCAAACACAATTTTTCTTGTGCACTTGAACCATGAAGGAACTCATCAACTATTATGAAAGAAATTCCTCTGATACAGGCCAGGAGTGGCTGAAAATCTTGTGCCAGACCTTCCCAGTGTGAAGGGGACCATGGTGAGCACAATCCAGCTCAGGAGTTGAACTTCACCTGTGGCTTTTTCCCAATGGAAAACTGATTTATAATTAGATCTCCTAGCAGCACAGGACACTCCAAGTGCATCCCTGTCATGAAGCCTGTGGTCAATTTTCAGAGGAACACTCCAAGGATCAATAAAAAATTCTGTCTCAGGAAAATGCTGGGTTAAGCCAACAAGGAAAAGTCTCCAAACACGCTCAGTCAAATACTATTGACATTTTCCTAGGAGTCACCCTAGGGAGATAATAAACCTGGATTCACAAAGAAAGACATGGTTATCACTGACTTCTGAGATGTTTTTCACACTTAGAGCTAGATGACTCACTCCTAAAAATTTGTGCAAATTCAGATCATTTTTCCTGTCCTCCCATTTATTTATGTCCTCCCATCACAGAGCCTCCACTCCTGTCTCTCTCAATGCCTTTCCTGTTTCTTTTACTGTCTTTTGTTCTCCTCAATCCAATAGTTTCAGACATCTTTATTAAATAAATTATATTAATTAAGCTGCTTGAACAGGAGTAATTCCTATGTTAATAAAACCCAGCAAAATGTTGTTGACTTCACCTTTGTATTTTTAAATTCTATTTTGTAACAGCAAATAAAGCACTCTAATCTTTATTTTTCTAAATTATTATGACAGTTTTTGTGATGGATAAAAGCAGTATGTATTTTCCAGAAACACCAGAAAATTAGACAAAAACAAGACACATGGAATTAATTGAAGTGGAACTCTCCCTTTGGATTGATGGCTTGAAATTTCAATAATCAAAGAAGTTTGCAGAATAATTTTTGATTAGTTAAGAATACATGCTACACAGACAACAGAAAGGGAATGAAAAAAACAACAGTAAAATTTTAGCTAATATAAATAAAAATGGATTACTAATCCAAGTGCAAAGATTTTTTTCCTTTTTCAGCTCACAATGTTATTCATGCCCCTGAGCAAATCACTTAATCTTTTTTCTCATGCACTTTGTCTGTAAAATGGGAATGAACCAACATCATTTATCCCACTGGCGTAATATGTGAGTTAAAGTAAGACAAAAAATAACAAAATCCAAACATCTCAATTATTTAAATAGGATTTGGTACATCAGAATGACATATATAATCTTAGCTTTTGTTCTCTTCAGGAAAAAAACTCTATTCATTACTTAAAATCTATACATTTTTCATTCTTAAGCATTTCACCTCTGTCTTCTTCCATTTTATATCATTTTTAGATACATAAAAGATGAAGTAGAGGCATTTCAAGTTGTTTTTCTTGGACTTTAAATCTTAGGTAACTTCTCATTTACCACCTTTCACCACAAATTAACATGCACATCAAGACAAGTTCATTATCATTTAGAGGCCTGTTAAATAGATGAAAAAAGAATTGCATCTTAAAGTGCCCTGGATTATCTACTGGTATTCAGTGCTGAATAATTTTATACTTCAAAATAATCAGTTTGCTTTTCTTTTTAATCAAAAAGCTCTGAAAGTAAAATATCTTTTCTTAGTAAATAAATGCTCATTGTTAGAACCTACAATAAATTTTTGCTTTCTGAAGGTAAGAACAACGTCTATATAAAATAAATAGAAAATGCAATTATATACATAGAACTATGATATGCATATGCATGACACTATCCAGAAGAATAAAATATTACATTCTTATGGAAGAAATAAAGACAAGCTCAGGACATGCTTGTCCTGCGGATGTGAAATCTCACTTCCCATTAGGAAAATATTTGCTTTAACACAGCCTCAACACAAGAGAACTGCAAAGTGAGAACTCAAATCCGTTCAGACAGTCCCCAAATCATTGTAATAAAGCATTAATGATGGTATGGTGAAAATACTAAAAAACAAAATGATAACTTTATACTGAGAACTGATATACCATGGCAATTAATTATTTAGGGTTAATTATTAGAAGGAAAAATAATTAACATAGGCACTAGGACCTGCATCAGCACAGCACTTCAAGCTTCAGTCTCTTGGAGTTCAGTCACACACATGACAAACACAGACTGTGGGGAAAAAAGAAAACTTAGGTGGGGAAAGATGACAACATAAGCACAATTCCAAATTCATCCAGGGCTGAGAAAACCCTTCCTGATGTGTTCAGGTGAATAAAACACCACACTCTCTGCCTCCAATAAACTCAGGTACCTCATACCCTTTTTTTTTAATATCTCAGTATTAATTCAGATAAGAGCTTTTTCCAAAAGTTCTGCTAATGCTTCCTCTTCTTGCTGCCTAGAGTTAGCACCCTAAAACCCACAATGACAGCTTTCTTTCCTTTAGCCTCCTTCAGCATTCTTCCTGGCCAGCCTTGTTCATCTCTTTGTCTTGGTAATTCTCTTCCACATCAATCCTTATATCTGAAAATTTACTTCCCCTTTTCAACACTGAAGATACTGTTACTTCTATCATATTTACTTGATTTATATTTTTTGTTTCTGTGATTTTACAAGTCTTTATTTACCAGTATCATGCTGCACAGGTTAGAAATCTTTAGGAAAGGACCACTGAGATAAAAAAATCAGAACAAATGATGTAACTGAAGAGTGAATACAGAGAAAAAAAGAAAAAAAGCCACAAATGCATTCAAAATATTTTGCCAAGATTCTTGCATAGAATTCATTGAGAGAAAAAAAAATACTCTACCAGACACACTCTACCACCTGCATATCCAAAAATATCTATGGATTTCAGCAGAAATACAAAACTTCAAGTATAACAGTCTCCTTGACAGTAAGACAAGAAGCCACTTTCCACAAGTGCCCTCTCTCCTCTCATCTGCATTTCAGATTATGCCGTATGTTAATTTACAACCTGGAGTCATAAGAAATTTAAGATAGTCTGTATGAAAATGTTTTTAAGTGGAACAGGAGGAAGTTAAATGATAAGAAATCACAGCTTGCCCTCTTATGCAACAGGGTCTACATCGTCCTTTAGCTGCTCACTCTGCTGAGAGATTTCCTTTGGTTCTTCCATGGGGAGGTCTGTGGCTGCCAAAGACCAAGTGCAGAACCAAACCCACAGAACTCTGTTCTTGGAGCTGCTGACAACAGAAAAATACCTTTCAGTAAAAAGGCTGCAGAAAGATAAAGTTTGTGCAGAGATTTAGCCCAGCTTCACTCTCTGTCTTGAAAGTTGAATTGATAAAGGCCTTTAAGAGCCATCATCTGTAAGTTCTCTTACAAGAACAAATAATAAATTACCTACTTTAGTAATCTTCTTACATACGAACAAGATGAATTTAAGCCAAACAATTTGGCTTTATTTTTGGTTTTTTTTCCCAGGAATATTGCAGAGCATTAAGTAAATTATACTGCTGGACTAAATGTAATAAGCATATGAGGTACAATGCATCTTGTTTTCAAAAAAAAGCATATTTGCTATTCACTGATGCTACCAATAACTTTGAGTCTGTTTCCTTGCTAAGTAGTCATATGACCTCCAGAGACATAGATTTTAATTCCTGTTTTGAAAACAGTACCATAAATGTGTCCAGGAGCTTAATTTATTTAATCGTTTGTGGAAATTTACTGTGCATTTCTGTAACAGCATTTTTTGATGTGCGACCGTAACTCCTCTCTTGCAGCACATTATTTCCATCACCTGAGCAGGATCTAAGGTAAATCTTCAGCAGTTTTAGGCATTTATTTGTTTGCAGATCCCTGGTGCAAACACAAATAAACAAGTCTTTCCCATGCTTGACAAATATATTAAGAACTGGGTTTTCTTTACTATCTGAAATGGCCACTCCCTCTTTTTATCTGAATAGAAAAGTTGCCCAGAGAAGCTGTGGTTCCCTTCCAAGAAAATTTCCAAGGCCAGGCTGGATGGAGTCTGAGCAACCTGGTCTGGTGGAAAGTGCCCCTGCCCATAGCAGGGGGTTTGGAACGAGATGGTTTTGATGTCCTTTCCAACCCAAACCATTCTATGAAAAGGATTATCAACTTCATCTGCTCCAACTATAACTTAAACCATGAGGACTAAAAAAAATGATGCTGGTATTATTAAAATATTTAAAATTAAAACTAAAATTAAATTAAATTAGAATTCAAAACAATGATATCATAAGAAAAATCATAATTTTCGGGGAAAAAATGGAATCTAAATTAAATCCCTATTCTCCACTACTGCACAACTGAGAAAATGGATACTTTAGATTCAATAACTAAATCAGTACTATTAAACAATAAAACATTTGTATATTTGTGTGTTTTAAAACACAATGTTACATCTGTGAAAAATTAACTCATAACTTCTGGTTTCTTTATTCTGTCAAGTCATTCTATTTCTTCCAAGTTCTTCCTTTCCCTTCTTATCCTACAGATCATCATCACATCTTCAAATGCCAAAGTTTCTGTTTTATAAATATCACCCCCATATGGTTAAGAGGATAAGTTGCCACACTTCTGAATGAGTTTTTGAGATTCACTTCCTTAAACTGTATACGAAGATCCTCAAGAGTTAAAGAGATATTTGAGGAAACCTAGCTAAATTCTATTCCATTATGCTTTTGCAAGCTGCAGACATGAGAAAAGAGAGATCAACAAAAAATTCACTCTAAAACAAGACTTTAGAGGAATTTTGTTAACAAGGACTGCTCTGTTCATGTAGTGATGGCCACAAAAAACACCACACAGCAAACCCCGTGTGGGATAGGTACACTGGGATCAAGCTGTGATATTGTTATGCTGTTAAAAAAATGAAGGAAGAAGATGAATTTAAGAGACTGAAATTAAGATGGAGGAGTCTGTCATGCAATAACAGCTTACAAGAGTTCCAAACCCAACATATAAACATAAAAAGCAAAGCTGACATATTTGATAACCACAAAGTCAGCTTATTCCAAATATACTCTCAATTACAGTCATTCTGCATTACACAAAAACACAAAAACATGTTCAGGGAAGTGCAGTATATACTGAGAACTTCAGCCTTTGTGCTGCCAGCCTCCCCCTCTGCCTGGGCTAACACTGGTGGGAAGAGAAGGCAATTTGCTCTCTTGCCCAGGGCCACCCACTCCCACCCTGCCCCAACACAGCAACGTGGAACACGGCACAGCAGCTCCTTGTGCTCTGGAGATCACCATGGCAGCTCAAGGTTTTCCTTGAGGGTGATTTGTACAAATCCTGCTGAGCCACAGCTGTGAGGCACCATCTCTCAAAACCAAGCAGCTGTGGGCAGGGGCCTCTTCCAAACAGACCCTGAGATGTAAAACCAGCACCTCATTTGCGCTGTCTGTGGCAGCTGCCCCAGAACCGCCACGGCACAGAAACAAAAGCTTCATTATGCTGTGCTAATAGGAAAAACAAGCAGAAAGGTTCATTTTACTTCTGAAATGGTAAAGAAACGGGCAAACATAAATGAGAGATTGTTGCACTGAGTCAACAAGAGAGACTCACAGAACTGAAGTACTGAAGACACCTAAACCCACAATCTGTTGTGTACACAGTGATTTCAGAGAGCAAATAACATTTCATTTTTCTGTGCTGTGTTCTGGTTGAATTGTCCACATTTGAGCAATCCTAAATACAAGTGCAGGGTTTTAGTCCATACATAACACTAGGTAATATATATTTCCAAGTCCCTTAAATTTAATGTTCTTTCTTCTAATTAGACTTCTGCTGGATCTGTAGGCAGTCTTATAAACCACTTTAACCTTATTTTAATTTTTCATTATGAAAATTGTAAGTATTCATTAACTTTGGAAGACATGGCATTAGAGCTGTGATATATCATTCCTCATATTATTAACAACCTACTTTAAAACTTCAGTGCTCAAAGCACATACTGGTAATATGCCTTATGAGCTTTATTTTTGTAAGAATTTAGAAACAAACTTAATAGAAGCACACACACTTAGTTGCCCAGTCATACTCAAAATTTTATTTGCTGTAATGACTTTAATATTAGTGTCAAAATGCATTTGCAGCAAGTTTAACAGACACACTAGAAACTAAACCCCAACCCCCAAAATGATAAGCTAAGTGCCTAATACTATTCTTTCCACCTCTCTAATTCTTGGTAATATTAATTAAGCAAAAAATAAAGTCCAGATTATCACTTTATGTGTAGTAAACTTTTAGCATATTGTAAATAATTTTAGTCAAAGGTAATGCTTTCCCCACAGAGAGTAAGTACCATTTTAGCTTTTCTTCAATGTCATTCAAATGCCTATCTCAGGGACAGAAAAACTTCAAAAGAAAATCAGATATTGCTCTGAAGTCATATGGACTACCATCTAGAAAATTTCTTTGGTAGTCTAACTACGTAATGTGAAAAAATATTATTATATTTATAATATTTAATATAGTATAATAAACTGCCATCATTAAAACACAGTACTCTACTGGAAGTAATTTTAAAAAGTGAACATACAGCTCTAGACCAGCTACAACAGAGTGGCCATTTGCTTGAAGGAAAAACATTTATGCAATTTGTTCTACATGATGGTCTTTTCTTTTTCCTTAATTATCTGACTAACACTGCTTCTGGCCTAAGTAGCAAAACCTAAAATACTGATCAGTTTTACTTCAGTATTTAAACAAACAGAGTTGATTAAGGTATTTGAGAGGAAGAAGTTGTACTGAACTGAGTCATCTGCAACTGAGCCTTTACCATTTCATATAATCAAACATGATTATGAATATCAATTTCACAATCAAAATTTCCACTTCTTTCCACAGGCAGCAGACAACTTGCTCACTTCTAGGTAAAAAATGACCACAGGCTATTCTGTGGTTTTCACACAGAATAGTGCAAAAATACAGCTGATGTTAGTCAGCTGCTCAAATTTCCTTAGCATTAGATATTGCTTTATATTCTACCAGTGCTGGTGGAACTGCAAAACAAAACCCCTCAGCTGCAGTGCCATCCCCTTGTACAAGAAAATTTCTATCATGTTTAGGTGATACATGAATACTTTGGAAAACTATGCCAAGAGAAGAAACAAAGCAAACAGCAACTACCAAGATCCCAAACTTAAGAGTGGATAGAGGCAATGAGGGAAGAAGGAATATGAGAGTGACATGAGGTAGCTGAAAGATGTCTAACAATGCTCGGATTGGCAAGGCATGCCTGGGCTCAGAACATGGATAGAAGGAGCAGTGCTAGGAATAAAACAAATAGTTTTATACTGGTAAGTTCTTCCAAGCAATTTTTTTTAAGCTGAGGAAGAATCCTGTGTGGCAATCAACAGAAGACCAAGACTCGACATTCAAAATTACACTGGACAAACTACACGGAAGAGACATCTCAGCACTGATGATCAAACTGTTCTTCTCTTGCAATCTTCTTCAAACACCTGTTTTACTTTGTGAATGTAGTGATTGTCACAAGGAACACACTTGGCTGACTTAAGGAAAACAGAGTCCAGCAGCATCATCAAAAGCAATTCTGGCTACACATAAGCAAGAAAACACAAACTGTCGTCACTGCTCTGTCAACAACAGCTTCAAGAGTAAATTCAGTTTGCAACATCCAGGTTTTGATTAAAATTTAGTGAAAAAGTATAGGTCTTAACTACTGTATTTTTAGGTGAGTGATTTATTTCTCCATTTTCTGGACTTTCTCAAATTCAACTAAAATGAGATTTATTTACTTTCCAGTGCACTATGAAACAGCCACTGGTTTTTTGAGCTTTTGGCATCCATTATAACAAGGCTCTACCACACACACAAACATCTGAGCCTCACTCTACCTCCCATATTAGCAGCAGCATTCTTCAGAAAGGCTTTTCTCCAAACAGTTTTAAAACAATATCCTTTCATTCCTAATTAAACAGGATGTAGAGATTGCCACCAGTGGAGGAGCAGGAACCACAAACAGCTATAACCCAACTATTCTAAGGAAATGTAAGCAAGTAATTACAAATAAAACTGCTTACATTCATGCAACTTGTTTGGCAACAGCAGCATAGCATAAGGAAAGCTGCTACAATTCATAACAGCATCTTGTAATAAAACAGCTTTATGTATCCCTCTCAAACTGTTTAGTACTCAAATCTCATCAGATGGCTGAGTAAGCATTACACTTTGGGACAGTAAATCTCTGTTTCCAATATGGTCTACATTCACAGACATGTACTTTTGCATTCACTGTAGTCACTTCCAGCTAAGCACTCATATGGAAAAATTTAAAAAAAAAGGCAATATAGAAAGATATCTGCATGCTATCTTGTCTAATCAGCTAGCTAGTCTCTGAAACCATTTTGGAATCTTAAAGGATCAGCACCTGAATAGGAGTTGACTGCTACCAGCAAAAGCTAATTTGATGTTGGATTTACAAACATGAAATAGTGTCAAAGAGCCACCTTTATACAGGTCACTGTCTCTTCAACCTGTCTTTATCCACATAAATATAGGGCATTCCCATGGCATATGCAGCTTCCATTAGAGACAAACTAAAAGGTAGGAAAGGGTTTAGAAACCACCACCAAAGTCCAAATTCATGACAGAAGATGACATTATACAGGCAGATGCTTGAAGAACTGTACTTAGATTGACAGTTCACTGACAACTGACTTAACTGCACATCTAATTCATTCTGTACAGAAAATCACCAGGTACTATGGGTGTTCCAATGACACAGAACAGAGCATCACCAGACCTAATGACTAAAACTAAAGCTGGTTTCTAAAACCCAGAAAGAAGCTGGCACCTGCTTTTAACATGGAGGCTGCACTCCCACAGGCCATCAGTGGAAATCTGATGTTTCTAGAACTACAGATTGGGCATAATTCAAGGAAAGATTACTGGGATCAATGCAGAAATAATCTGATGAAAGTTAATGAGCAACCCGATAGCAAGCCAAGGAAAATAACTGCAGGTTCTCAGACCTGGAACTCTGAATCCAGAGACAAATAATATAAAACAAAGAGAAAAAATTCTGGGCCCTGCTTACCCAATTATATTTTAGCATAATTTTTTTTTCTACTGATTTGTAGACTTTAAATAAATTGGTCATCAGCACTCAGACTCAACTCCAAATACCCCATTGTTCACTAAGAAAGACAGTGAGCTTTGGGTGGTGTTTTTGCTTGTTTGAACCTTTCCTTATTTTTTCTTACTATGAGGTCTGTGTGCATTTGGGTCCAGCCAAAATATTTTAAAAGCTTCTAGAAATCACATAATACATTGGAGGTATTAGGAGAGCAAACAGGGAGGACAGAGGAAATATAAACAGAGCAATCATCACCACAGATCAACCAGCTGTCCAGAGAGTCTAGAATTTAGTCCCCAGTAGTAAGACATTTCAAAAGAACATGGGGGAAAAAAATAAAGCAGAAAAGACAATTACAGAGTAAACAAAAACACACCTAAAACCTGGTCCCAATGCATTTGAGCTGAAAACTGACTCATGCATTGGAGCAGTAAATATTCTCTGGTGCTTAACCTATCTTTCATACACTCCACTAAAATACAAGTATCTTATCCTTCCATTATTTTTTCTGAAGATGCAGACCTTAAAAACATGTGGCATTGGAGATTCAACTGCATATATTCCAAAATAAATGCTGTTGTATGTTAAATTTTGCTGAACTCCATTTTGTTTAAATAATTCTTTCTTTCTGTATTATGAGAAAAGAGGAAGAGAAGAAAACTGGCCTAATTTAATCTAAATCCATAAACAAGCTTTAGAGGGGTTCCCAAGTTCACAGAAACAAAATGATATTTACTAAAGCAAATTCAGGACTACATGTAAAAACTCATTTTCTGGAACATACCTGGGATGCAGTGACAGAGATGCCCAAACCAAATCCAGATCAAATGTAAAAGCTTTTTAAATCTGACATTTCAGTGTTAATAGGTGTAATAGAAAAGAACCTAAGTATCTCCATCAATTTGAGAACATTCACGAGTAATCAGCCTCCCTTCCAAACACTTCTTGCTGAAAACCAGATCCTAAAAATTATCAGTTGAACTGTAGATCCTTTGGAAGACAAGAAGACATAGAAGATAGAAAAAAATCTGCAAGATTTGCTCAATGTTAGCCATTTTCATTGTTAGAATTAATCAAAAATTGTTTTCATTTAAAGTATCTTTAAAAAAAAACCGAACTATAAAACTATTATTTCATCTCCATAGAGTACATTCTTTCCCTTTGCAGTAGATTTTAATATGAAAAAGAGCATCCACAGATGTGTGTGAACAACTTCTTAGAAGAGTGTGTGCTCACGTGTCTATGAGAAAATGGGGAAGGGTTTAGAGGATCAAAAATTATTATTTTCAGTATCCAAAGTCTTAGGATTCTATTACATAGCAGAGTAAAGGGATGAGAGGAAAAAAAACTACACAAAGGAAAGGTTTTGTTCAACACTCAGTCAGACCCCAGCACTACAACTGAGCAAACACAGCTTTTGTTGCAGCACAAGATCCCTCTGCTTGATAGAAACTTGCAACTATGAAATTTAGAAAGCATAATTCCTATTAATTTTGAAGTTCTTCTGAACAGGTGTTTACATGAAAATGGTTACTAAGACTATTTTAGGATAGACCTGAACTCCCTAATTTTTTTTATTTTATTCAGTGTGTGCTTGCTACATGTTGATCATATCCAGCTTTTAGAAGTTATCCTTTTATATGTGGTTTAAACAATGTGCATGTAACTTTGCAAATGGTTTAAAAAAATAGAGCCTAGTTTAACTTAATCATCAAGTCCAGTAGGAGTTCAGTAGAGAAGCAGTGAAAATAAAAGTTCTTTTTGAAAGCTAAATAAAGGAACAAAAAAGGAAAAGGTAAGGAAGCATAAGTCTATATACACTTACATATTTGCATCAGAAATCCCTGCATTCAGAGTCTCTAATTAAAACTGTAAACAAATGCTGATTTTTAATAATGACCAGTTGTGGGAAACTGCCAAGAATAAAAAGTTATTCCCTGATAGAAACTGTGTGTACAGAGAATTCTCCTATTATGTCTAGCTGTTGTTTATTCTACAAATACACATTAATATTAGAATAGTGCCAGCACTGTGTCATGAGATGTTACAGGAGCTCTATCAGCTCTGCAGCTGCTCAGCTGGTCCAGCAGGTGAGGAGAGTTGAGGCTGAGCCTTTGTTCAGTGAGTCCAGGTCAGGCACTCGGACTCTCAGTGGTCAGTGCAGGAGGTCTGAGCACACAGCTCACAAGGGATGAGATATAACAAGGTGAAAAGCTAAGAAAATAGGATGGAAGGGGAACATAAGGGAAGTAAAAAGGAAGAGATTTTCACAAGTGATTTAAACTACCATTTGCAAACCACTGAGCTTGCTGCTCAGAAGGAAAAAAAAAAAAGCAAAACAAAACAAGCACACAAACAAAGCTAAACCCCCAAATATTACAAAACAAAAAATTTCCACAAAATAACAAGAGAAAGCAACCTGTGCATATTTAAGAGAAAGTATCCCAAAGACTGAAAGTCAATCCCATGATGTCTCCCTGAAAATCCACTTCTAAATATATTTTCTTCTGTTTTTTATTGTGACTCAGATCTAATATACACAAAGTTTTGGTTTAATTCCTGTTTATCAGATCATCTTGCTATTACAGCTCAAAAGAGCGCTTGACTGATATTAAAGTATAAATCAGAGGAGGAATGTTAGGTTTGGGTTCTACTTTCTTACCTTTTCCTTTCTTAAAAGCACTGACAGAAGGCTGCTCTAAAGGTTTGTAATTTTATTTATTTGCTAGTCTGGTAATGCTGCTACATTGCTCCACTATTAACAACTTCAACACAGATGAAAGCACAGATGAAAAGTGCTTTCATGTTTTTAAACCACTTAATAAGTACCTTATAATCTTTTATTTTGAGGAGGGAAAAGGTAAGGGAGAGAGGTTTTATTCAGCATCTTTCCTTTATTAAATAAGGCACACAAATTATAATTTTTTATTTCTCAATAAGACCATGCTTTCTAGACAGGAGAAATTGAAGACAGTCATCTCACTCTAATAAGTATTTTACACTGGGATTTTGTTTCTCTCAGGTCACCATTAAAATTAAAGTAAGCCTTGATTCAGGAGAAGTAGAGATGTGGAGGAAAGTTGCCTTGAGGCCTTTTCCCACACAAGCCACCCTACAGCTGATTCCAGGGTAAGGAATCTGGCACCTTGCCTCTTCCTCAGATTTCCTTTGATTATGTAACTGTACAGATGAAATGAAAACCAACAGATTGCAGAATGCCACTCAAAAACCCTGCATGACAAAGGAAAACTAAGAATGTCCTCTCACTCTGGACAGAATACTTGAAAAAAAGTTTTATTTAACATCTTTAATCCAAATCTATGTATCAAAACATTTCATTTTCAAAAGGTCACAGGTCCTGGAGATAAGTATTAAAACTGTAATTGCCAAAACTCAAATTTTGGATTTGGAAGGGACACATTAATTTTAACAGAAGAGTTGAAGATGACTCAGGTTTGATGACAAGATAATCAAAGATCTCATGTTGGTGTTATTGGGAATTTGAGCAGCGAGAGGAAGCCTGGTCAGCCTGAGCATCTGTAGGAGCAGCCGTGGCCTCTAAGGAGCAGCTCATCAGTCACTGTGAACAGTTAAAATCTTCTTTTTAGTCTGATCAACCTTCACCCCTCTCAGGAAAATGCTAAAACAGCCCAGTAAGAACTTTCAGACTTCTGAGCTCTCAATATAGTTTTTGTTACTAGCAATTTCATTGACAAACCATGGTAAACAAAACCAGAATAAGCACAACTTTGCCTTAACAGATTTCCCAAATCCAGTAATGTAAAACAGGCAGGAGCCCAAAACAGCTCCAGTGAGCAGTTCCAGTGCCATGGTCAAATGAAACATTTTGCAGTAAATCAAAAGTATTTAGCTTTTCTATTAGAAGAGAGAAAATACTGATGAGAACATCTACAATTCCTTAAAAAAAGTCAAACTTTTTTCTACTAGAAGAACAAAAAAATCTTTTAAGACTATTTCTTTTAAGCATGTTTATTTCCCACAGAATTTAATCCCATCATAACACCCACTCGACATTAGAATAAATTTAAATGTGTAAATTCCTAGATGTCTGCAGCTGGAAACTGCATGCACGAGATGTAATGAACAGAACTTCCTACTATATGAACCACATTTTTATCCATCTAATGTTAATATAGAAAGTGAGAACAGCTACCAAATCTTAATCTAGATCTACCTGCCATATTATCTCAAATTTTATGTCAGTAAAATTGCTCAGTCAGAAAGATATCCAGCTTTCAAATGCAAAGAATCATCATACAGACTTATTGTCTAAAAAAATTGCTTTCCAAACTTAACAAAAGCAGGAAAACAAGGAGTTGCTGCTCATTATCTGACAAAAAAATTACTTTGGCTCTCTAAAAGAAACAGTATTTATTCAGACACAACAACACAGATTAGTAGGAGAAAAAAATAACAATTAAAAAAATAAAATCCGAGTGATTCAATTCAGTTACCAACAATTTGCATTCCCCTTCATAAAGAGGGCAGAGAAGAACACATTAAGACTAGGGGTAGGATGGACAGTTGTCAAATCAGTAATCAAGAGAAAAATACCATTATGAAATGCTGAATAATGACCTCCAAACTAAAATGAGGCACTTGAGCTGAAGCATCAATCATCCTGATAGGGAAAAGTAGTATTTAGCTGACTCCTGCACAGTAAAGTAGAACAAACTGCAGTGAAAGTGGCTCCAGGAGCTCAGATGTTCGAGGTGCACTTTGATGCTTTATCTTAAGTAAACACCTCTAAGCAAAGAAAGACCCTCCAAGAACAGAGTAGCCCAGAAAACAGAACTGGGTGTTTGACAGAGCAAGCACAATGCAAACACTCCCACATGTCTGTAGACAAATGTGAGAGAAACAGGGAATTAGACAAGGCCTAATTATTGACACTAACTATTAGATAGTTTGATTTAAAGGTGAAGACAGACACTTGCTGTTGTCAGAATGTTTTAAACAAGATGTGTGACATGGTATCAGGTGAAAGAAGTGACATTCCACTGAAGGATTTTCACAAGTGTGATAACTTCCCAGTCCCTGAGCCACGACATTAGAAATGTGTAGCAGAGAACTATCACATGCTGTTAACAAGCACATCTACAAACCTGAAGAGTTTCTGCATTTAAATTATGGCACATTTAAATTATGTACCAGGTGATTTACCTTCCACTGAGAGGGGCACACAAAACCTATACATTTACCCATGAAGCCTGCCTATGTCTTAGCTGGTATGAACCATATCTGATTCTTCAAGTGACAGTAAACCAAGGCTTTTAATTCAAATGCCATATTTAATTGTTGATTGAATGCCAATTTAACCTGGCTATTTGGACAAGTAAACTAGATGATGAAGCACAGTTTCTATGAAGCAATGTTCACTAATGGTTTCAGCACAGAGGCTTAGAAATTCTTGAGACAAGCAAATGCCCAAATGAGAATAAAACTACGTGTGTGCAGTCTACATTTACAGGTGTTTTGAGAAAAAAACATTCACATTTTAAATTCATTAATCCATTGGACATAGCAAGGATCACTTTATAAAATAAGAGATTAATTCTTACAAGAGCTTACAAGTTCATACAGGCTGGTTATTTCAAGTATTAATTGTAGGCTGCAATGCTGAATTACAGACAATTACAAAAGGAATTAGATGGGTTTCCTCCTTTCAGTTTTTATGAGGTCAAGAGTGAGCAATATGGGTGAGCAGTGAAAAAATGAATGGAGGAACCAGTACTTCCACTCCCACAGTTCAGTTACACAGCATTCAGGAGCAGGAAAGGAATTCCAAGGCACCTGATGAATAATGAATGCATGTTTGCTAGATGGGTTTTTACCATAACAGTGTTTTAGTTGTCTTTTCAGTACAGATTCTGTGTTAAAGAGAGATACATTTAGGTGAAAATGTCATAATTTCAAAAATTAACCTAGGAAACAGGATACCAAGTTAGTCCATTTGCTAACCCAAGACGTGTGCAAAAGACATCCTCTGGTTAAGGGTCATGGGATTTTTGTCTACCAGATGCGTTGATCAGTGAATCTTGGTTTGCCTCATTTACAAAATGTGGATTTCAAGAGTACCAGAATTCTGATTTTTCTAAACTCTAAACTCTGAGTTTTCTAATTTAGCACAAAGCAGTGGAAATAATGGTAAGATAATATCCACTCTCCTAGGGCTCTTTCACTAAAACTCCTTGCAGCACTGAGCTCCTTTGCCAAGGAACAGATTACCGTGAAAGAAACCCCTTCTGACTTTAAACGTACCTTGTCTGGGAAACTCATCCGACTCCCTGTGCACCAGGTCAGACACTCGATTTCCATAGTGCATCCTGGTGTCGTGATCATAGGCCTTCAGAGTCTCACTGGAGCTGTAGGATTTCTGGGTGGGCACCCTGCAGTCCTCGCTGTCCAGCGAGGAGCTGGTGTAGCGGCACTGCTTCCCACAGCGGCCCCTGGTCAGCGAGCGGTGCCTCCTGTCCTTTATGTCCATTGTCCTGAGCCACGCACGCTGCTTCCAGAAGAGCCACTCTTCTATTTGGGGTCAGTCACTGTCACCTAACAACATGAAAGGATGACAAAAGAGTAAGTAATGCTGCCGCTGCATTTTGTTTTATTCTGCTTTCCCTGACTTGTCCTTGAAGAACAATGTGGCGCAGATCAAGAAGAAAAGGAAGGCCCACATGATGCATTTTCTAGAAATTGAAATAATTGACCTGAATGGGTGGGGAGAAAAAAATTAAATGCTGTAAGATAATTGCATTCTATCTAAATTATCGTATCATTAAAGAGTTTAAAAAAAATTATAAAACAAAAACACTGTCATCTTTTGATTTTTGAATGAACTCTGGTAACAACACAGAACTGACAGAACAGTATTTGTTTCTGTTATGCAACACAAGAAAAGTAGACTCAAACTAGCTTTAATTATTTCCATTCTTCCTGCAGGAAGGCTTCCAATTAAGACTGAAGCATGCAGGAGAGTTCCAAAGAGGAGATTATTCCTATTCAGTGTTAATGCATTACAGAGCTGTACATTATCCTTTAACAATGTCTTCACAAACAGCAGCAACTGATTTTATTGCCCCTGGTTAACATTAATCCAAGGCCCTGCTCTGAAGGTGGACAAGGTCTCTCCAGAGGCCCATCCCAACCCTGACATTCCTGTGTGGCTGCTGCGTGTCTGAGCACACTTTGGGGACTGGCTGCTCTTGTGCACCCCAGAAGGTGACTGGATGAGCTTCTTTACCACCCCTCAATATGACCACTTTATCCAGCTCAACACTTGGAGCTCTGGAAAACTGTCTAAATCTCTTCTTGTTCAATGGACCATAGAGTTTCTTACAGTGTGCTTAATTAGGACACCCTTACTGTGCCATATAGACTTTAATATATGCATCATTAGCATACAAAAACTTCAAAATGAAAGCTACTGTAGAAAGGAACAAATACAGTAAAAGCACAAGCACCCTACCCACTGGGGTGCTAATTATTTTCAGTTGGTATTAGTATGTATGTCTTTCTCTCATGGCATACTATGCTCAGGTCTGTGCTAGTCCTGAGATATCCTCATGACAAATTTTTTTACTGGAAATTAGATCTTCCCACAGGACAAAGTACTCAGATTTGCTAATAAGCAAAAATTGGAACTAAACATCTTACTCTTCTCTACATGGCTGAGGAGGTAAAGGAATGGTTTGGGTGAATTTAGCTGGGACAGTTGAGCTTTTCCTTGCCCCTGTGCCCTCTCAGACCAGGCTCCCTCTGCCAAGCCTGCCCGGCAGAATGTGCTCAGGCCAGAAGCTTAAACCATCAAAGCATTTCAGCAGTGATTCCTTGTGCCACCTCTGCCACCAAAGGAACAATCTGCAACAGAAGATGGTAAGACATGCAGGCAGAAGGCAGCCAAGCCTTTCATCGTGGCAGTTCTTTGCCCCTGCAGGAGAAGAGGTCACAGCACTGGCACAAGTATTGGCTAAAGCATTGCTTTTTGAAACAGATTATGGCCCTAAGAGAGAATAAATGTACTTGGCCAGAGGAGCTGGTGACCTAGAGAAAAGGTTTCTTGCCTTCATTTAGATGTGACATTTAGCCTTGTTGTGGTTTTTGGATTCTGGGTTTTTTTCTTTCTGTATTTTAAAGAAGAAAGTTTGGTAACCACGAGAAACAGCTGCTTTAAGCCACCCACAGGTATTCTGCAATCTGTGAGGAATAGGAACTGTAAACATGCTTACTTTTTTTCTTCTTTTTCATTTATTTTTAACATTTCAGAGGGGGGAAAAGTCACAAAACAACACATACAGAAAAGCCAAAACAAAAGCAGAGACATTTGGCACTTGAAACTGTCAAGGTTCGTTTTATAACTTCAGATTAAAGAGAAAGAATGATTCAATCCACATTCCTGTTTCTCAGGTCTCTGAACATATAAACTCAGCTGACTCCCCCATATCTGAATTTTTTAGTTCAATTCTTTGGTCCTGTAATATTGATTAAACTGGAAAGCACATTAACTGTAAATAGTACCGTATTAACACTGGAGGCACAAACATTTTCTTGAAGTTTCAGGAGATACACGATCATTTAGATTAACAATGCCTGGCTCTTTGATCCCATTTTAATACTCTCTCATCAAATTTAGATATAAATATATCACAATTATAAACAAAAAAACAGACATTGACACTACAGCATTGAGCAAAACCTGCCAATTACTCTGGGAGCACTCATGCTGCTATTCAACACAAAAGCTTGTCATTCCATATGAATTCTATATTGTCTGCCAGTTCAGACAAACAAACAGCTTTTTGTTTTTATGACTGCTAAACTTAAAGCTGTCTGGCCTGATTTCTATTGTTTCTGAAGGAACATTTAATTCCTTGTTACTGTAGTTAAAAGAAGGATTTACTGTGACTGAGATAAAACTTCTGAGTATTTCCAGGACATTAGCTTATTAAAGCATCTTCTCAGGCAGACAAGAATTTTTGAAATTGTTCTCTCAATAACCATTCTTTTGTAGAGTTTTGTGCCATTCCCATACAAATAGAAAAATAAAGGGAAATAGTAAGACAGCATTCCACTGCTGATTGTGCCTGGAAACCTTCCTCAATCTGCACATGCAGAATGTGAGGCATAATGTCTGTGCTACAGGAACCACAGCTGGCTAACACAAGAAAGTAAATGTCCCAAGATCTTTACTTGGATCTTTCATAAGGAAAATCTTGTTACAAGAATCAGACAGTAGAACAGTTTGGTGAATAATTTGATTTTTATGATACCAGACTATTAAAACTTTCTTGAACTTTACTAATTTTAGTAGGTCTTTAAATACTATCAATAAAATGATAACATTTTAACTGGAATTTTTGTTCAATGTCATTTTCATATTTATTAGAGTAGCTTTAATTTTAATTTTTCTTATTTTTCCATTACCTGAGGACAAATCCCAAAGCATTTGAGACTAACTACGTCTACCTGAACACAACAAAATATTCTCAGAGATATTTCTCTCCTCCTCACCTGTGCTTTGGGGATTTCGACATCACCACACATGGCTTAAAACAGCAAATTCATTTATGAAACAGTCCTAGAAAATCTGTTTAACTTTATTTTTTCATGCTTATGCTAAATAGATGAAATACTGATTCAATTCAGTGCTGAACACCTTTCCTGTTAGTGAAATCTTTATGTACTGTATTCCTGGAAAGGTAAAGTGTGATAGCTTTGCTTAGAGAATAATGGTGAGATGAAATTTGAGTTCAGAACTCCTGATACTCTTTGACTTGCCTATCTCAAGGGCACTCTGTGAATGGTTTATTTTGAGTAATTGACCTAAATTGTAACTGATTTAATAATTTCTTTTGTTTCAAAGGATTTAACTAATGCAGCTCGTTCTGACCCACTTTCATGACAGGGCAGTACAACCACTAAAAAGTGATTGCAGCTGTTTTCCTCATCTTGTTTTGGTTCAATTATTTCAGAAGCACAGGAGCTCTGCCTAAGTTTATGAGAAAGGTGTTTATTCAGAAAATATTTATTATTTATAATGGCCTGCTAAAGGGCTGGTCAAGTTTCACAGGAAAAGTCTCAGCTGATCTGGACCTAGAACAGCAGCCAATCTAAAGCAATAAACAGCTCGGGCTGTATTTGCTGCTGATGTACATGGATCCCATGTGCTCTGAGTTACACATGTGTAATGCACTTCTGACTCACAATTCACCCGATATAAGATTTAATGTGGTTCTATAAAGCAACTGTGCAGCTGAACATGACTTTGGCAGGGGTAATGAGAGCCTAAGTGTAATGGTGGGCAGTGCAAGGGCATTAAAACACTGCACGTCCTACAGGGACAACAGAGACAAGAGGGAAGAGAGGAGAGAGAGGATAAGAGAAGAAAAAGCTTAGGAAAAGAGAAATGAAAAATAGGTTTTAAAAAAATTGACCATTCCTTTTTGTGTTAGCACAGCCAAATCAATAGGAGGCATGGAGGGAGGGCTCAAAATGAATTTTAATGGCTTAGTGAAGCTTATGCTGAAATGCTCTGTAAATTTAAAGTTGATTCATACATTTATCTAACTCAAGTCATGGGCTTGTTTGCTGCATTTTGTAATGATCCTGACATGATTACAGCGTACAGGACCATTAGAACTGCCACTCACATCACACAGAGCCCAGGAATCACTTGGAAATTAAGGGAAAACAATGAACTGCACATTTATATTGCCCCCAAATCACCTGGAACAACTAAATCAAAACATAACAAGAGTGCAGACAGTGTTGGAAACAGCCTCTTTAATTTTGGCCGTTTTTTTTTTTTTTAAAATTATTAATTTGAAAGAAGTAGCACATCATGTACCAACCTGTTCATTTAAAAAAAAAAGGTCTCTTAAAGGCCTGGACTCCTTTTCAGGAGCAGCAATTGGAAATAAGCTTGTGATTTAGAGATTCAAATGCTGTTTTCATTATTTTATGCAAAGACTACTATTTGACATGAGAAAATGCAACAATTCAGCTTTAGTGCTATACAAATTTTCAGGCAAAATAATTAAAATGGTTATTTTAATAATCATTAACTGTCGTACTTATTTCTGATTTTAATATTAATGAAAAAGACCATCTATACTCCTGCATCCACTCTATTCTAAAAAAAAAGGCAATTAATAAAATGAAGTTTTAAACTAAATACTACAACTAAGTACACCACAATATGTGTGCTTTGTTAGATGAAGTAATATTGATGACAAGTATGCTGGTTTTAATTTACACCAAAAATCAAACGATATTTGGACAATCTGTTTGGTGTAGCCTCATTTTTCATTGATAAACTGTTCTTCTGAATTTTTTAATTTCAATTTTTTTTTCTGTCCAAATACTGAATTTTTGTTTTAGTGAGTAACTCTATATGAATTTGGAAACTAAATATATTTAGCATGACAAGGTAAACAGCTATGTAAGAACAGCTGTGATGAATGATTCAAGTTAAGTAATATAAGACACACAATGCTTATAGGCATTCTGTTCCTTACTGAAGGTAAAACTTATTTTTTACTTTTAATAAATAAAAGCTCTAGGAAGTATTTTCAGGCTAAGGGCAGTCAAAATGGTACACACAATAACAAAATCAAGCACTGAGCCAAATATTTATCACATATATATTTTTTTATCTGTGTTAATTATGTGTTTTTATTTCTAGACTATCCTCATAGATTTCTGTACTCCAGGAACTTATAAATCCCAGAACTGTTTAAATCTATTATGAAAATAGCATTGCATTAAAAAAATAACATGCCATCAAGAACTGATGAAAAGCCCAGGAGCTATGAGACAGTTTACATAGTGTCCCATCATTCACTGACTGCTTCCCTTATTCTTCCCTGAATTTATTCCCATTTCCACTGGTCAGAGAAGGTGAGTGGATGTGAGCCCAGCCTCCTCCCTGCCCCGAGGAAACCACAGCTGACACCGAGGCCAACAGGAGAGTTTCCTTCTTGGAGGACAGCTGAAAAAGCTGCTAGACAAATTCAGGTAAGAAGTCATAAATGTTCTCAAATGTGGCTTCTGGTTTATGCACAAGTTGAGGAGCACCACGGACTTGGAAACCACACCAGTAAAATTTCACCATCAGCAAAGCATCTGCAGCGCCTCAGGTCTGAGTCAGAGCGTGGCACACATGAACCACCCAAATATTTGAGTTCAGCTGCTACAAACCAAGTGCTTTTCCCTCTCCGAGAGCATGAGATATAGCAAACTTCACAAACAACATTCAAACAGTAGCTCATAGAGTATATTTAGTTGGTTTTTCTTGAAAATTATTTGAAATTCACTAAAACATTACTGGGATAGTATACAATTCAGTAGCTGATCATCAGCCATCCTGTTGATTCCCAGCCTAGAAGCTACAGCAGCCATGAGGAGATTGTGTCACAGTCACTCAGAGGTGAGAAAAGCTCCTTTTTCAGTGAAAGGCTTATAAATCCCTCAAAGTGGTGCCAAGCAGAGCATTGCTACTTATACAAAGGAGGCAGAGTCACATGTTTTCTTCCCAGATACACAGAGGCAAAACCATTCAAAGTTTTCAAGTTTTTCCTATTGGAGAGTAGTGTTCTTCCTTCTTTTCTGCATGAGACCTTAACTATCCCCCACTCCAAGAAAGAAACAGAGGTTTTAGCCAGGAAAACATATATCCACTGCTAACTCAAAGCACTTTACAGATATTTATTAGGCTTATGAACAGCCACAAAAGTTAAATCTTTATTATTTATATTCTACAGCAAAGGTTAAACACCATGAAGATGAAGAGTCCCACCTGAGGTCACAAAGTGAGTTTGCTGCAAATTTGAAACCCCAAGTTCCAGTGCTTGGTTTCCTGCTCTCAGTATATTTGTTACTTACATACTTCCATCACTCTATGCAGTCAGGTTTAAAAATAAATAAATAAACAAACAAACAAATAAATAAAATCAGGCCACCATCAAACAACACAAAAAACAATGCCTCAATTAATATAACCATCTAAAATTAGTATAGCTGAACAAGTTCACAAAAACTATTTAAAGATCAAATACAAACCGGCCACTTCAAAAGAAGTTTGCTAGAACTAATTGCCTAAAGAACACTGTCACTCTTTTACTGCCTAGAAAGAATAAACAATAATATTATCTACTGCTAAACCTCTATTAATGAAGAAAGGTAGAATAATTTATCATTGTATAATTAAGACAATGCTGTTAAGCATGCTTTAACGATTCTGTATAATAGTTTCCTATCACTAGAGAATACCTTTGAAATAGGGAGTAATTGTCTAAATAATTTTTGATTAAGTCCTTGATCAAACTGATCCACAGTATAGAAGTGAGACAGATCTAAATGCCCATACAAGGAGTGACAACTTGCTTTATTTAATTGTTCATGGGTGATGCACTTTTTTCATTCCAATCCTAGGTAAAATGCTGTATTTAATTAACTTAATGGGATTTTCAATCTTACCAGCAATGGAGCCAAGACATCAAGCTGGTTGGAGCACAAGTTGTGCTCCCTCTGTTTCGCTTTCACCAACACTTGGTCATTAGTTCATTTAATTATTCAGCAGCATTTTCCAGTGTACTGTCCTCTTGTCAGGCTCTATCTTCTCATTTTCTCAGAAACATTTATGCCCAGAGTTTCCGCTGTGGATTTGAATACTGTCCATATCCACAAGCCTTTTCCTTCACACCCACGCTAATCCATCAAGCTGTCTCTGGGAGCTCCTGGGCGCAGTGCTTCCACGTTAGACTCAAGGATTTTGATTTTAAATATATGACTGCGATATCAAGTTGGAGAAATGTAATATCAAAGGACTTGTACTTCTCTTGCACCCAAACAGCTCCAATGCCAAGAATTTTAAGACAGTTCCTTCCTAATTATTTTTCACTTCCATATGCAAAACCACTCTGTAATTCTACACCCATTGGCCACCTCCACTCCTGCTGGCAGCAGCAGAACCTGTACCACGGGGTACAAGATCAGCCAAGAGAGAACCACCAGAAACGTGCCTTCATTCCTTGTTTACAGATGAATACACTGTGCAGGAGAACTCTGCCAGAATCTGAGCTCAGCAAAGCTCCTGTGCATACCTCATCCTGCTGTCAGATGCTGAAGAAGTTTCTTAGCTATTTTCAAACCTCTACAAGACTATTCTTAAAACTCATGAAGTGCAGAACTCATGCAAGCAGTTATGGGTTTAGGTACTTCAGTCAAGAACACCACCTGCTTTTCACTCTACACTTACATCATTTTCTCTCATTCTGCCTAAGAAACAGTCCCTTTCTTTCTTTAAAGCTTCCACAGAACCTCTTTTGCCTCAATTTGATACTAACAATTTTAATTTGCTTATTAACAGGAGGCTTTAATATACTTTCTCCCTGCTAGCAGTGTCAATCTATAAAAATATTTTTTGCAGAAGGCTTTACTAGAGACCACCATTAAGACTGTAGAAACTTATATGGTAAGAAAAATCAAAAATATTTCAAAATTAATAGTAGTATTTAGGAGAATTTCAGTAAAGCTATTCCAAATTACACACATGAATAGTCCACTCAGCTAAACTCTGATACTCTATTTGAGAAAAACAAAGGGGAAATAAAGGTAAATAAAAAGAAGAAAAAAAAGTGAGAGTGTTTCTATTTGTGTAAACTGGTAGCCCCATTCCTTGTGAGTTCTCCACCTTTGCGAACACACAGATTTTATCAGAAATAACAGCTTCCTGAAGTGATTCTTTGTTTTAAAAGGTTCAAGATAAGCAAAGAAAAAGTTAAAAGAAAAAAGAAATAGGAATGGAAAACAACAGAACATTGTGATAAGGCACACAAAATGGATGGCATTATATCTCAACAGCCTCCATACAAGCATTTGCTGAAATATTTTAAATTCTGCATCGCCTCAGTCAGCAATGAAACTTTGCATAATGAAGTAAGAAAGCTACACTGGAAGATTCTCAGCTAACAATTGTTGATCCGTCTTTCAATAAAGAAAAATTAATTGCCTTATAGAAATTAATTAAACCTTGCAGTGATGGATACACAACCATTATAGAAAATTACCAGCTGTAACTCAACATGTGTGAAGTGAATTTCCAGAGTCCACACATCAAGGGGTCATCAGAGATGGAATTGAGACCTTGCCACCCTGAAAGCTGGTCCACCCAAATCTGCAGTGCAAGGTTTACTCACATATTATCACAGCAGAAAAGGACACTGAGGGTTATCTTGATTAATGGAATTTTTAAAATAACCTCAGTCAAGAAAAATACACTTCTAGAAAATCAACTAATCCAAGATCACAAAAAGCAGCAAATACCTCATAATATTGTACAGTCTGTACTGCACAGGCATCACTACATCCCCTGTTCCATCTCAAATCATGAAGAAAAAGACCCCAATCCCTCTGGAGGAAAATCTCTCTGGAGAAAAGGCCACATGCTTCAGCAGACATTATCTTCTGTTATCTACCTAATCATTCAGGACAGAACACGTAGTCGAATATTCCCTCTCAGATTTCTTACACAGGACCATTGTTCTGCTCACTGTCTTCTAGCTGTGGGTGTCTCCATGGAAAGCCTGGCATTTGCTGGTGGATAAGGGGTTTCCTCCGTGTCACTCTGCCAGCAGTCACTGCTCACAGGGCTGAGTTGTCACAGAGAAGCCCATCCTGGCTCCTCAGCATCTCAGCCCTGTGTGAGATCCTCATCCAACAGCCCACAGGGGTGCCTGAAGGCAGCCAGGGACAGCAAGGGCTGAAGCTGCACAGCCCAGAACAGGGGAGCTCATGTGAGGATATCTCAGGTAAGCTACCACGTGAGAAATGCAAATAACCATCTCCTATTCACCATCTGTGCCAGAGTTTCTCACCAAGCAAGAATGGTCAGAAAGGAGAAACAGGTTAAAAAATGTTCTTCTAAGTGCATGGAATCTTCACAAAATGCATTTGGTCCTTTCTTGCCATTGCCCTTTCACAGATTGAACAATAACCAAGCTGCAATGTCTAATTTCTTCACAAGTCTAAGCTCCCTGCATTAAAGCCAGCCCCCACAATTTTGCCATCTGCTGCCTGGATTGCCGTGCATCCAGCACAGAGATCCCAACATTCTTCAACTGCCATGGTCGAAATTCCCAGGCAAAAGCATCAGCACTCTGTGACAAGGACAGAGATCAAACCTAAGGGAACTTGCCAAGAAGCATTTAAAGCAAATTTAAAGCAAATTCTGTTTCACCTACCACATTCAGCTGTACCACATTGACTCCAGCAAAATAAAATTTACCACTTCATTGAAGACACTTGATTTCAACAAAGTATTTATTGAATCTGTGCAGCTGTACAGACAATCTGATCTCCAACCACAGTACATGAAACTGATAGTGTTTTAAAATTTACTATTCTCCAAAGATATTGGACAGTTTGAACAAGTTCAAAGCTTTGTTTTTCAAAACAGAACATTTAACTAGAGGTCCAAAATTTAGTCAGTTGTATTTCTAAGGATTAGATATTAAGTACAGAGAACAGAAATAACAACGCAGTTTGACAAAATTTACCTTGTGAAACCAGAATTCTCTATAGTCATGATCAACTTCTTGTAAGCTAAATACAAGCCTTAAAACGCTCTCTTTGTTCCAATTCTGTATTACCTGCCAAGGTAAATGATTTCTTAGTACCATTATTTTTAGCAGTACTTTACAGATGGCAATAAAATGCACCAAGTTCTCCTCCCACAAAACAAGAAAAAGGTTCATGAATTGGAGCAAGTCCAGGGAAGTGCCAGTGTCTCAAGAAATTGGAACATGGGATTTACATGGAGAGATGAAGGAACTGGATTTGTTGAATTGCAGAAATGGCCAGCAGCGGCCTTGCTGTTCCTGGGAGGCCACAGAGAAGAGGGAGACAGGGCTTTACTGGGAGAAACCAAAGGGGAGTGAGTGAGAGAGAAACCACCAGTGCAAACTGAGGTACAGGAAGTTCTGAACAGAAATGAAGTGAGTAAAAATCACTCTGTGGACAAATATACACTGGAGAGGTTGCTGCAGGGGCTAGGGAATTTTGCTCATTTTCAAGACTCACAAAGCCCTTAGCAACCTCAGTTCAACATTGAGACTTGGATTAGGTGAGCTCCAGAGGTCCTTTCCAGCCTCAGTGGTCTGTGACTACGATGTTCTTAATTTAGGAAAAATTCCATAACCATTAAAAAGTAGGAAGAACCAAAATGACTACTTATTTTGGAAGCAAGCCTGTAAAGTAAACACACAGGGCAAGCTTTGTAAGCTGAGTGTGAAGGCTTAAAAAATCAGAGGTTTTTAAAGTAAAAAGTCATGTAAGCTTGCAGATTTAAAGCTGAATTCCAAGCTTGAAGAGCACAATGAGGGAGAGGCTGCATTCTGTCTGCACACAGGCGCACACCCCTGCAGTGGGGTCTGCTACACTCACACTGATGACACACCAGAGTGTGTGTGGCATGTCAGGGAAAAACGAATGGCATTTGTTCCTTCTTCAGTTTCACAATGCAGACCTTCAAGGGAATACAGTTCTAGAGTGAAGAAAATGCACAGGAACCAAAAGCACAATTTAACAAAAGTAAGAAGCACAAGCTCTATCACAATTCCCAAGACACTAGTGCAAGCTCATGTTTCCAAACATATCATTTGACAATGTTGCCTTTGAAACAGTCCCTTAAAAATGTGAAAACAAACCCAAAAGAAAACAGCTCTGTCATATGTTGTGATGACACTACCATAAATCTAAAAAAAAAAAAACAACATGAGAAGGAATTAGGAATTGTAACCTCTAACACTCATCTCTCCAGCAGTCAGAGCCACATTCCTGTGTCATGTAAATCAATACAAGGCCTATTCTCTTTTCACTGAAGATTTTGTCTTTTCTTTGGAGGCCCAGGAAGCATGGCATTCATCTGGGCCTCTCCTATAGATATATGGCCAGTGACCAGCTTGATATCTCTGTATGCTACACAGGCATATGGTACATTATTCTGTCTGGAAATCTAAAGATTGTTGTAAAACAGAATTTAAAAAAAAACAACAACAACAAACCAAACGAAAATCACCTTAAATTGTTATAGTGATTTACCAACAAAATCCTTCCATTTCTATTTCCATTGCTAAGTATGGCACTGACAGTAGGTGGGAACCCACAATCCCACATAGGTCAGTTATGTTTTCTCTTCCTGTACAATCTTGTCTGCCAAACTTCAAAAGGCTCACTGATTTTAGCCAATACAGACTAAAATCAAATGGCATCTTGTCTCAGCTGGGCTGGTGGGTGCAGGTAATGTTTCCTTCCTGCTGCATTTAAGCCTAATCAGGGGTTTGGAGAACATGAGCTACTAAGCCTGGGACTAGAGAGAGAGCACCTGGGCAGCAGAATCTGTGAAAGAAGG
This sequence comes from Anthoscopus minutus, assembly GCA_013399455.1. Taxonomy (NCBI): domain Eukaryota; kingdom Metazoa; phylum Chordata; class Aves; order Passeriformes; family Paridae; genus Anthoscopus; species Anthoscopus minutus. Next base: position 135,396 of record VWYI01034702.1, on the reverse strand, counting down.
AATATTTTACTGGTATCCAATATGTGATTTAGTGCTGGTAGTTGTTGAGATGTGGAGATCAATGAAGTGTCCTAATTAACCACCTTCTTTGTAACTTCCCCATTTGTGACCCAGGTGAGCTCCCATCCATGCTGGGCTGTCCAGAATTTCACACTTTATGAGCCCACACCCCCCACACCTCTGGCTCTGTGCCAGTCACAGCTGTACCTCAGTCCCCTGGCCAAAGTGACATCCTACTACACCTTCCACCAGTGATTCTACTAATGCTCCACCCTTTAAAGAGTTGCTTCTTTTCCCCAAGAAAAGCACTGCAATCCCCTATTTTAATACAAAAGTTACTGAGGCAGAGGAGAGCAGAGTGCAGCAGCTCTGCTGTTTAAAGCCTCCCTTGGTGCAATAGGTCATTCTCCCATACAGGCAGTGGAAAAAAGTCTCCTGTATCTGTGCCTCTCAGAGCAGGAAGGAAACTGGAAACAAATACTATAAATACTTTATTATCCTGAACTGAGATCAATAAACTATGAACAGTTGTAACCTAATTTACTAGCAAACAGAACTGAAAAGGTATCTGACAAAGCTTTTCATATACATTAAGACCATCAGATTGTAATTTTAGGTCAATATCAAGACACACAATGACCTAGAGTAAAATGATCTATATACCATTACCAATTTACTCAGTAGCCCAAATTATCTCAATAAATTCTAACTTGCATGAAAACTTTCGTTAATTATTAAAATAAAAAATAAAAGGGAAAAGAGAGGAGAGAAAAGCAATCTTTTCCTTGATGCCACTGTCACTGCTATGCACAAAAGCTGGTTCTGCACAAACAGTGGTGGAGACTGTGACAAGCAGCTCCCAGAAGGGTGGATCTGTGAGCTCAGCCCATGGCAGGGGGAGGTGCTGGTCACTCATCCTTCCCAAAAAGAGTCTCCTGTCCAGAAGAGAGCAGGACTGATGCGTGTACAGGGCTGTTTGGTCAGTGGCACAGCCAAAGCCAAGGCAGTCCCATGGGCACTCCATGCAGGACAGCAGCCCCTGACAGGGCTGGCTCCTCTTTGCACTGACACAGAATTACAGGTGATAGAAAAGCCGTGCAGTGCAGTGCATTGGGCAGCGGGAGGAACACCCCCTCCATCAGTAATTCCTACTCAACCAGACAGCTTCCTACAGACATGAGTTCAGTGCTTTGAGAAGCAGCTGGAATTGCAACCAGAAAAAGAAAACAAGTATTTGATCAATTAGAGTGGGGAAAAAAGCATAACTAAACAAAACCAACACCAAACTGAGGCTGTGTTTAAACCATTAATATTGGTTTCAATTCTAACAGCATGAAAGATACATGATTCATTATTTTTTATTTCAGCTACCATAAGAGCAAAGGATTTCCCTTTACATCACTCCGTTGTTGAGTTTAATTCCCATTTCCTGAGAGGCAAGATTAAAAAAAGACAATCCCCAGACTGAGCAAGCACACTAAGGGTTAACTACTGGAAACAGAAATCAAGTTTCAGCAATTTAACAGGAATGACCAGTTTCACAATGTTGATTGAAAAGTTAGTTTTAGTTAAGATCTGTTACATATACACAACTTACAAATTCCTTTGCTTGAACTCCTGCAGTGGGTATTCTCTTAAATAAATAAACATGCTATTTATTTAGTTTGGCATTAAGTCCCTTTTATCTTTCCCATAAAAATATTGTCAAAGACAAAGCAGTTGCATGAACCCTTGTTCATGTAATACATATTTTTTGAATTATTTAGTTTTAGTTTTCAACTTGTGGTCAACTTTCAGCTTCAATTTTCAATACTTTTTTAAGTAGCCTGATAGCATAGTACTGAACTAAAACAATAAAATGAAAAAAAAGACTAAAAGGAAAAGAAATAAATTTCTTAAGAGTAGCTTACAGATTGGGGTTATCTCTGCAATTTTGAATTGATGCTAACATTTATATATTAGAAGATCTGCAAAGGAGAGATTCTACAACACACAGACCTCAATGCTTGGGGCAACTCCTCATGAGAAAGACCTGTAATAACCTCAATTGTAACTGAATTTATGGAAATGGAATAACCTTTAACTGAAAAGAGTGATTCTTACACATAAAAAAACCTAGGTATATCTCATTTCCTAGAAATATGTTCTAAGAAGTCTATAGACTTCCATAATATCCTGATGGAATCCTCAGTTTTCCAGGTGGGCTGGCTTAAATTTTGAAAGCAGCTTAGAAATTCTAGCCTGAACAAGCAATGTTTCTTGTCTCATTTGCACCAGTGAAAAAACACAGTTGTGGGCCTTTCTTTAAGTAATTTATCCACCTGAATTTTTTTTTTATTGTCAGTACAAAAAACTTACATAAGGCTGCTGGAATATTTTCCAATAATCAAGACTACAGAATTAGGAAATGTCCCATTTAGAAATTGAGTTTTGAGTGATAAGAAGGAAATACAAACTGGTCCATAGTGCCATGCCTCCATTTAGACTGCACTAATGTTAGTTTTGATACAGTGCAAGTGCATCACCAGGCAGATGGTAAGATCAGGGCTTCAAATATATGTGACTTAAAAATTGTAATTCAACATGAAATTGTGACATATCAGTTAATTAGATTTTGTTTAATGAAGAATCAGAATGCTTTTAAAAGTTATTTCTTTTTATAGATAGATTTGTCCATACTTCCTAAAAATTCCAGAAATTAGATAAGTCTAAGGAAATGTCTACTTATCTATGTAGAACCAGGCTAATCTTCACTTTGCTAAAAAACATCATTTATCAGAGGGACCAAAAGCAGATTTCCTTATCATTCCCACTAGAAATTTAACTAGGAAAAATGTCACATTGTGAAAAACTAGAATTTCTACTGAAACACACACACACACACACACACACACACTATATTACAAATGCTGTGCTCAAGCTCCACAGTTAAACCAAACCTCTGTGATTTGCATGAGAACCTGATACAGTAAAAAAAAAAGACAAAGTAAAGACAATGGGAAAATATTTGGGGCAGCAGAGTTTTGCTGCAGATCAGGGTGTAAGTAACACTACCAGTAACACAGGAGGTGCCCAAGCCAGATCCAATGGGCAGCTAGATACAAAATCTGTAGTGCAGCAGGTAAAACTAAAAGATTTAAAACAAATGAAATAATTTATTTTTAAAACCCACAACAAATAAAGGTCGGAGTATGATGCACACATTTCACAGCAGTGAACTGACAAGATTACAAGACTTTCTTTTTCCCAGTTTGTAACTAGAACTTCATCAACATTTTGGGGGTTTCAGCTACTTAATTTGTTTCATTTTTGTGCCTGACCTTTTATAAGCTTCTTAATTTTGAGCGTTCCCCATACTCATCTGCACTTCTAGAAACTGTTCCCCGTTTTTCTCTCGATTTCACAAAATTCTAGGCACAGGCATTTGCAATGATCTACGATTCTCTTTATAAATGAATCCAGCATGGGACACAGATTTCCAGACTTCCTCTGTTCCTCATGTGCATTTCCAAAATAACAGAAAATTAATGAGTTTCTCCTGTGTGCATTCATAGCCACTCTTTGAAGTAATCTTTACTAGCCAGGAGAAGTCAATTGAAGAAATGGATTGATGAAAGAAAAATAACTAATTCCTTATCCCTGTACCTACAATACTTTTCAACAGCTGTAACTGCAATCCTGGATTGAGAATATACTAAAATAGAGTAAATTGCATATCCAACGAGTAATGCAGACCAAAATGATGAATTTCTAACTATGCTGAACATGTCTTAAACATGTCTAAGGACTTTCATTCTCTGGAAGGTAGGGGTTTTTTTTCTATCAAAACTCAATTCCCTTTTGTCCCCAAATAAATAAGATTTTATACACAACTGAGTTTATCTGCCTCAAATTGATTAAAACATTAAAATCAATCTTAAAAAAAAAAGGATAGTTAACCAATTTGATTAGAACTGCAAGTCTTGTAGGAACACAGATGTGCTGAATAGGAATTTCACTGCTTGAAAGGTACTTTGGAAGGTGTTAAGCATTACTAGAATGCTTTCAAAACATGTGCAGCCACTTAGAAAAAGTCTTCAGAAGCTTTACACAGTTTGAAAAGAAGAGCTTTTCCCCAGCATTAATTTTATATTAAGTATTTTTTGGCAAATTTCAAAGAATCTATAGTTCACATAAACCGAATTCACCTATAATTTGGTATTTGACAGAGCTAATGTTTAATTGTTTCTAAGGAGTCTGCAAACAAAAATATTTCTTCTTTTATTCCCCAGACATTTCACTAAAATGATATTTTGCTTTGTTTTCACATTGCGGATTGAATTTGACACTTTAATAGAGAAAAGCAGCTTGTGCTGGTTACTATGCTTCTAATTATTGTACTCACAATTTTCTTTGTTTTATATCAGAAAGAATTTAATGAGACTTACATTTTGAAATATAGCACTGCTGCTGTAGAAGAAGCTTTCTTCCAACAAATTCTGGTTCACCATCTGAGCAACTCAAAGAGTTTCTGACCAGTGAGTTCACCCCAGCAGCAAGCAGGTTTGAATCCAGATGGGGACACAACTGAATGCTCTCCAAAGCCCACCATGGGCACAGATGTTTATTGTTTCCCTCTCAAGTGCTTTAAATCTTACCTCCTCTTATATCAGATACTAGAAGCTATTTTCTGTTTAACAGTGCAAGGTTAATAAACACTTTTCAAATAATGTCATAATCTACTGTGTAGATCTTCAGAACTAGTTTTATCTTCTTCACACAAAGATAATGATAATTATCTCTGCAGCTCCCATAAATCTCTTCACTTCCACTGAGTTGATGGAGATATGTTGATTTGCATCAGCTGGGAATTCTGCCAGTTTCTGCCCCGAGCAGGGGTAGAATCATGATTTTCAAAGCTCTTTTTCAGTGAAAACACAAAGCTGCATCTGAGTAAAAGTCTTGGTTTTGTCACAAATTTGTTTTTATCAGAATTTAAATACACCACTTAAAATTTCAGTCAACTTATCAGAGTACACATTGCAAATGAGTTCATTCTAAACTTCTGAGCAACGGTGAATAATGAAATCTCCATTTCCCTGAACACATATGCCACCATCCCTCAGTATCTGTGATTCTGTGCTTTTTTATCTCTAAAGCTGAAATGTTCTTTTAAAAGACTTTTATGAAGGATTGTCAGCAATTCCACCTGCACACAAATGATGAAGTAGAAAGGAAAAATAAGATACAAGGTTTGGACCCAGAACTTGTAGAGCTTCATCACAAAACTTGAAATGAGTTGCTTTAAGGTACTTCCAAAGAGACAAGGACCAACACCCTGGCAAGTTGGGGAATATTTGCATGCAAGCATCAGCTTAGTTTCCATTTGAATCCAAAGGTTTTGCTCCTCATTTCCCTTTACACGTAACATGTATTAACATTCAAATGAAGAGCACTATTATTTTCCATTATGAACATAAGAAAACGAGAGAATAAATTCTGCAGACAGGGCAGATAGAATGGGAAAATATACAGTAATTTATAATGGACTAATCAAACGGCATGTATCATGTTTTTATAACCTCCCACAGACCTCCAGAGGCAATTATAGCAGAGGAGTTTTCAGAGTTACACCTGACAGAGAAGGAAAGATCTGTGTACATCAAATATTAAAAACAAAATCACTATAAATAACCTCTAACTGAAGCACAGCCCCAGTGACAACTAACATTCTTTTTTTCTTTTTCTCTCATTTCTGCCCCTTGACATTGCAGTGTGAAGACTGTAAAAGAAAAGATGGAATATATATCTATAGAATGACCTAAAATTTTCCAATTCTCCTGTGTTACCAGTGAGGGAAATGTACAGCCATGTATGTGACCATTATCTTCACATTCCAGCTTCTTTACTGCATCAACAAATATAATTGACCAGAAAACAGAGCAGTGTTAACTAAAATACAATCCTGCTACATAATTTGTAATATCTGATTTTTTAACAGGATAAAAGGAAGACTATTCCATATCTCTCATAAAATATTTGTAAATTACATCACAGATTAAGAGGTGGCCTTAACTATCTGAGCACCACTTGATACTTGTTTTATGTTAATAGACACTCTCTTGAGTAGCTGTGCTTGAATATGTCATAAAGAATAAAAGGAAACACCGTTTAGCAGTGTTTTTAAAACCATGAGCAATTTCCATAATTTGTGACAGTTGGCAGATTTTGATAGTATCTCACATTGATTTTTATGTTTCCAGATGACAATCATTACACTATTATCTGCAGCTTGAGTAGTGGAACCTAACCTCCTAATTAGGATGAAAAACTGCTCCAGTTGCAACCCCAGTAAGTCACAACAAGTCAATAATTTTAATAAGAATTAATTTTAAAAACTCTACAAGGTTGTATTGGAAGTTATTCTGGCATGTCTATTGATTAACACTTGGTAATACATCCTATAAAGGACTCATTAAGTACAAAATCAATCAAAATGCAATATTTTGGTATTTCTTAGAGTTTTGTTTTGTTTTTAATATTTTACTTACCATAAAGTGTAAGAAAATAGAACAAAGAAGGAACACATCATTCAGGTAAAGCAGCTTTTTGATTGGTGTCCTGGCTTCATGCTGCACTTGAGAGAAATATGAAGGATTAATTCTCTCTGTGCTATACTGAGACTAAAAGGATATATGACTGAGAGCTGGCATTTGCCTTATTTGTCAGCAGCAAATGTCCTGACAAATCTCACAAATTTCCAGACATAAAATATCTAGTTGCTGCCATGTACAGAATCAGTCTTGTCTTGATTACTGTGGCCCTCTCTATCATGATCCCACATACAGTCTCCCTCTTAGCAATATGTAAATCTAGGGTATGTGCACTAATGCCATGAAGAGATTTCTTCATTTTCCAGTTCATGCTTGAATTTGAAAGAACAGTAACAATATTAAATGCAAAATTTGATTTTTGAGAGCTGCTTAAATAGTCACATTTATTAACATGGCATCTACCTAGGCAAACTTGGAAACCATTAATATTAGCTATAAGATAATTATATCTGTTTAACAAAAAAGCTTTTACTAGTCCTGTTTCCATTTGTTTGAATTAAAAAGCTTTTAATGTTAGTATCAGAGGTAAGAACAGTCTTTTTTTAGCATAGACATTTATACTCCAATAACAAGGTTGGAAAGAAAAAAATGAATTTCAGTGAAAACCCGGGAGTGATGCTGCTATAAGTCTGATGCTGCTCAGAGCTGTGAGCTGATGCTAGGTGGCAGTCCTGTGTAATTAAACACCAACCACTTCTCTGCATCTCATTCACATCCCAAACAACCCAGTCGAACATTCTGAATAATAATTTAAACAACAAACACATCTCTTTTCCCCTTTACTTTCACCTCTTCAGAACTTCATTCCTTATACATAAAAGGTCTCAAAATTAAATTTCCTATTCATAAACCTGTGTTCTAGCCCAGCAGTGTTATGTGAAACAGCTCACAAAACAGGAGGCAGACTGCAGTACTACACCCCATGCTCTGGTTTTGCACAATTTCTAACTTCTGTGTAGGTTCTGACCTCGCTTTCCTCTTCATCTCAGAAACAGAATTACCTCGTGTTTGAGGTTTGTACTTCCAAAGCCTGTTTTAGTCTCCAGATGTATTTGACTGAAAAGCTCACTTTAATCATTTGATCCCTTTAAATACTACTGCTTTTAACAAATTTCATGTTCACCATGTAGTAGTTACAATTATTTGTAGCTACCACAGATAAACAAGCCATTTTCCTAAGACAGAATTTTGGGAATGCATCTAACTTTGTACAATGTTTATTTCCAGAAGGAAAACTTGTTTGGTTCCCACTTGAACTACAATTCCAGAAGTTTTCCCAGATAAGGCAAGTCAGCCTTCTGCAAAAGCACTGATGACACACAGCTGGCAGGGAAAGTTTCAGCACAGTGATCACTAAATAAATAGATGAACAAACCGTGCCAGTTATAGTCAACTTATTCCACAGGGAGAATTACTTATACATTATACAGTGTATGTACATAATACAGTGAGGTGTCTTTCACCTTTAAACACACCCCCAAACTGGGAGGCAGAAGAGATCTTGCTGTCATATTAATACAAGAACAACATCTTTGTTTTCACAGTGAAATGAACATTTAAGGACCCAAGAATCACTGATAACATATGAAGAGGTGTCAGATCTTTCTTCCCAGGTTTTACTAATGAATCACACACATTTACTCTATTCATTACAGAGTGCTGGTTGAGATGTACAGAGCCCCAACTCAATAAAAAAGAAGAGCAGCCAATTAGGAGGCCTCAGAATCACAGCACAGAGACTTGTACGTGCAAGTAGGAACATGTGGCTGCTCCCTCACCACAGTGAATAAACTTGTCCTAAACTTTTTAAATCTGGCTACAAACACATCTGATGTCAGTGGAGGCCCTCAAAACCACCTTTTCTATCTGAATGACCTCACCCTTCCTTTCTAGGAGGTTGATTTGATGTTCTAGGATGCATATCACACGTTCCTTCTTTCCAGGAAGTAGAGTCATCACTCTACATTTTGATATTTAAACATTCTTTTTATTCTGGGCATTTCTAGTGCAGAACAGGGACACTGTAGTGTCCAGCCATATGTACAGACAACAATGCCAGCATCTGAGTGTTTCCAATACACATATTGCTTGTACTTAATTCTACAACACAGTGGGAAGAAACCAATTGTGTCGCTGGAACACAGGAAGAACTACTTACCCTGACACTACTCACCCAAAACAAGAATTTAATCTTCAGAAATGTTAAATAATAGGGTGCTTCTATTTCAGTGTATCATATCAACATCTGCACACCAGAGTGCTAATTTCTGAAATTGTGGTCCATCACTCAGTAACATGACTGCCTGAATCCTTCTAAGGCATGTGAGGAAAGTTACCCAGGAACAACAAGAGGTTTGTAAATAATCCACATCTGCTGTAGAGCTGTGTTAGTCCTGGTGCTGTGTTGTGCCACCCAGCTGAAAAAAGGCTTGAGGAACTCAATTCCAGTGAGGAACATTTTGTTCAAATAACTCATTTCTCTCACTGCTCAATTAGTAACTGTGGCCCCCGTGGCCCTGCAAAGACCATGGCCAATTTCAATCCAGCATCTCAGTCCAAATCATCAGAAACAGAACTCAGCTAAGGAATACTGGAGTTCCTAAATCCCATGGAAAGGATCCTATGCAACACCACTTGCTTCTTCTCTTTTAACAGCTCTTCCAGATCCTTCCCACTGAATCATAATCACTTATTTATTTTTTAGTAAAAAGTTAAAGCCTTTCTGGAAATGACAGCTTCTCAGCGTACTGTGGGTTTTTATTCCACAATGCAACAGTTTATAATTGACTGCTTATGTAGTAATTGCTCTATTTATAGAGATTATTTGCAACAGAAAAGTGATTGACATCATCTGGTATTAATGATAGAGGGTTTATTTCACATTTGTGACCTAAAGCTTTTAAATAAATTGTTTTCCCTTCCTAGGATACCCATGTTCTACATGAGTCTAGGAAATATATATATGAAATTACATGCCAGCCTTATCTTTTGTACACTATCTATTGAATATTACTATTCTTTCAAAATAATTTTTACAGACTTTCTGTAACTGCCTAAGAAAGACTTTTCCTAGTCACTTAGTGCAGCAACACTTAGTAGTTTTTATCTCTGCCTTCTGAGCATCTATGTTGGCAGTGCTGCTTCTCCTCTAAGTATCCCAGTGCAGTATGGATTGCACATCCTTTCATTTTGATGGACGAAAGCTCTGATGTGCAATCAGGCAATAGCATTTGTATATGACAGAAAATAAGTAAGACAATTGGCAAAGAAATTAAGAATGGAGAGAAGATCTGAGAAGATCCTCCTTCTCTAAGTTCTGGCTCTCCAGTGGAAGATGATAAAAGTAGCAGGGAAAAAAATAGTAAAAATCCTATAAAAGAATTATAGCCTTATATTCTCCAGCAAGATGGGTTTGAACAACAGGAAAAGTAAAGTGACAACACTGATCAAAAAGTATTTCAGATTGTAACTAACAATTACATTTACCTCTCATATAATTTCACTGAAGTCAAGTGAGAATAAACAGTCACTGTGTAAGAAAAAAAATATTCAGAGAAGGCTTATAAAATTGCAGTGTAATTCATCTATTCATTAAAAAGATAATAAAGACCATGGCCTTTGAATTATCTTGAACTTACATTTCTTTTCCATGCTTTTGTTCTGGAACTGTAGCTTATTGGCATTTTCAGTGCAACACAAAGCCACATATTGTAGAAATCACTGAAAATATTTTCTGTCCTTCATAAATTTGCTGAATTACTTTTTAAGACATGAGAGTTGGAATTTGATTACACATAATCCCTGGTAACACCTTCTTCCTAAAGCCCAAACCTAAAAATGAAAGAAAATTCTCTGCTTTTCTACAACACAGTTGTTCTTCCACACCAAAATGGCACTTAGGTTACTAAATAAATTATCAAAATAAAAATCAAATACAGGGATTTGCACTTGTGTGGCACTATCTTCTTAATGCCATGACAAACCAGAACTTTCCATTTTGGGAAGTTATTCTGGGATGCTGCAGGAGGGATTAATAAAATGACTTGTACAAAGCTTAACAACTTACTTCAAGGCTTAGCTTCATATTTTACAAGATACTTAGGAAGTACTAACACCTCTGTTGCTCACAGCAAACCTTTGACATTTATCAAGGAGATAGCCCAAGGGTTAAAGAAAACATACCTTTGCCCCTGACAGGAGTTTATTTAGTTTCAGCAGGGCTTTAGCACAGAATTTGCCTCCCCTCTGCACCCCTGTGCCTCGGCTTGCACAGATGATGTCAGCACAGCAGCAATAATGGACATTTTAAATGAACTTTCTTGAGACAGGACCCCTCTCTGCTGCCCCAGCCAAGGCCCTGGGAAGGCAGAGAGAGTACAAAGAGATGGAGGCAGCAGGAAAACACCTCCTGCAGAGCTGCTGCCTTCTCCTCATTTCAAATATGAGTACTGAACCCCCAGCTTTGCAGCAGCAGCTGGAGCAGCTGTCCAGACAGCACACAGGGAACTGGGACCTAGAGGGACCCTCCAGGTACCCCCTGAGCTGTCCCCTGTCCCCCAGCCCACCTCCCTCCTGCCGTGCCTGCCAGCCCAACGCCAGCCCCGCCACACCAACACACAAGGGTTTGATGAGTTTGTTACAAATGTGTGCCTCACACTGGGCTCTGCTTGTGGGACTTTCCTCAGAACCAACTTCCAAACACATCCCCAAATTGGTTCTTATTTATACACAAACATATTCAATCCTAATGCACCAAAGAAACTCCTCAGGAATTTATTTTTGTGGTTTTAAACTGACTGTTAGCATCTTTCAAGACTACAGCATAACATTAAAACCCTCTAGTCAGCTGAAATTTATTTTCAAAAAATAAGAAAAATTAAAAAGTCTAAAGCAAAACATTTAAAGATGCTCTTTAAAAAATTAAATATACTTCATTACTGTAAGCTAACTGTTAATTCCATAAAATTAAAAGCAGACAAAAAATTGTTAAACAAAGTTTGTGAGTATTGGGAAGCCATGGAGGAAAACCTTAAAACCTTCTACACATTTTTTCTTGCTTTTTTTTTTTTTCTAGAGGCAATTTTCACCCATTACTCTGCATGGAACCAACATCCATTATATGAAGAAAGTGTCTTAATCAAAATGACTTTTTATACAAGTCTATTTAATAAAAATTCATTGTTTTAATCTAGTAAGCGTAGTATTAATGAAAACTAAATTGTCTCTTTATTAGTCAGTTCCTGATGCTTCTCTGCAGCTTATAAAACTAGTTCTCTTAAAGCTGAATGTATTTTAAAGCATCATAAAAAACTCAATGACATTTGCTAATGAAACAAAAACCAGTTAGGCCAATACTATGGATTGGCACTACTGCAGTGTGACTGACACGCCACCACCACATTTTCTTACTTAAAAATGACTTTCATACAACTAGGAGGTTTAACAGATTTAACAAGAACTTAAGAGGTTTAACAATAATATTACTGTTTAATAAAAATCCATGTAACTTGGTGTGAGGAAGCAACTTTCAGTTGTATGTTGGAAGAATATGCTTTACCTGAAACAGCTTTAGAAAAAGTTCTGTGTAGCATACACTCATCTTTTGAAAATTAAAGTTTTTAATAAATAAAGAGCTGAGTGCTCGCAGCTGTTAAGAAGAGACTGGAAATGCATTCCAAATTTTCCACAGATCAGTGGAAAACTTCACCTTCAATGACATCAACTGCAAAAAAATGTAAAAATCTCTGTGAGACCCCTAAGCTTCTCCCCTCATGCAGACTTCTTGTTCAGATGGACAGCCTCATGCAGTCATAGAGACATGATTCCTTTAATCTCTCATCTGAACTCTGTTCTTCAGATGAAACCAATTTCTTGGATTGCTTCCAGAACACAATCCTACAGATCTCCTAAGGCTTCTCAGACTCTCAGACCCACTACTTGCAAATGCATTGAAGCAACAGACCAAACTCTAATTTGCACCTTTAAGAGCTTCCCCATTGGAAGCCTGTGTCCAGCAGCGCATCCAAGGAACTCAAAGCACATTCTTCCTCACAAATTTATTTATTCAAACAATCAAAACCACAAGGGTCTGCCTTCATTCCCACCAATATATCCCAGAAATCTTCTTAAGTTGCTGCCTCAGAAACACGCCACAAAAACAGGCTCATTCTCAGCCTGCACGCCCTCCTAACTAGGCCACGTTCCTAATTTAGGGAAAAGTTGGTTGCTGCTTAACATTTGTCTTTATCTCTTGCCCTCAACCTTTGTGTACAATATGTGTGTGGCACTGGGACACAGAGAAGAAAAGAAAAAACCACTAATTAGTGATCTAGTCATAGCCCTGGATAGTCTCTTGAAACTATTTATCCTGAGACATTTTATCTCTGGACGTTGTTTAATTCATTAAGAGGCTGAAAAATTTAAAGCAATTTATTATAAGGCAAAGTCACTGAAACACACTTGATAAAAATAGAAGTGCAGTCCTCTCCCATATCTGTCAGAATAAGCAATGCAAATAAAGGCCAGAGTCACAAGACAAAAAGCAACATGTCTGAGACAAAGAGCGCTGTGGACATCTCAGGCCTACAAAAACCACCAGCCTTTCTTTGCTGTTGATGCTCCCCATCCATACAAGTAAAAGCTTTACCCGCTGGTGTAAACTGGAGGTGGCTGAAATCCCTTTTAAATGTGCTTTTTTATTGGTTCTTCTCATCCCTGTCACCTTTCCCCAACAAGTCTCCTTATGCCAAGGACAGCAGCTGAACTTTGAGAGTGCTGGTGAGATCTTTTGGGAGATGATGCCACAGTACACCAAAATCTTTCAGCAACCATCTAAAGTTGCTGCCTCAGAAAAACACCACACAGGCATGTTCTCAGCTTGCCTGCCCTCCTAAGCAGGCCATGATCCCCATTTATGGAAAACTTGGTTGCTGCTTAACAAATTTTTGCACTTTTCAGAGCTTCCCCATTGGAAGCCTGTGTCCAGCAGTGTATTTAAGTAACTCAAAAAACATTTTTCCTAACAAATTTATTTATTCACACAATCAAAACCACAAAGATCTGCCTCCATTCCTACCAATACTTTTCAGCAACCATCTAAAGTTACCTACCTCAGGAACACACCACAAAGGCTTGGTTTGGTCTGGTTATGCTAGAGTATGAACAGCATTTTATAACACTTACATTTGTTTAGAAGTCTTTCCTTCCCTAACTGCTTTACTTTTTTTCAGTACCACCTCCAATTGCCCATTGCCTACAAAGGCTCCACTAGATTAGGGCAGCACTCTCAAACTTCTTATGGTTAGCTTTAGATTTCCTAAATTTGCAAGAATCAAATGAAGCCACACTCTTCTGGTAGTATCGAATGCAATAGAGAGAGGTGATTTTGATTCCTTTCACTGAACTCCAAGGGAGAGGAAAGGAGACTTTACTTTCTCTCTGCAGGGAACTGCTGTGTTTAATGGCCGACAGAAATGTCTCGGAGACCCCTCCCTCGCTGTGCTAAATTGTGGTTGGTAGCTGTGGTGGAACTGTTGTCATCTAAGGACATAAGCAAGACAAGGAACAATAATGGCTATGATCAGCCCAAACTGCAAGTTTAATCAATCAATCAAACAAAAAAAGTCCTACCCAACTTTGGCAAACAAGCTGTGATTTTCAATATCTTCCTCACTGCTCTTGCAACTAAGAAGCTGTCACTGAAATTTCAGCCCCATGTCCAATAATGTTTAATGCTTTCACTTTCCACTATCAACTTACAAAAATGCATATTTTTTTTCATACACAGGCTAAACCTTGACATTTCTAAGCACTCAGAATCAGGATCTTCTCAAAATCCAGTATGAAAAGCATTTGTGCTCCTCTAGACACATTGCTGGCAGTTAAATCTGTGGCTACTGACAGTAGCGCTCTGTGACAGTAATAACTATGGTGTATGACTACATACATTATTCACACTAAAGTAATATTATCAATTACAATCAGAATTCATGAAGCTCTACAAAATGGCAGGTCAAGATGATTTAAGTGCCATTTTACATCCTAATATTTACAAGCTAATGCTTTACAAAATGAGTGGGATAAAGTCAGTAGAATCACATCCACTTCCTGTGGAGGCACTAGCCAAAGCACTCCTAACTTTTATGTTAAGATGATAGCTGAAGGGTGTTGACAGTTTTAACTTACATCCTTTTATTCAGAAAGACTTCTAATCCTGAATCTTGGCTCTTTGTTTTAAATCAGGGATGTATTGATTAACTGTGAGACTGAACGTATCTCAGCGGTGGCTGAGTTGGGTATCCACGATGGAATTAGGACAGTTAAACACTGGAATCGATCCTCTCATTGTAAAGCCACAGCTGCTGTGGCAAGCAGTTTCTCCAAGCTATTAATTTTATTATTAGCACACCTGGAGACACTGTTTCCCTGAGGGAAAAGCAATTCAATTGTGTGTGCTGCAACAACTAGTGGCATATGATCAATGAGACAGCTGGGACCATGGGCTTTCTCCTGGAGCTCGGGGTGGCTATGACAAAGTAGTTTGTAAAGCAGTGACAATACAAACTAATATTGCTTTTATGTTTTATGCACCTCATTGTAAGCACATAGCTTTCAGTTTCTAGTATCAGCCACTTTTAGGCCTTTTTGGAGTAGTTCACCTGTCTCAGTCTCCCAAAGGTCTTTCCCTGTGACATCTGGTATCAACTGACCACTGACTCCTTCCATCCTTCCCCTGTGCCCCCAAGGCAGCAATAAATTACACTCCCTTAAAAGGCAACAGCAACTCTTGTTTAATGTAGAGGAGAAAGACTAATTACAAGTTTCCACACATTTGGTTCTATTTCATAAGCATGTTAATGAAAAGACACAAAGCCCCACAGGCCTGGCAGCAAAGCACTAGCTATAACTGACTTTCTAATCCCAAAATAACTGATACATCTCAAAAACTCTGATCCAGCAATACTTGAAACTTAGTGAATATTTAAATGTTAGTCAGTAGAAATTAGCAGGAAGGGAAGATAAAACGTGGACCACTCAGGTATTGCAGGCATATAAATGTAGCACCAGCAGCTCCACGCACCAAAAAACCCCCAAATTCACACTGGAAGGACAAACCAACCAAATCCCTCATGAAAACAAGATGAAGACAAATTCTGCATCTGATGGAAATCATGACGACCCAGTACCTCCTGTAAAACTTTCAGGAGCTTTGGATCCTTACTCTGTTTCCTTCTGAATTGCCACAGTACAGAAAACAAGTTCTGTGATATGAAACCTTGTAAGAGACAATACACGTGTTGTGAAGACCTCCTATTAACAGCCATACTTAGCATCTGACACTTCCTAGAAATTTTATCTCAGTTGGCTTTAAAACCTTTGACTGTGGGGTTTTGCAACTCAACCATGTTCAAGCCCTCCTTGGGCCATTCACAGTCCACAAACCTCTACTCTCCTACAGACTGGCTATCAAGAACACCACTCTATCCCGTGTAATTTTCATTTTCAAATTTTTATAAGAAAACATTGTTGTGAGTATGATGAAAATTCCAATTTTTGATGATGATTTAAATGTGTTTCAAATTAACCCATAATTTTTGCCACTTCTGCAGTAAATCATTGTCAGCCTGCTGTACCCATGTTTAATATGTGCAATCAAGAAATGAAGAGACTTGGGACTTACTACTCTGACGCTGACAAGCTATTTCACAGAATTTTTGAGCCATATTTCCCAAATCAGTCAAAGCATCTCAATGACTAACCATGGAAAAGAGACATCCTAGTCAGCAGATGCTGTAACAGAACCAAGACATAACCTTTATTCTTCAGCTTCCACTATTTTTAAAAGTGAAATAAAGTAACACCTTTGTCAATCACTGTGCAAACGTAGAAAATTGAGGGTAGGGTGGAGTGTGGGTGTTTGTGTTTAGAGGAACTTTCTAGTTAACTTTAGTTACTTGAACTTTGGGATCTCTGCCTCAAGGAGATTTTTTTCTGCACAGAAAAGCTAAGAGATGCCTTCATTTCAGAAGGTTTGAGGCTGCACAATCACACAGCCAAATACAAATCTTTAACCACCAAGCGTGAGCAGCAGAGTCAGCACAACCTCCACAAAGATCCCACCCCTCGTGTCTGGCCACCCAAACCAGGATTAAAGGCAGAACACTTTCACAGCTGTGTTTCATGGGAAACTCACTTTTCCCCATGCTTAGAAAATTCCTCCTATATTTTGCTTTCTAGCCCACCACTTCTGCCAGCTTTGCCCCTACATGAATATCCCCAGGAGGGGTGGCCTCTGCTCTCATTTCTCATGCTGACTTAGTCCTAGGCTCTCACAGATTTGTTTGGTTATCCAACACCTATGTTAGGTACTGAATGTACACTTTAATGTGTACAACTCATTGCCAAATTATTTTACCAGTGGTGCCATCACACATTTAACATTTCTTGAAATTTAAATCAGTTAATAGCCCTAATTTAGCTAGCGGGGCTATTAACAAGTCTCAAGAATGTGGCAAATTATTTACCGAGCACTGGATATTAAATTAATTAAAATTAAGTTAATAAAAATACATTTGCATCTATTTGAACTGGAAATATTATTCCTACATTGTAACACTACCGTTTATTATCTTCATATTATCTTTAATGATGAAAAAATAGCAAATAGTTAACATATTGGAGGGCATTTTCACTTTAGATCCATCTAATCTTAAACATCTTACATATATCCCTGGTTTTAGAGATGCTGGCCATTCCTATGTGAAAATCTGTCTAAAGCAAGGTTTAATGCAGAAAGTGAGGAAAGACAGTATGATTTCAACTTGGAGCTAGTAGAATAGCTGGATTGCAGCATAAATAACATTGTTTTGCTCAACAAAAAAATTGCTGGATAGTTTCAAATTTTAAATTAAAAAGTAGATTTCTTATTGCAGCAGGGAACTGGAAAAAAATATATAAGGAGGCATTTATTAAAAATTGATCAATTAATCACTGATATATATATATATATATATATACACACACACACACACATATGTTTGTGTGTGTAAAAGGTCTAGTTTCTGATGGAGCATCTGGAAAAGTACCTCTGAGCACTTTCATCTGCCTGGCTTAGACACCATGATTTAGACCAGTGGTAGTACAAGAGTTCCTGGAGGCACAGAGCCAAACCTCCTCTGGTAAATTCTAAGCTTTTTGAGTTGCAGACTGAAGCCCAGCACATTTGGTCATAGCTGTCATGAATGAACAGAAAGATGAGCAAGACAAATTTTGGCTTCTTTAAACACCACACAACTTTCTAAATCTTACACTATATTTGCTATTTTTCTTAACAAATAGGAAAATATTTTTTTCTAAAACCAGTTAGAACAAGTTCAGTTTTGAATCTATGAAGGTATGGGCATAATGTCCAGCTCATCCTATGAGAGGGGATGCAATTCTCCTTGAGATCTGTCACAACGAACTCCTAAGGTGGCAGAGGTTCAGGGCTATATCTGTCATCCCTCAAAACTGTATTTAGGGAGAGCTGACTGCTGCTTTTTCTAGTTTTGTCTCTTTGGGATGTATGCCAAGTACCTAAGTGGCTGTACAATAAAATGCAGCAATTACTTCTCACTTTTGCTGGAGAACTAGCTCAGGACCTGTCATGACGCCCAGCGTTCACCCATGCCAAGCAAAAAAGCAAATATTGACTTTTTTCCTTACCATGCTTCAAACCCCCAACCACTTCACTCTCCCCTGCTTTTTCAAACATTAAATTTAGCATTAAACAATTATAATTGTATATTTGAATACTTTTAAATCAATTTAAAACATCATAAATTATTCCACCCTGTGTTTTTATAGCTGTCACAATAATATTGAGTTACTTTTCACCTGCTTTACCAGGTTATTATGCAGAAAGAGATGGGTAGAACAGTAATATATTGAAGAACCTGTATGTTCTCTATAAGTAAGTTTGGAAACATATTTAAACATTAAAGAAAGATTAAGAAGGAAACACATGAAATTTTGTAAACATGTGAAGAACAACATTTTGGATTCCTAGGAGTATTACAAAGTGACTACTATTAATAACATCTGCTCATATATAATTTTTCACTTATTTATGTGTTTGCTGTCTGTTTCTATAGCATATTCCCACTGGATTTCAAAGCAGACTCTAATGTAGCAGAAATATATCTTTGAGGAAAAGACTTAGAGAAGTAATTTCTACTGAAATGTTACAAGAGCTGCCCTGAATATGCATAATTCAAATGCTAAAACAGCCTGAACTAAAAAGTACTTGGATAGATGTAGAAAGCAGGCAGATAATTACTTTAAAAAAATAAAGAGAAACATCCCATATAACTAATTAAAAGGGACATTTAAACTAAGGAAAGTAAAATCTGGTATTACTGTGTGATTCCTTGTATTCCATGAAGATATACAACAGTTTGTCCATAAATGAGCAGAAAATCCCCTATGTAAGAACATGATTGGTCAGTCAGGGCAGAGCAGGTGAGTTGTGGAAACAGCCTGACTTACCCTGCAGTAACCTGCTACAGTGCCCATGTCAGAAGTGCAAGGAGATGCTCAAGCACACAGGTTTGGTACATTCCTAAACCCTTAAAATGAGACAGCTCTTCCCTTGTACTTATCAGGAACACAGCTACACCACTGCCTTGGTCCTGACTGCAGTGATTCTGCTCTTCCATTTTTAAACCTCTGTTTCATTACATGTTTCTGCTGCTTGTTCCTATAGATCCAACTTACCTGAGCTACAGAAAAAAGCTGAAATAAAGGTACTTTTATTCCCCCAACACAGCATATACATGACCAAAATGGTGCATAGTAAAGCTTTGACACTGTGGTTTCCACTTTAGATTGCTGTAACTTTTTTGTTTCTGTAACTCCATTAAGGCGTAACATACACTATCATCAAAGTTTTCCTGTCACTAAAAAGGAGACATGCACATGTGAGGATCCATTTAATAACTCAAAACATTATTACACTTTAGTTAAGAACAAGAAGGAAAGTACTAAACTGGTAGGGAATTTAGGCCAAACCTAATTTTACAAGCTGGAATTTGTCCAAGACACTGTATTTAACACCTTTACTCCTGTGAGCAGTGAGCGAATTCTTTAATGACCACAAGCGGCCAAGACCTTGGTTTTAGATCTCACCTGACAGAGAGGCTAATGAGATTTCAGTTTTGCTCAGATTGACAGCAACTACTCCATAATATTTCCACAAATTCAATCCCTAATGGAACCAAATAGCAAAGCTGTGCAAAAATGATAATATGGAACATTTTTTCCCCTCCAAATCTCAAAAGCGATTTGACTCAGGGTCAGGGCAAGTTTTAAGTCTATACATACATCACTTCTTTTACCTTATCTACATTTTGCAATCCTTGACATGCAAACACATACAGGCACCTCTCTGAAAGCCACCATATCAGAAAACCCAAGGCATTCTCTCAATATATCATGAATCTGGAATATAATTTACACAAATTTAAAGGACTATTACTATGCTCCTACATAAAAGCATAATACGTACACAATAGACTAGAATGTCTCAAAAGGATGTGCCTTGTGCAACCTATAAATAATCCAGATGGAAAAATCCCAAATTAACCAGAATATTAATGAATGGAATGATTATTCAGAATGCTTCCCTGAAACACAAGTGATTGATCCAGTGATTACCACCTCTCCATTGATTAGTAAATCATTAATACTTTTACATGCAATGAGTATTAGTTAAAAATCAAGCATCAAACCCTAAACCATGGAAGGTTCCACTGGAAGTGCAACCTTTCTTAAATACACAGCTGAAGCATTGTCAGTGGCTTTGGAGCAACAGCTCTACAGAAGTGCTGAACCTGTAGGACACGTTTCCTCCAGTCTGCTGGAATTACTCATCTCGGGCCACCTCTTCACTTGGAAAGCTTTTTTCAGGACAAAGAAGGTCAGAAGTGCAGATTACTGGTCTGGCACCAGTATCTGTCCATTCACAAGTGGCATTGCTCACTGCAGCATCCCCCTTAACAACCTGGCAGGGGACAGGGTGGGAAACAACATGGCTGGGAATAGGATGGATGAAATCCCTGGTGTCATCACCTCACTCCCAGCTACTGCCTTTGACAGAGCAGCCCAAGGGCTCCAGACGTGACTGCAGCACATGTACAACGCAGCAGGTGCTGGAAGGGGGAAGAATTTCCAGCCATGGATTATCAAAACTACTTGTGTGTGGCTTTCCTCTAACAATATGAAAAACTAATGGCTTGGTGAAAGGTTCTAGGGGATCAGGAAAAGTACTGCACATTACTGTGCATTACCAAATGCAGGCATAATAATAACACAGGACATTTTTTCCTAAAGCCTGAATTCCTATATTTCAGCAACTGTACTGTGTTTTGACTATGCTGTACTGGTTTTAATGTGGTGGAATCAATTTAATGATTTTTGTTAAAATGATCACATAATGTGTTTTTATCCAAAGTTTCAATACAGTTTAGTAATCTGAAAAGTGTTGGGGGTTCTCATTTATTTAGTTTTTCTTTTCCAGCACAGTCCTTTTAGCTGGCTTACCCACAACTTTTTGATGAAACAGTAGCAACAACAACTGTCCTGGTTGCAATTTGCCAATCCAGACATCTTATCCCCCTTTTTTTCCCCTCTGGAAATATTCTTGATTACATTGCAGAGTAAGATAAACAAACCTGAAAAGAAACAACAGCCATCCAAGGCTTATAAACACTGGTAAAAATGAGAACATTTTCAGGAACATTTCTCACCTAAGTACCCATACTTGACAGCTGCCTGTTTGAAGGCAGGTTTTGATGTATGCTACCAACCACCCTTTAAAAAAGTTCCAACTAATTAAATTAACAAGGAACTTATCTGTCAGCTACATGTTGTATTTTACAACAGTATCTCTCTCTCTCCAGTCCACCCTTCCAGGTCTGAGTTCATCCTCAGACTTTAATTAATTCTGCTAGAATTTATCAGACATGCAATCTGGATCATAAAAAAAAGGGAGAGCTTTATTAAGGTGTGTTTTTTCCCTCACTTAAATATAGAAATATTTTAATGTTATTATGTTCATACTACACAACAATATTATAATAATACTTAGATACTACAGTACTGATTTGATGTGTCATTAGCATTAGAAGGGCAAAAGTTTTAAAACAATAAAACACTTCAATTGTTTCAGAATAGTGCTAAATTATTTAAGAAAATAGGGAATTCTGGTCATATTTATCAGTTACTTTGTAGCATTGTATTTTCTAAGCTCTGTGCATTCCATTCATGTGGCATGTACATTGCAGGGATTTTTTTTTTTTTTAATCTATTCATGGTCAAAATAATAGAATAAAATACTACTACCTGGTGGCTTGGCCCTCAAAATTGATTTCTTTAACAACTCATTTAATCTAGAATTGGGTTTTCTTTCTAAAAATATATCTGTATCATATGAAACGAAAAGAACAGTGTGGTGCTAAGCCTGATTTGAGTGACAGTCAATCAATCACCAGTTTGCATTTTATTGCTTCACTAGTGAATAGTAACCTATGCAGACAATGTGGTCAGAGGATCACTGCACTACAATCAATGTACTGCACTATTTTCATTATGCATAAAACTGAACATGTGAAATTTTAACATTTATTCCTGTTATTCCTCATAACAGCTTTCAGGCAGAAGGTTCTAAGATGAAGCCATGCTGAGGGAGTAGGAGGGGGTGAGATGGGGTTTCCTGACAGGTATTTGCTGTTACTCCTGACTGAAGTTTGCTTCCAAATTCTCCCCAGTTCATTGCTGAGTTCCTCATCTGGATAACTCTGTGTGACAAGCAGCGTTAATCACAAGAGACAGAACTGACTGAGATCACCAGAGTTTTATTTGAACCTCTGAATTTCCCAGCAGCCTTCATAATTTTGCTTCTATAAAATGAATACAGAAAATTCCGTAACTTTCTTAGAATACAGGTCACATATTATTTGTTTGCACCTTGCTGGAGAGCACAAGTGGCAATGTAACTAGTAAGGAAAGTGCAGTGTTGGTATCTAGGTCTGGTGAGTTGTTTTTGGTTGACAGTTTTGTTTGTTTGGGTGTTTTTGTTTTGGTGTTTGGGTTTTTTGTGGGTTTTTTTATTTTGTTTTGTCGTGGTGTTTATTTTTTTAGTTTATTTTTGTTTGTGATTTTTTTAGATTTTATTTTTATTTTTTTTAACAGTGATGTTGTTGGTTTTGGTGGATGAGAGAATTCTCTTCAAGTCAGTCACTGCAATGACTTTGACACGAGAACTTTTAGAAGAAGGGGTTTAGGTTTGCCTCAAGGCCAAGCTGTACAAGAGCTCCTGCCACAGCTCTGATGTTCTGCAAAGCAAAGCCTGCACAATGCATTCAAGAACAAAGGGCCTTTGGTTCCAGGGACAGGCGCTGAGGCTGGGCTGGAGACAACAAAACTCCACTACTAGAACCTGAACAGAACAATCTCCCTATTTCATTTGCCCTTTTTTATGGCCTAGCTCTGCCGAAGTCAGCTGAAGAGAACATGCAGTCCAGTGAGACAGAGCAGAGGCAGATCTACAGCACTCAATGTTTTACTGGTAAATTTCAAATATAAATTAAGGTCTAGCATATTAATATATTTCTTTATAATATATAAATTATTTATTATTAAATATAATTTAAAATATAATTATTAAATATAAATTTAATATATTTCTTTATAATTACAGGCCAACATTGGAAGCAAGAATCTGCAAAACTGAAAGCCCTCCAGCATTCTTCTGAAAGCCTGGGGTTAGAGCTAATGCTGTAACCAAGCTCTAGTGAAAAATGTTATCAACATCTTTGGCATCTGCTGCAGCAATGGAATTGAGTACAGCAAAGAAGTTGCAATAACAAAGAAATATTTACAAAAAAATGTGTGATGGTATTTTTTAGACAGTATTTTTTCATTCCTAGAGTATAAGTAGCAAAATTATGACTATGTAATATATTGCAGAGTATGAGGAGAAATGGGAATTTGAATTCTCTAGGAAAGCAGTCTGGTCAAAGTTAAAAATAGTTTTCCTTTTCTAAGTTGTATTTTATATAATACTAAGTTAGCCCTATCACTTGCATTCACAGATGTAGGGCTCAAAAAAAAGAATTATTCCAATAAATTCAAATTTCAACTCTGTGGATTTTTTATCATGTATACACTAAAATGCCAACAATATGTCATACCTAAGAAACATCCTTTTATCCTATTTTAAAACCAGTATTCAACTTAAATGGTAAGGCATATCTCTTGATCTTGTTTTGTAAAGGTTGCACTTGCTAGAGGCTTAGCCCAACTGTGGGAGATGGTATGGAAAGGATCGATAAAGCAGTATTACCCTTTGTGATAGCGAATCTCTGCAGGACATTCCAGCTTAACTCTGCTGCCTGCACTTACACTTCACACCTTCCCACTGGGAGAATAGCCTAAAACACAGTGATGGACTTACAAGGCAAGGAGAGGTGTGTAAAAATCCCTCTCCTATTGCTGCCCTACAGTTACTACCTTGCTGTAAATGTCATAAAACAAAACACATCTGTTAAATTACAGGGTTTGTTTATTAAGACAAAAAAATATTCGCAAGCTCTGCTGAACATAGGCCCTTGCTTCATCACACAGTGCAGATGCAATAGGCTTTAATTTTAATTTTAACAGTATCACACACATAAACACACACACACAAAAAAAAAAAAGAAGCAGAAGGCAGCAGAAGCACACCATGAATATCACCAAATGACAAATCTCTTTGGAGCTACAGAGGCAGAAAACATGAAAGAATTTCTGCTTAAGCACAAACTGAGCTGTTGGAAATCACGTGTTGGTGATTTCAGCACGGCCACTGGGCTGTGGCAATGACAAGTTCTCTGTGGGAGAATCTGACTTACAAGTAAAGAGGGTTCTTGCTGTCTGAAAACAGATCTGAAGAGACAGGGGTATTTTGGGCACAAAGCAAAGTAAACAGCTTCAATTATAGGCAGTAGAATGGGAAAGTCACAGGCACTTAAATGGGTCAAACATAAGATGAAGACTGGAACAAAGTCAGCAAAGAAGAAAAGAGGAGGATGTTAAAAACAGAAAGTTTTAAATACAGTTTAGAAGAAAAGTTTCAGAAATTAGGACAAGTGTTTAAACTTGAGTCAGACATGAAGGGTCTGTCAGGTAGAGGGTACAAAGGTGGAGATGACTTAGCTATCACAGTAGAAAGGGAACCTGCTTTTAATACACCTAGAGATTGCTACATAATCACATTGCAGAGCATTAAAAAACATTGGTACAAAGCCTTACATGAGAGCCAAGAGGTGGTTGTGTAATGGTACTTTATCAAATGCGCTAAAAATATAAATAGTCACATACAGAAACAAAATCAGCTATTAAAATCTTGTGCCTTTTAAAATGTAAGCATCCTAGAACAGATTACAGCAAGCCACTCGTACAGCGCGTCCTTGAAAAGTGACACATAATGTGTGTTTTATATTCTCACAGACTATTTGGAGTTTGAGATCAGAAACTTCTTTTTAGTATCTCTAAAATGGTGCAAACTAATAAAGAATTAAAAGTGGACCTGATATAAGCATGAAATTGGAAGCAGAAGAGTTAAACAGGTGATAGCAGCAGGTGGAAAAAGTAAATGATGCATTTGGAGACTGAGACAGACAAATGCCAAAGCAGTTTACATAAAAGGAGGCATGGAAATAACACCAATTAACTCCAGAGGCCCTAAAACTACCCAACTTGGCTGGAAAGAGATCATGTAAATTTGCATCTCTGCTCCCATCACTTACAAGAGCTGTAATTTCCCCTTTGAATCTTCTTTTTTCCTCCCACATCCCCAAACCTGTAATCTGCATCTCGTCACCCTTCCCTTTTCCAACTTTGCCCGCAACCACACCTAAATCCAGTGAGGTTACACTTGAAGCTGGCTCTGGGGATACAATAGGTTTCAGGATTTTCACCTGAAACCACTTCTTCTGTCCAGGCCAAAGAACAGACACACTCTTATCTCCAGACAGCAGAGCAGATGGTGAAATCTTCAAAGACTCAGGAGGCCAAGGGGCCCCCGCAGCTCCTAAGCACGGGTGATGTCTGAGCACATCCCTGCCCCCAGCCTGATCCAAGCCCCGCGGGAGCCTGCCCTTGGCACAGCCAGGCTGTGAATTAGCCTGCAGGGCTTGGCTGGGAGAGCAGGAACTGCTCCAAGTCCCAGGTGTAGCAGCCAGGTACAGGTCCAGAGCTGAATGGTTTCCCACTGCACTGAAGGCTTTCCCAAGCTCAGCTCTCCCCAGCGTACCAGAGCTCCTGCCAACCACTCCGTCATGCCATAAACAAAGCTTTCTGTAAGATAAAGAAACAAATACCTTGTTTGACACTCAACAATCCTGTAAGACATCTTCATTATCAAGTGTTTCTACCCTCAACATATTCAGAATTTACTCTTAGTAACTTAGCAGTTTTTTTCTAGTTACTCAGGGCAATTGCTGAGTGAAGTAAGTGCAACTACATGTAAAAATATGGCAAAATGGTAATGATATAATTATTGCATGGGGGTATTAAAGAATAGGCTCAGATGATTTCTTTCACGCTCATAGCCAGTATTTTTAATACATACATCACATTTATTCACTTTCAGGACAAAGACCCCATTGCAACACGATAGGGAACAAAGTGGAAGTTATTTTCATGCCAGCTCTTTGGCTAAGTGCTGTATAAAACAGCCACTGTCTTCCTTCTCTTCCCGGATTTGGCTCTGGGAAATGTATTTTGATATTGCACACATGAAACAGTTCTGTCCTTTTTAACCAGCACCATGTTTCTTATGCATGTTTTCAGAGCTTTAGAGAGTATTTTATCAACAACTCATATGCAGAACTCTCAATTCATGAACAAATTATGAAACAGTCCATCCACGTCAGTGCAGGTAGCATGAGCAGCTTTCTGTGGAGCTACTGCAAAACCACATTTGTCACATAGTTTACATGTGGGATTGGGTGTCATTGTGCTGCAGGTAAAGCAAAGTCAGTAAAATTCTATCCTCCATCTTCTGAAGTAGAGCCAATTAAAATAGCAATATTATCTAAAAACATTTTGACAGAAATAATTGCATACTAATGTTAGTTAGCAAGCAATTCAAAATTAATCTCAAGATCTCCTTATGCTAAACAATGCAGAATTTTGTATAAAACTATATATGTGTATGTATACACAGCACTATATTGCTGTGTATGTACCTATATGCATGTAAATATATCTGTATGTAACATATTTATATAGAGTTTTTTTTAATAAAGTAAATAAATTAGATAATTTGTAGCTTTGCTTGAAAAAAGAGATTCTGATAAAGTAATCTTGTCAGTCCCTAATCACTGAAGGTTTAAATGAATAATTTCTCCTTTCCTAATAAGTCCAGATTGACTGATGAAATTTCAGCAAAAAGTGGTTAAAATTCATCTTAGCTTTCCCATGCAAAATTGGATTCCACTTTATCAGAAAACTTTCAAATGCAATATTACTCGTTGTTACATATACAGCCAGCAACTTATGTAGGGCACTATTTATCATTCAGACAACTTAAGTACAACACAAAAAAATCACCTTGAGACAAATGAGAAACTCTCTCTTGGGAAACCCCAAACTGTATTAATATGATAAGAAGTAGAGCTTCACTTTTCCTTCATTAAGTCTAGAAGGCATTTCTTATACAGCCATGTAAGAAGTTAGGGAGAAAAAAAAACAACAAGAAAACCACAACACTAAAAAACCCTCCAAGGTTCAGACATCTTTTTAGTCGTATCAATCATTTTCAGTTCAACCAATTTTTTTCATTGCTACAAAAGCATTAAAACCCAGATGGAAATGAGCTGGAAAATTCAATGCTCACAGGGAACCCAGTGCTTAGATAATCTAATCCATTTGGGAAACAAAAAGTTCATGTCAGGTATTTAGTAACCCAAGCAATTACCAGAAGCTGACTACTGAAATTGGTCTGAGTAATATTTCATCAGATTTCATCAATCCTACTAGAACAAAGAAAATTGTGGGGGATAACAACCCATTCAGTGTTAGTTGAGACAAATAAACTGAAGAAAAATAAAGCAATGATTGCAGTGATCTGTTTTTGTTTCCTAAACACATTGCTCTATATAAAATAAAGACAGTATTTCCAAACCACTGAAATGTGGGTAACAGAGAGGCCATTTTGATTTCTGTTTTTGCAGTTTTGTTATTTATGCTGTCCAAATCTTTATCTGAATTGCAATTCAGTCTGCACATCTTTCCCTCTTCACAGTCTCCTCCTAAAAACAGGAGAAAGGTCTCCCCCTGAGTAGCAGGAAGTGTAGCATTGGAGGATTAAAACATTAGGTCCATGAGTTGAGCAGTTTGTAGGAAAGTGTCTAAACACACACACACGGGAGGTCCACAGCAGATGGGCACCCACAGCACCTACCGTTTGCTAGAAATGTACTTTCACCAAAGATTCCTTAAGTTAGGACTTCCTTAAGTTAGGATTCTGGAAACAGTTTAATATTCACAAAGAGAAACTGTCAAAAAATACATTTAGAAAAAAAACTTCCCTGAAAAAAACCCCCAGCCATCTTTTCAAGCAAACAGCATTAAGTTTAAATAAATTTCCACCTGTGAACATAAGCCAGCATCCATGCAAATGTGTCTTATGCCTGCAGAATCTATCACACCAGGCATTTCAGTTTGATTAAATATTTTATGCTCATAGTTCAAAGTGCCTTTATAGTTTAAAATAAAACCCCTCATCATCTTAAAAGATCATCAAGCAGGCCTTGAACGTGCAGACGTTATGCAAATGCTGGTTACAGATAGGCCTGTATGGGTGAGTACCAGGCACATCTGCTTTGGAAATTTACTGAGTCATACTTGAAAAACCAGAACAATTTCAACTCAAAAGAAAAAATTCTTTGGTATGCTAAGAGCCCAGCAGCAGAATGAGATTTTTCACAGGGAGCTGTGTGCTGAGGACCTGCGCTGACTCATTTTGCTCCAGCTACCTCACATCTCTGCCTAATTAATGTGAATAAGAAATTCAGAGTCAGAAGCCTCTGCCACTGTTACCATGGCCCACCAACAAGCTGAGATCTCAGATATCTCAACAAACCCCTGGGGCACCATTGCAGCTTTTCTTACTCAACTGATATTTAAGGTAATACATGGGAGAATCAAAGAGATTGCTTAGCAGACAGCATGACAAGCTAGTCACCAAAATCCAGGAAGAAATGGTAAATAAAAGCAAATATTCTTGGAGTGGTATTCATTTGGAACAGGTGCTGCTTATTGAACAATTAGTGTCCTAGGTGTTGGAAGTAGCTTAGATGGATGCTAAAGGAAATTATAATGCAAAATCATAAAAGCCTCTCCTGAGTAAGAAATTAGGAGCATGGCTTTTACTGTTTGGTTTGTAAGACCCGTTTGTCTATGTAAACTATGGCTGTGTTTAACAGAAAAATATTTTGTCCCTGAGATGCATCTATTTCACTGTGTTCCTAGTAATACCAGTTCTGTTCCTGCAATTACTAGCATAGACAAAATAGTGTCATCCTGTGAAATCCTCTTGCTTTTGCACCTTTTCATGGTTGCAAAGGATTCTAATTCTCAAAGATCTCACAAGGTTTAACATTTCATTTTTTAACCTAGCTATGAAATACAGAATTTATTTTAAGGCGAATTTATTATATCAGTGGTCTTCACATGGAAAAGTTTTACAAAGAGTTTTTAGCAAAGAGCTACCATACTTCAGCTCACTAACCCACCTTTCCTCTAACCTTCAGGGCTAGTTTATGGGATATTTCAAAGGAGAAAGATAATCATCTTCAACATATCAAAAACCTTCTTGTGGGCTTTTTAGCCCATGAGTCACAAGAAGAAAATACTGAAACATAGCAAATAATGAAAGGGGGAAATAATCAAGATATTCATGACTTGCTAACAAGACTAGCAGGATGGACGGAAGTAATTTAACTCTGCCCTGCTGAGTCACTTGGGCTGTCCATCTACCCAGAATGAACCTAATTAGCTGGTATCAAAAATGCCACAGCTTGAGCAATGGCCAAAATATATGAGCAAAATAAAATCAATCAGCATGAGACACCTTCATTTCCATTTATTAAATATTAAGTGCAGTAGTTTGCCCCAAATTAACTCACAGCTAATGAAAGCCTTATTTAACAGTATTCATGTCAAAATCAGAATGGAAGAAAGATTATTTCCAAGCACCCAAGTTCATCCAACCATTTCATATTCTTCCAGGGCACACTGTATCACAGCATATTTCAGCTTGCATTTGTAACAGGACATTCAACCACAGAATGCTTTATTAAAATAACATTAATGGTCTGTCTTAAACAGATAAAAATAGGGACAAAAATTCATGCTGACACTTTATTATGGTCTTCTAGTGCTCTGCAACATACACACCCCCTGCCTCCACCAGACACACTATCTTAGATGAAAATTGGAGTATCTGTCCATCTTTTCCCAAAGTGCTCCTGCTGCACTGCATGTACACAAACAGCTACCACCTCAAGATTTCTGATAGCTGCCTGTCTTGAAGCAGCTCATCTGGATTTAAAGATGAGATGCAAAACTTTGCCTTTTCAGCTGTATCAACCATCACTTTCACATAACAGCACAAGAGCCAGTAAAAATAGAGCTGCATTGTAGGTCATATGTACATTCTCATTGATTAACGCATTCATTCTATCAACATGAGCACACGACATGCACTAAGAGGTTCTATTTAGCACGCATTTCATTTCACTCTCTTCTCCAGCTTTTACACAGGTTGTAGCTGACATTTCCACCCAGTCCACACAGCAGCATTTTGACCTTGCTTTTAGAGGCTCTTTAGCATAAAATAATCTTTGTGGTTAGAGCCTGCTACTTATGCTGAATTATGGGTACTTTACAGTAAGGAAATAAAACAGCATAGTCAAATGCTGACAGTACTCCAATGCTTTTCCCACAAGTCCTCTGAAGAACCAGCCAATTACCCCGCAATTGACACAAGTGACTGAAAAAAGCATCCTCATTTCTAGCAGTCGTAAATTCATTTGCAAGTAGCTCATCAAAATTAAATGTATACTTATTACAGACACAAAGACGTGCTTAAATCACATTAAAGGGATAATTTTATGATACTTGTAATTATTTTTTAAAAAAATATTTTTTTCTATGCTGTATGTAGTAATCCTTTGCAAGCTTGAAACTTAAATCTGTTTCTTTACTAAAGTGCTTCCTCACAATGTGTGTGAATAGTGGTTTGCTATAATAGGATTGCTGGTGAGCATCAGGCTTCAGGCACTGATCTTTGTAGCAGAAAAGGGAACACCACTCTGGGGGTGAAAAAATACACAGAAAGGACTGCATGGTGCTAGAGGAAAAAATTACAGAAAGGGAAGCTGACCAAAATTGCGACTAATCAGAGACGGTTGCATTCCTTTTGAGTCCTGACAAACACTGAGAACATTAAAGAGTTTTAGCTAATAATAAATGATTAAGATCTGGTATTGGATATGAAACATTTCCAGCACACGATGTGAAAAGAAAGATAAAAGGTAAAGTAAAGGAAATAATGGTAGTACTTACGACTGTTTCATTTTAGGTTTTACTTAGAAGTTTAATCACAAGGCTTGTCACTGGTTTTTCTGATATACACGTGTGTATTTATGGACACACTGACACACCTTTTTCGTCCTTTTCCCAGCAAATGTGAGAACTCTTTTCTTGCTCTAGATAACAATACATATGAACAAAGACAGAAATTTGAGGCAGAAACACCCTGGATAACACCATTTTCATGAATCTTGCTCCTCTAGTTGGTATTGTGACTTTAATTATGAGGATATTATATTGCTTTTTTAAGACAGAATGTACCTTACTGTCCAACAAATTAAACTGCATTAGGGACTGAAATGTATCTTTAAAAGAAAGAATATAACTAACAATAAAGAAAACTATAAAGTAAAGAATTAACATTTAAGTTACAATGCAAAATAGACTTCAATATCTTTCAAAGAGAAAATTATATTTAAAGCCAGGAAATAAACAATTTAGTGAAGGACGACATTTGAATATTCTCCAACAGTCTCATAAAACATTGAAATAATGTTATAAAACATTATTGTTGCTTGGTAGCAATAAACAGATCATAGGTATCAAAATTCTTAAAGTTCACTTCCAATCAAATGATAGCAAATTTCAAGCTTTACCAATCAAACCCAAATCCAACCCCGGGTTTTTTGCCTGGGTTTTTTGCTTTTATAGCAGTAGCAGCTGCTCAGTGCTTAGGATAATACTCATCTTCCAGTTCTCTTTCCAGTCATCTTCCAGAGAGTGGACACCTCTTTCTGATTAAGGCAACCTTTCATCACAATTGTCCTGAGCACCAATTCAGACTGCACTACATTCTAAACCCTTAAAATGATCTTTATGTAATGCTTCCCAGAAGTGGTTAATTACACTGATCTGCTACAGGAAGCTGCTTCAAGACTCCTCATTCAGAAATCTCTGTATTTGAAAATCCAGATGTGAACTGTTCCAAGTGTCCCCTAGAGCAGGGAACAGAAGAAAATGCTGTTTTCACAGTTCCTGTGCCGAGGAGTGAGAAGGTTCTAGTCTTCATGCAATAGGCTTACTCTTGAATATTTTTCTATCCTCCATCTTTAGATAACCATGTATTTATTTTTGTATTTCTATGGTACAAGAAAAATAATGTGATGATGCTTCATGCTTAAGTACAGAGTAATTGTAATCAAGCTCCCAAGCTGTGACATGGATAAAATATCTCCTAACTGTTGCAGTTTTCTATAAATAAACCATCTGAATTTAATTCTGATCTACTCTTTGATCATAAATGATGTCTGCCTCCTTTGCAAAACAAGACCTCTGGAAGAGGGAGAAGCAGCCACTCTTTCACACGAGGTGCCATAGCCACTGGGGCTAGTGCAGATGATTTTCTCCTGCACTAAAGTGTGTAAAATTATCACATTTAAGTAATGATTTTGCATTTAACTAAACATCTCTGCAATGGAGCCCCACAAACATTTGCTGCAATGGCAGTGACTCTAACCGGCAGAGGGGGGGAAGCACTCTGAGGAAAAAGTTGTAAATTATTGACTAATGCAGAGCTAAAGTTCTGTGGAGAATGAGAACAGGTGATACAGGGTCCACCCTGAAAGCCACTGTAAGGTGCCAAACAACCTTGCAAGGTGCTGTGGGGGAAAGGGAGAAGCCACATCACTGCTTTTACTCACCATTGGAATCCCAGAGGAATTCCAATGCTAGTTAGCAGTCCACCTTAATCAAAAGTGAAAACATAAATACTAATTCTACAAATCTGGTCTAATTCCTCACCCAAAGACTGATTACTTGAGATCTGCACAGAAAAGGGTAAATTTAATCTTTCATTCAAGTTGTAGCAGCTAGATAAATTACAAAAGCCCATATAAAATTGACCTTCAACCACCACTTTCTGATAACACAGTTTCTCACCTTTTCTTTTATCAGATCTGTCTCAAAATTTCCTGCAGCAAGATTTCCCTATATTTAGAAACCAATCAGTGCCAGCAGCTGCAAGAATTGCCCTCCAAGCAATCAAGGGTGGGAAATATGTAAGTCAAAAATCCAGTGAGGCAGAAACTTCTGATGAGACTTGAAAGGAAGCTCTTAGGAAACTACATTCATCTAGAAATTGAGAGGCAAAGCCTTGACTCCTTCAAAGCACAGCATTTTCAGGCACAGTTCTGAGGTTGGGAGTTTTCAGGCTAAATTTCAGAAAGACAGGACTGTCAAAAACTGCAAATCAGATAAAAAGAAGTACACGGTCACTATGACTGAAGTGAAGAAACTCCAAACACTTTGCATTTTGAAGGCTCCAGAACACAAATTTTACCATGCACATGGTGCAGAAAGAGATGCTACTGAAAGAAGATGAAGCAATTTTTTATCCAGCATGACTATATAATCTCGTGTTCCTCCTCAGACTGAAACAGGGTGCAACAGGAGACATTCCTCACAAAACAGAAGGTATGGTATTGCCACAGGAGTTCAGAATTACCTGATCTGTCTAAAGCAAAACTATTGGATTTCAGAACTGCACTCAGGCCAGAGGAAGGGTAGGACCTAATCAGCAGGGTACATCACAGCAGTCAAGTTAAAAGATTGAGTGCCTTGGACACCTCCTTATCAGTACAAAGGCACATATTTATCTTGTTTTTTTCAGTGACAGCACAATATAAACTAAAGGCACCTCTGTCTCTCCTCTCTCGGTGGCACTGAGCACTTCAGCTGCATCAGGAGCAGGGTACAACACACAGCCCCAAACAAGGACATCTTGCAGCTGCACTCGCACTAAGGAAGCCCTCAAGAAGTAGCAAATCTTTCTCAATATAGATGCAATCATCTTACCATTAAAATGTATGCTCTGATTTACAGAAATTATGAATTCTCAGAGTCCTCCGGGTTAAACGCAAGTAGAAGTGAAGGTAAAAGAAATCCTGTAATGTATTTCAGAAGAGAACTGTCTTTGAACTAGATGACTTAGAAAGTATGCTTCAAGACAAAGAGGTGTTATCAAAGATAAGAGTATGCTACAGTTCCACAAACTCCACTTGAAATGCTGTCTGACAAGACTACTGCTCTGCTACATAAGACATTGTCAGGATTTTTCACAGATTATTTCAATATGTGGCAGTCATTAGCTGCAGTCTATGGCCTACTATTGCCTTTTTTTCAAATTCTAAGAATTTTAATTTCTGATTTTTTTTTACAAAATAGTACATTATGCAACCATTTTATTTGCAAATAGATTTAGTTTATGAAAACCAGGCTAATCCACTCGCCTTCTGCACACCATTTACTAACTTCTGGTTAGTTTTGTAGAAGGCAAGTAGATTAGCCTGGTTTTGCAAAAGGCAGTGGATTCTGGTTTGTAGAAGCTTCTCATCCACTACCACTTAACTTCCAATCACAATTTTAACACTGTCAAACTGCATCTAACTTAGAATGAAATCCAAACAACCCCAAGAAGAACTACTCATTGCTCATTCTCACTTGGAGAGTAAGAAATTATAACAGTTAGCTTTCTACTGATTTCATGTTACACCAAATCTAAATTTCCACATTGCTGTTAGAAATGTATTTGCCAGTCAGAAACACCTGCTGAAAAATTAACAACAGTTTTTCAGTAGAAACACCTAATGAGTCTGTTCACAGCTTCTCTCTGCAAATTTCAGACTATGGAGTAGAAACTCGAAATAGCTGTGTTCCACCATAACGTTTTTATGCTGTAGGACATGCCAGCAAAGTTCCCTCAGCAAGTAAGGATAGGGGGTTTAACAAAACAAAACAAATGAACAAATGAGAAAACACAGAAAGAAGGTATCACTTCAGTTAAGGTCATAAATGTCAGAAGAGCAA
Organism: Anthoscopus minutus; assembly: GCA_013399455.1. Lineage (NCBI taxonomy): Eukaryota > Metazoa > Chordata > Aves > Passeriformes > Paridae > Anthoscopus > Anthoscopus minutus. The sequence goes on along the minus strand of VWYI01034702.1, from coordinate 100,321 downwards.
AAGCATGCCAATCTGTAATCAAGCCTTAAAAAGTTTTCAATATCTCTCTAATATCAGTCCTACTACCAAAAATAAGGGAAATCTTCAGCTCATAAACAGTTCTCCCTGAGTTATTGTGGACAGTTGATAATTTGTTTTGTTTAACTAAAAAAGAAAAAGAAATAATGATCATAGGTATCTACATCTACACAAAAGCACTTTCTTTTTACAACTCTACTGCTGTAATCATATTGCAGATCCTGTTTACCTCTAGCAATAAAAATGTGTCCTGTTAAGACATATGATAGTGGTAAAGTAATACAGTGATAAAGTTCTTTCAACTTCAGTAACATCTTTCCATATGAAGCATAAGTCTGACTTCCTCTGATGTTCTGGAGATAAAACCTTGAATCTTGCTCAGTAACTTCAAAAATGCAGCTCAGTGTGGAATTGCACTTTTCCAGGAAGGAGCCAGAACATTCTGTGATTCTTCTTTTCTGACATGTTAATTGTTCTTCCACACATAAGGAGAACAGAAGCAGCAGTGTGCCATATTTATTCAATGAAATTTGAGCCACAGGGGTGATGGTACATTCCTTCTCCAACATCAGCCAAATTATCTCAGTGCCCAGCTTTAAGAGGGTGCAATAATACTCCATCATTTGAGAATGTTGGGAGGTTTATGAATCATTTTAACAGCGTGAAGGCAGATTGAGATCATCTCCCTGTTATAGGAACCTGGAGACAAGCGGCAGCCCTGGTGAATCATTTTCATACATCCTTACTCTTCACAATAACCTTAAAGAGACACTACCACACATCTTAACCTTCATTCAGCATGCATAGGAACTTTCCAGGATTGAAAATGAGTTTATGTTGTGGCTGCAATGATACCCGTATTCTCTTTATATGTATAGTTTATATATTTATATGTATTTATACGGCTCCAAATTGGGTCATTGTGTCTACCAAGAAAACCCATGCTCCCCAAAACCCATTTTAGGGGAAAAGGAAAAAAAAATAAAAATATGTAGATACAACCTTTGTAGTTATGAGAGAATATGTGACACACACACATACTAGCTTGAGCACATTTGATTGCAACACGCCAGAAAGAATAAAGAAAATGCTCTTGAACATTTCCATGAAAAATAATTTTTAACAGAATGTGCTGGTTTGGCATTAGTTGACATTTAGTGAAGAGGGAGGAAAATACCTACAGAGCGATCTTTCTGGGGAAGGCTGCTGGGAGCTTCCTCTGTGTCTGGAAAAGGGCCTATAGCTAGGTGGCTCTGAGAATTGTCAGCTTTTTACGCCATTCAGAAGCTGTGTCCGCCTCTGATTTTCACATTTTAAAACCCGGCATGCCCAGGAAATCTCTCTTGCTTCTGGCCCCGAAAGGCACCCGAGCTGCGGTGGGGCCGGCCCCGCTCTGCCGCGGCCGGGCCGGGCTGGACCGATCCCAGCGGCTCCCGGACAGGGGACGGGAGGCCAGGGGAGCCCCGGCCCTGCTGGGCCAGGTCACAGCTGCGGACATCCCGCGGCCATCATCCCGCGGCCATCATCCTGCGGCCATCATCCCGCGGCCATC
>VWYI01034702.1:69621-98658 GCA_013399455.1 Anthoscopus minutus | reverse complement strand
CGGCCATCATCCTACGGCCATCATCCTGCGGCCATCATCCTGCGGCCATCCTGCGGCCATCATCCTACGGCCATCATCCTGCGGCCACCATCCTGCGGACACCAGCCCCGGCCTCCGCCCCTCCAGCCCACACTGAGCTGAGACCGCCCTGAGCCCGGGCTCGGCCAGGCCCCCGCTCCCCAGAGGCTGCCGGGCACAGGGAGGGGCCCAGTGCAGCCTGAAATCCATCGGCCGCTGCCCAGCAAGAACCACCACAACCATCTGCAGGCCTGGGTAAGATATGAACCCTTTCACCACACAGACGAGACCTGCAGACTTTGATCCTTTCTCAAGGGAGAGAAAAGGACAGAGTGACCACACGTAGAAAGACAACAGGAAGACCCCAAGGTCAGTAAAGCAGGAGTAAAGTCCCAGATGGAAGGAGAGTGAGGAGGTGCCCTAGGAATGAGGCTGAAAGTTCTTTTGGTAAGGCCGTGGAGATGGACTATGATATACTATAATATCCCCTTTGATTCATGAGAAAGTATGGGGGTATGGAGTATTCAAACTGCAGACCTGAGCAGAGGCAATCCTAATTAAGTAAAGTAGATGTTGAAGGAGCTGTGATCCCATGAGAAGCTTGAACAGAGAGAGATGAGAGTGACAAAAGTGATGAAGTGGGTGTGATGACTGAGTGTGCCCCCAGGGAGAGAAGAAGACCTCTGTTCTCAGAGATGAAGATGATTGCAGAGGTAAGTGAAGAGAGCCTTTGCTTTTGACCAGCTCATCTGTAAAATAATACCCTGTAAGTTGACAGGGTCCATGAACTCAGCTGGGGAAGGCTGTGAAAATGGGAGGAGCTTCAGGATAGTAGATTTCCAGGCAGCTGCTGTTCGTGGAGATTAAAAGCCACAAGAGAACTGTTTCTAGTGGAAACATGTTTTCTCCATGGTAAGAGGAAACTCCTCTCCCTACAAGAGCTGATGAAAAACTATTGTAGAGGTGGTAGCTGATTTAATATCCTAGGTTTTGTCTCTACGTTGTCAGTTGGGAAAGAAAATAAGTTGGGCAGGGGGAGGGAAAGTGTTCTGAAGGTTTTATTCTGATATTTGTTATTCTTTGGCAGTGACAAAGGTAACAGTAACAGCAAATGATGAAATAAAGATGATAAATTAATTTAATTTTTAAAGATAAAACTCATGACCCTTGGAAAAATCAATGTATTTGAATACAAGATGTTAGCCTATGTTCCTCCCAGAAACACAATACTTTAAAATAAGCTTTACCTTTTCCTTTTTTTTTTCTTTTTTTTTAACTATTTTTTATGAGAAAGAATGGATCAAACCCTCCCTTTCAAAGAAAATCTACTCATCTAAATGTAAGGCCATTGAAATTCAGCTGAAGTTTCATCTTTTCATTAGTAGAAAGTTTGAATTTTACTTTCAGTTTGACTCAAAGTAAAACAGCCTGAAAATAGAGGAACAGAAGGGCTGCCAGTTTCCATTAGGTAAGCAATGCTTACAACTTCTTCCAAAGTCACAACAGGAAGTATAACTGTGTTTCTAATTGTGCCATAGAGATTTCTTGCATTAAGAAAAAATAAAATACAATGCATATCTCATTAAATTCCTTGGTGAAGGTAAGCAGGTTTACCCAAATAGTGGTTTAGGGAAGAGAACTATCCTCAGTTTTCAAATCTAGCATTTCACCAGAGCATGAGCAATCAACAGTATCTTAACTTCCACCCTCTTTGGGTTCACCCATGAAAGGAAGGAAGGTTGAAGAGAGAAATTGTACTTTGAACACAGCAACTGCATGAGCAGTGTTTTAGAGAGCTCCTGGTCATTACTGCTTTAAAAACAGCATGCATTCTTGTCTGGCTCTGCCATACCTGCTGGCAGATTCCAAGGACACCTGTCCAGTGCAGGTATTGGTGAAAGGCAGGCAGGGCAGGAGCAGGGGCTGAGCAAAGAGCTGCCCTCATTCTGCCCCAGCACAGCCCGGCCAGCACCTGGAGGGGCACAGAACTCATGTGGCAGTGCCTGAGCTGGGACACCAACCCCTCACAGATGTGAGAATGGTGAGATGGTGTCAGGGAGTGCATCAGGGAAAGCAAAGGAAAAGACAGTCATAATGGAGGATTGGCAATTCAGAGACTAAATCTCCAATAATGTGTTGATGCTTTGGTAGAGGTTCATATTTTAAAAGTACAGAGTAATTCACACCATTCTGAAACCTACAGTCACATGATAAAAACTTATTTTTTCATCCAAGTGAGAGATCTGCCTCAAAATCTGCCTCACTGAGGCACAAGGTATCCCCCAATCCAGACTACAGGATGCCACCAATACACTGTGTTGAGCAAACTCCAATGACTTTGGCCCCTCTTGCAGTCGTTCCCAGGCTGCAGGTTACAGACTCCTTTTTATCACAGAAAACAGCAGGAGTGGCACTCAAAGTAATATTACAACAATATTCTGTTTGCTGGTAACTAAACTGGCAAACTGTTAAATCTCTCAAAAGTCTTCAAGACTGAAAGAAATACAACAAAAAGTTAATTAATAAAAACATCCAGCAAAAGAACCTATACAATCACTAACTTCAGACTCAAGTTAAACAGCAGGCAAAGCACCCTTCACTTTCTCTCAGGATAACAGAAATGCTCTTGGGTTCTTGAGTCATGAGGTAAAAGGAGCTTCAAAAGTCATGTTCAAACAACCAGAGACATTCAGAGCAACTGCCCCAGGTAAATTTTTAATGCTAGCAGGAGCCACTGTTGCCAGGGAAGAAGCATGTCACTGTGAGAGTGACTAGCACTGGGAGGGAGCAGGTGTGGGATTCTGTTCCTGGCCCACTTTAAAGGGATGTCAGTGTGCTCTCGGATTGTGACAGACAGTGGCATCAAAGGTTTGGCAGGATGTGCCGGAGGGCTTCTACTTGATCCTTCTTTTAAAGGAGTGCCAACAAGCTCTGAATCATGGAAGGAAGCAGGCTTCACAAAATACACATCCTTATCAGAATTCTTCTCCAATCTAGGAACGAATATAGTTGGAAGAGTTTCAGAAAAGATAGGTTAATTTTCAGAGTGACAAGCACTGGAGTAGGAATCAAGAGGAAAACAGTCAGGTCCCCAGAGGGCCATATGGTCAATGAGGACTGTGCTTCCCTGGCTACGAGATAATGTCTGGGTTTTGTGCCTGCTGCTGAAAAACTGCAGAGCAGAATATCTGTTCTCCTTTCAGAGAACAGACTCAGGAATCTGGCATTCCTGAGTTACTGGGGGTCCATGGCCATACACACCCAGCACTGGAAACTGGAAAATTAATGCATTCCTGTAAAGTACAAGAATGTTTCCATAAGAAAAAATAAATAGTATTTCAAATGCAGAACTTCATGCCATTTTGTTTAGCAATTCCCACAGTCATTTTGCATTTGTAAATGGCACAAATACCTGATGAGAAGATGAGGGTGAATTCATTCTATATGCTGCTCAAATAGAGAAGCTATTCTATTTCATGTGGTCTTACTTACTTTGTGATCCTTTTTGGGCAAGTTCATTCATCTCAACATGTTTTTAAAGTTTAGCAAGATATATGGATTGGTTAATTCATAAAATTTAACAGAAATAATTGAGATTTTGCTCACTTGACTCACAAACTGGTTTATAGCCATAGCAAGAGAGTCAGTTTTACAGACAGTTTTCAGTTTCAATGCCAGCACTCCCTGGTTCTTGCAGCATGAGGATTTGTTTCACTTCTTCAACAGAGATAGGTCAAAAATCAGATTCCATTGATTAAAAAAAATCAGTAGCTGCTACTTGATTCAGGCCTGCTACCTAGATGCCCATTCTCCTTTATTTAATCATTCCTTCCATTTGACCATGCACTTGGTGCCTTCTTTGTTGTAGAATTCCATTTATAAGAAATCTGTAATGAGGATATATGAGCATATTCTAGAAGACAGAAGTCAATTCTGTATTAATCAGTGATGTCAGGACATGCTACAGCAACTCAGCAATGGCAGAGGTGTTCCAAACAATCCATTCTGCTGATCTTACTTCCATAAAGATATATAGAGACAGGAAACTGTTGAAATTGTGTCCCAGTTTGGAAGACAGGTGTCTGCTAAGGAAGGCAGAAACCTCCCTTGAAATGAAAAAAAAATGTGAACCATCTCTGAATTAGTAAAAATTTGAAATCAAGGGGCTGTCAGGCAATGATATAGGGATAGGAATAACAGTTCTTTACCGGTATGTATAACAAGGCAAACAAACAACAAGAACTATGGGATTAATAACAGAACAGAAGCATGGACCCTGTGGCAGCCTTCTCAGCCAGGACAGGAAAGGATGGAGGAGAGGCTCTGCTTCACAAAGCCCTGCAGGCACTCGATCCCGGTGCTCCTGCAGGGCTCTGAGGAGCACCCAGCTGGAACTGCAGGGATGGGCAGAAATCCCGGGCTGGTGGATGAGATGGATCAGAAGCTCCACGGTGGTGGCTGGCACTCACTGCAGGACATCCCGGCAGGACAGGGGGTGCAGGGGCCACAAATGAAGAAGAAACAGCAGCAGCTTCGTCTGAGTGATGGAGCATTCCCCTCTCCCAGCAACAACAGCTCCAAGCCAGAGTCCTGCTCTAAAGCTGAAGAAATCAGCCCACACTCAGCTGTCCCTGCCCCCCTTCCCCCCGGGCCCAGCCAAACTCTTTGTCTTCTCAAGCACCCAAGAAGTACCAGCAGTCCGGTTTCTCCTCAACTAATGGGGAAAATTCTGTAGGTGAGAAGAAATAAAAGGTAGGAAACCCAACCCCCAACAAATTGTTACTCTGTAACTCGGAGAAGACAACCTAAGGACGACTTAAAAGCCAACTGACCACATCGGAGAATACACCTATAAAAGACTGAGGTTCACAAGTCTACAGATATTGTTTGTGTGATGAAATGGCTTCTACAAATGGACCCAGTCATATCAAACAAAATCAAATACACAATTATAGTCACAATATTTATTAAGTATGCCAATAATATGGTATTTAAACAACAGTATTGGACAATACATCAATTAGTTCAGTTTATTATTAAGTTGGGTATCTAAATTAAGGATTGATTATGTGGCTGGATTCAACAGCAGGTTCTGAACACTGCCCCTTGGACATTGTCACACGTGGTGACATTTAACATCTAACTGCAAAAGGCTGAGCACAATCCACTGCATGCACACCCAGAAGAGATGCTAAGCTGGATAGAGGGAAAAACAGCAATCACAGGAGCAGCTACCCATTAGTACACAGTGTCTGGTGAACAGAAGCACACAGACTTCCTCAGGCACAATTTCCCTCCTTCCATCCTTCCATTCAACTTGGACTGTGTGATTTCTGGCATTGCCCAAGACAAGGATCATAGGGTTGAAATGTCAAACTAAGAACTAGAATATAATTTACAGTGCAAAATGCATTTTAAAAAAAGTTGAGAGTTGCCTTTATACATGCAAATTTTTTGAGGTACATAGCTTCCTTTAAACCCTGTGCCAGGGACAAGTAAATCCTGCAGTGAATACAGAATTGATATTCACAGCCTTCATTCTCTGCCTGCTTAGCTGCAGAAAGAAGGCTTAGAAAAATTAAGAAAGTATTAATGCCACGAATCAAACCAAAAAGATAAAAATATTTAACTTTAAGCCAAATCTACACCATTTAGGATTATCTATTTTGTTGTAGCACATGAGGAATGAAATAATAGCAAACTGCAAAACAATACACACAAAATGAATCCCTCTCAACACCATGGCATGGAGCTTAATTCAAACTATGTGTGCTACTGAAGAAATAATTATTTATAATAAAGGTGTAAGAACATCACAAACAAAAAGAAAACATTCATTTTAGTTGCACTAAATTACCTGCACTGTTTGTATTTTGCCCAGTAAAGGACTCAGATGTGGGTGTCCCAATGCAGTTTTTCAATGGCCATTATCAGCATAGGGAAAGGTAAGAGTTTGCCAAGGATGTCCTTTTTCAAGTTCTCACAAAATAAAAAGTCTCAATTTGGTTCTTTTAACTGTGACAGTAACTGCCTCCATTGAAGTCAGGCTGTATATTTTCTCAATTTGTTTGCATTATTATTTTCCCATACAGCATCAGCCCACTGTAAATCATTAATCCATTCATTACAACCACAATTACTGCCAGTCTTGATATCAAACTCTATTCAGTATCTGAACAACAGTTAACTGATGAACAGAGCAGCATCCTGCAGAAAGCAAACTTAGGACCATGGTCCAGGGTTTTGTAGAATACAGACATCTCCACCAGGTCTGAAGCACTTTCTTGAATATTTGGTTAAATTCTGGCTACAGCTACACCAAAGACCACAGTGTTCCATGGCTCACTGAAATACAATAGCAAGAGATAACTGCAAATTAAAGAAACGTTTCTTTTATTTATCATCTTTGTGCACTTGGCAACCGAGGGTGAAAAGACACCCCTGGAAATGGCAAGTTACACAATCATCAACCTGTTAAAAGCTGAGATAAAAAGCTTAAAAATGTCAAGAGATCTTTTGTCTTAAAAAAACCCCACAACCACACACAAACACAGGAATCTGAGAAAGCACATAAACTGTTAAAAGGCTATACCCTAAAATTGTATATATACCAAATATATACATTGTATTTTGTATACACAATATATATATTATATACAATATATTTAGTATACCAAATATACAAAAAATACCATAAAAACTGAGGTGGTTTTCAACTCAATTGCATGTGCCTCTTGATAGAGTGACTTCAAAATTTGATAATTTGTTCAATTCAGCTTGATTAGAAGTCTGATACTTTGACATTATCTACTTAGAAGGTACTAACTAGTATTCAAATGATTGATATTAGAGAAGCAAATCACTTGGCAGACAGACCCTGACCAAAAACATAATTAAATCATTATATAGATATGTATTGCTACAAAAACAACCCTAGGAGGTGTCATTAGTGGTCAGGAGAGATGTCAGTGCTGAGTCACCTCTATCACAGATGGGCATTAATCAATGAGGTACAAGAGCACCCTGGAAGAGCTGCAGATTGCACCCATCCTTCAGATACAGAGAGCAACCACACAGACAATCAAACTGCTCCTGAGGAAGGAAGGAGGACTAAAATATGAACACTAAATTAGCCACCAGACTGAAACAAAACATGTGAGTCAATAAATATATACAATCAAAGGCAGATACTGACACTAAACAAGATCTTTAAAAGGAAAAAGCACAGGCATAACAGACGCTGAAGAAATCCATTCCTCTCTCTCACTGTTCCACAATCCAGCTGGAACAATTCAACAGCTTAACAAAAAAAACCAAACCAAAACAAACAAAAAAAACTAACTTAAAACCAAGAAACAGGTTTTTCTCATCTTTTATCTTCTAACACATTTCAAATGTTAAAATTTCTATCAAAAAGTGTTGTTTTAACAAGCTAGTTATATTATAGCTGAATTCTCTGCTATATGAGACAAATTAGAGTATAGTTTGATTTCTTTGACACTTATGCACACTCATGTAGGAATTTTTTTATTTTTAGGCTTTTTGTTTTTTAAAGAAAATCCCTAAGAGAAGCAGACCCTTAAGGACAAATGGTACTTAAGACTTTTACAAACACAGATCTTCCTAGGATGATAATCACATTAGATTTGATTCTTCTTTTCTAGTTACGAAAAATCAGGCATTTCCTTTGAGGGAAACTTAATAAATGCTCCAACTACAACAGAAACAAGGAAAAGAATAAAAAATAAATAAAACAAAGTGAGAGCTTGTAATCCAGGAAGCCAGGTTTCATTCCAGGGATCCTGTGCATGAGGGAGCAGGGAGGTTCTGAAGTGGCTGTGCCTGCCTGCACACTGCAGGATGCTGACCCGGGGCATTCATGAGCTCAGCACTGCCACATGTCTGCAATGAGATCCACCCAAGAAAACCCATATGAGGAAACAGGGAGAATGTGCACAAAATTCCAACAAATTTTCCATTTTCCCTTAAGGTTATAGCATATCTGTCCTACAGACTGGCAGAATTAATCGGTCTTTAGGATTTTATCAGATGTGGAAGAAGTCAGTGTAAAATTTAGAAGTGAGGAGAGGAAGGATGAGGCAAAAGCAAGGAAAACAGCATAGACCAAGAGCTTCACACATTCAAGATCCAAGGACAAACAAATAAAATTAAATAAATATCCCTTATTCTCTGCTTTTAAAAGTGCCCCAGCTACAAGGTTAAACAGAATGAATATTACATTTTCCTAACTGGAAATGTCATGGTCTTTTCAAGTTTATGTCAAGTCTGGCTCCTTTACTAATCTGCCTATGGTGTTTTTTTCCATATTCAGAAAATTTTGTATTTTCTTTTCTTCCTGCTCTTGCAGTTTTGCAAGATGTCTTTTTATTTACAGCCTGAATTTTCTCACCTCTAGTTCTAAAATTTCATGCTCCAACAGGACGTTCCAAATGTAAAAACCAAACCAGTCTGTTTTGCTATGCCACTTGTGTGCACCCCTCATTATCACATGCTCTAAAAGCTGAACATGCCACAAAGGATGCAGACATGGCCATCCCCATCATGCACTGGGTGAAAAGTGCTTTGCTGAGCAGGGGCTGCAGCCCTGGCAGTGCTGCCATGAAGGATGAGTTCAGAGATGATAAGTGCTGCTGTCCTTTGCTGGGCCTGTCACAGATTAATTCACTTGATCTGATCTGATGGTTCCACAGGGTGCTAACAGGAGCTAAGTGCCACTGGCAATAGGAACTGATTGGTTCAGGAGATGTCATTATCTCTGAAAAAATGCATTGATATAAGAAAATCATTTCAGACCAAGAGATGATAGAAGCAACTCCAATTATGTATCACCATAATTTTTTCCTCATTCATGTAATTCCCAATAATGTGCATATTTGAGCATGTGCCTCCTCACTTGAGTTGGTTCACTTTCATTTAGAACATCCTTTTTCTATTGCAAGAGGATTTCTATTAAAGTTCACACATGATTCTTCTATGAATCTATGATTCTTCTATGAATTGTTCTACAATTGCACTTACTGGGCTCAGTTAAAGAAGCAATTGAAAGACCATATAGACATTTGTGTGCAATATAATATAATAATATAACCTATATGCATTTCATATAGACATTTGTGTGTCAATCCTCTTGCACACAAATGTCTATATGAAACTCCCCAAAAATAGTAGGACTTTTGTAGTCCAAATTATTAAGTTCTGTGGCACACAAAGAGCTTGAGTAACTTTGCTATCAGAGCATATTTTCATGATAATCAAATAATTTTTCAATATACTATTGATATATACTGTTTTCACAGTATTTGTTCGTTCTGCTACGAATGTAAGATTGGTGCCTGAGTACTTTATTTTTAGCATCCTGTGCATCCATAATGGCCAGTATTATAATGGAGTGTGATCTGTATCAGAGTGATGTTTCTTAATTACATTAAGCCCCAGTGGAGCACCCTATAAAAAGCACTCAAAATCCTCATTTTTCCAAAGCAATCGTTACCAAAAAACAAAGTGTGATAACATGCTAAATATTCTATCTTAGAAAAACAAAGTTTAGCTTTGGTTAATTTTAGGAGCACGCAAAGCTTCAGTTTCAAGCAATTGGAATTTACATTGGGGTCAAAATCAAAAATTTCTAACCACAATAGATACAAGATCATCCTAATTATGACTGCTACTCTTTTTCTTTTTGTTATCTATGCACAAATTCTCATGTAGCTTTTTAGTCTTAAACTTAGGCAATTGAGTACTTCTTTCTTTTTTATAATAATTCAAGTTATATTTGATTTTAACTGAAACTTTAAATTCTTTAAATTATTTTCATTAAGAAATCCAGAAAATAAAAACTTAGTACAGTATATTAATTTTGTGAACATTTTTGGAATGCATCTTCAGCAGCTGTTAATTATTAATATGACATTAAAGGGTTCTTGGTTACCCATGCACAATGATTATCACAATTATTACAAGACAAAAACTTATTTCTCTATTCTTAGAGGCTAATGCACATAGTCTGGTCCTTCAGTGAAATGTTTCTGATCTTTTCCCTCAGAATTCTGGGAATAAACTACATCTTTAATTACCCTGGAGAGCAGGCTACCAAATTACAAGCATATCTTATACAAGAGGAAGAAGCAGTAACTTTTGCCTTCTTTTCTGTGGCAAGTTGGTGAACTTTGACAATTCACTAACAATAATTTAAGCAAAAAGAAATAATCAGTGAATTCAGGCTATTTCTTTTATGCTCTCATACATGTTCTGTGTGAGAACTTACCTAGAAAATGAAATTACACAAACATTTTTGAAGCGGTCAGTCTATTAAGTAGTTGAAAATCCTGTGTATCTGATGTGAGAAAAAATAAACAAAAAACATACACAACAAAGAAAATCAGAACCCAGATGCTTAAGCTCACCAAGAAGTTTAGGAATGACATAATGCTTTTATAGAGCTCATTTAAAATAATTGGGATGTAACAACAATGTAGGGCACATGCAGACTCTCTGCAAATACAGCATAATGCCATGTTTTCCTAGTTTCAGTAATTTCCCTCATTTTCCTCCATTGTATGTGCTGGACATAATGCCTACAGTCTAAAAAGCAACTAGAAAATTGTACCTTTAATCGGGTCCCATTGTTTCCCAGTCATTCTACATTGCATCTGTTTATCAAAGCCACTCTCCCACCAGACTCACAGCATTCTCTCCTTTCTTCCATCTCCTTTCTGCCTCATTAGAGGATATTTAACAATATCAACTATCAATTTCCTTGTCAGGTTTAAATTAGGATAGTTATTACCTGATCAATCAATTACTCCTTCACGTCAATATCTATTTCACATCTCTGCTACTTTCAAGACTTCAAACTCCCTTCCCTTCTGTTGCACAGGGCAGATGTTATTCCACTGCTTTCCTTTCCCTTCCCTTGGCAATAGTTCAGACACAAAATGTCTGAGAAACACAAAATTGGTTGAGCATCTGTCATTTGCAGCCATTAACTTAACTGCCCGTACTCGAAGGAATTTTATTTGGAGTTGGAAATATTTCTTTGGATGAAGGATGCAAACTGAGATGTTGCACCTGAACAAGGCATCACTTGGACTTTCCCAACACAAACCAAACATCTTTAAAAAGAAATGCATCAGAACAGCAAGCATTGGTATATATTTATGTTCTTTGGTAGGTTTTGATAATAAAACATTTAAAAGATACAAGTCTTGTTTACTTTAACAGATTGCCTTCTCAAGGACAACTGCAGGCTTGCATTGTACTGCTTCTACAGTCTCACATTTAAAAGAACACAAGATGCAACATCTCAGTACATAAGGTCAGTGAAACTCCTTCAGATCAAATTTATTTTAAAAAAACAAGTTCATGTACCAGTCAGAACACAATAATATAGTATTAATATAAAACTCATATAGTAAGCAACCTCATGTGAGATAATTTCCATTCCTACATATTTAAGTTCATCTCTTCTGCTAATCCATTTGTATGCTGGTAGTTAAATTTTTCTTGTAAACTCCCTTGATTTGAAGGCTGTGTTTTGGTCTTTCTGCACTTACACTGTTGAAAATTGCATGGAGACAACTGATCCTTTTACCAGGTGATATATTAACTCCTAGATGGAGGCTTGCATATCCCTCCACCCAAAAAAAAGCATTTGTAATGCTCCCTTTCAATAATCTGCCTAAATACATGTTTGCACAAAGCTATTTCACTCTGATAAATTGTACACATTGCTTTTTGAAGCCTCCTTAGACAGCTGCTTTTGTTGAACTTATCAATACAGCAATTCTCATTTAGAGCTTAATTTAAAATTATACTTCTTTTAATGTCAATGTTTCTTGCTATTTTTTTTTCCTCTGCAAAACTAATTTAATGAACGTCTATTATGACTTTCTTTTCCAAATGATTCATCTTTCTGAGTTATGGATAAAGACTGCAGTTACTCTTCCCAAGAAATGAATCTTCCCAGTGCTATCAAGAATAATTTGGTTTTCACAAATATCATACATATCCCTCAACTTTTAAGCAAACATTTTTCATAAAGGATCTTGATGTAAAAAGAAACAAACCAAATTGCCTCAAAATTCTAGTACTAACATTCTGTCTTCAACACACACTTCAAAGTTTAAAAGACCTCATGGCTGGCAGGGAAAGATCAAATGTGATGTCTGTAATTCCTAGTTTTGGTAATTCTCCCCAAATCAATGCTGACAAATAATGGTGAGAAACAAGGGAAGTCAGGGGGATTATGCAATGAGGCACTGCTCCCTGGGCCCCCTTCCTAAACAATTAAACAGACGGGAAGTTAAAAACAACAACATTTGAAAACAAGCATGAAAGTACACTCCAGCATTAAAAAAAACCAAACCCAAACCTGCAGCAACTGAAGTATGGCACATACACTACAGAAATTCCGAAGGTGTGTATTATCACTGTGCCAGTTTGATGGGATATCATTCCTGTACTCACAGTGGATACTGGGAGCCTACTCAGAGACTAAACCAAAGCAAACCAAAGCACTAAGCTACACAAGGACTAAAGCACAAGTCACATCAAGGACTGCTGGTCCCTGACAAATTTTGTGACAAAAAATGTCACAGTCAAAGGAAAGATGAAAATATCAAGTGTGCACCAAAAACTACAGTTGGAGGCACTTTCCATTTTATGCAATAATTTCCTCACTCCTGAGGAGCAAAACCAGGCTTGTTCCAAAAAAGCAGCTCGTCCGTGTCACCAGTTCACGGCTAAGGAAGCTGCAAAGCCACCACGGTGAAAAGCTCAGATTAATGGAGCTGGCTACCAGCTTTAGGGAAGAGGCGGTGTCATAAAGCACAGAGAAACTGCACTGAAAACCAAAATCGACAGAAATCACTCTGGCACGCCAAATTATAACAAATGCATGAAAGGCCCAACAGAAATCAGTACAGAGTACCCTGGAATGCCAAAATCCTTGCAGGATCCTATGCAAGTCTTTGAGGACAGGTCCTCACCAAGTTACCTGCAGAGCTTTATACAAGTCCATCAAGAAATGTTATTAATCTTATAGCAACATAAACAAATCCAGTAATTTACTAACTTCTAATGGCAAATAAGATCCTGGTTCACTTGGCAACCAAGATTTTAAGTCAGCTTATCCTCCTGTTAGCAAGAGGCGACACAAAGAGGTTTGGTGTCAGTGATGATGGATGAAGAGAGCAGGTGACACGAAGCAGGAGTCCAAGGCTAACACCACCATGCACTCATTGCTTTTTTCTGCTCTGCAGCAGCCATGCTCAGGGCCGGCAAGTCTTAGTGCTGCTCTTCATGCACTTGTTCCCAGTGATCAACAGATGCTGTCACTGGCTATCACCGAGATATGGGCTGGGTCATTTCCTTCAAAGGACACAGCCTGTGTGTAAGGAACTGCTGCAAGAGGGAATCGAGTGACACTCAAAGCCTTGGGAGAGCACATTAACACAGAATGACACAGGACCAGAAAAAATAAGAATAAAAATATTGGTTGCTATCACTTTAGCCTGCTGCTACAAAGCACTAACACAGTGTGTATAAAGCTGC
The DNA here is from genome assembly GCA_013399455.1 of Anthoscopus minutus. Classification (NCBI taxonomy): domain Eukaryota; kingdom Metazoa; phylum Chordata; class Aves; order Passeriformes; family Paridae; genus Anthoscopus; species Anthoscopus minutus. The sequence continues at coordinate 85,068 of VWYI01034702.1, read as the reverse complement.
TTTAATATTCGTCATTTCAAGATTTTAGAAATGTACTTTAAAAATTTATGCAGGACATTTTATTCCTGAAGTGCATCTATTTTTCTGTCTGTAATACCACCTTATGAATAAACCCAAATGAACAGGCACATTTCCTTTCTCTTTGTGAAACAACTAGAATGCTTAAATACAATGTTAACCTGGAGAAGATTCCAGCATTTTCTATACACTGGGAGCACTGGGATTGAAATAGCAGTCATTTTTGCCTTCCAATTATTAGGCTTCCTTAAAACTAATTAAACTCAAATATTGTTCATTTCTAATCAATTTCAATATAATGGAAAAGAATTTGATACTTTATTTCTTCATCCAAGGGCAAATATACAGTGGAGTCTTCAAGAGACTACCTCAGAGACTGGATATGGAATTATCTACAGTTACTCCATAACCTCAGCAAATTTTATCATGTCCATACACATTTTCACTTAATTTTCCCCACTATTCATATTAATTTTTCATGAAGACTCAACATAGGCATTTAAAGTGAGATTTTGCTAGAAAATTTAGTAAAAAGCAAGATGTGCAAACCACAAAGAAACCCACAAAACCCAAACACTAGATATATTTTTAAACCCTCTGTGATGAAACCATGTATTGCTAATTTCTCAATGAAAGCTATTAATTCTGTGAGCAGTGGAAGTGGTGAAGTTCAGTTGCTGATCAGATATATCAGGTGTTTGTGTTTGATTGACTGACTTTGATGCCCTCCCAGCTGCATTCACCAATGGACACTTTCTAGAGCTGAGGCATTTTGAAATCTGTTCTCTCTTCTGACAGGTTTCCATAATACAAGCATTTAAAATTCTCTGCCATCTTGCAGGGAATTAGTTATCTCTGAGAACTCTTAGCCTTTCATCCAAGTCAGCAGACACAGTTCAAAATCTAGATTGAAGAGATGCAGAAAATACCAATTCATAAACCTTGCTATCTCATACCCAGAAGTTAAAAATGTCTCAAGACCAACTTTTCAGTCCTAATCTCTGCCAGTACCCTTGTCTCACAAACTCACATAAAACAATGTTATTCAGGGTATTTAAACTGTGAAATATATTAGGGGGAAGTGAAACTGTAATTTAATCACTGGTGCACTAACAAGCTGAAGCCAAAAGAATGGATTGATGTTCAACAGCTACATTTTAAAAATAACGACTTCTTTTTTTAATTGGTATTTCATTAGTTGTGCTATCTACAATTATGTAATAAAATATTGAATGATACATAATTCAAAACCATAATTTAAAGCTCTATTACGTAGTTTCTACAACAGCTATTAATTTTCAGACAGCTCCCATAAAGATTCACTGTGTTAAATCACACGAGGAAAGAGTGAGAAATCCTGATTTACACTAAAATAGAGGAAAATGCAACAGCTCTGACATTTACCCTAGTAGCCAAGTTATCCTCAGGTACTTGGGTCCATCTCTCATTTCAGTGATTAAGTTGTTAAGAGAAAAACAGTTCCTTATATGTCACCTATAGAGATTAGTCTGCTGCTTGCCCAGTGAGCTTTCTGTCAAATCTTTCTGGATGTCCCATGCTCATGTGGATTTCATAATGTATTATCATTGTGCTAGCTCAGAAACATGGAGCTGAAGGGATAATAATACCCTCCAAATTAAAGTAAAAATATCTCAACAATTATTGCATTATTATTTCATTCAGGCAGTCATACTCCATTCAAATAAAGTTACCTATAGAAGCATCCTGGTTGGAAGGAGGAAGGAAGGAGGCAAACACTTCCTGGAACACTGCACAATGTCCAGGTATTATCAGTGGTCCAATTCACCCATTTCTATATAAACATGCATTCTATAGTTATAGAGCTACTAATTCATTGTACATGAAATAACATTTTAAAAGTAATTTCTACTTTGTTAAATATGATGAAAATAAACACATTTCTATCTATGCCTCTTCCTGACACAATTGGGAAAATATTTGTACTTAAGGTGAAGGAGCCATACCTGCAATGTCTTTTCCAATTGTAGTACTGTGCATCTTTGTTTCCATGAGATGAAAAACCTTAGAAATAAATTTCTGCTTAGCCAAATACATTTATTTTTAACAGACCCCAAGTTTTTTAAATTTATAACCAATTCCATACATATATGTGTACACACATGTACATACATATAGCTGTCCTATCTAATATCTATCTTCAAACTGAATTTATTTTATCTATATGTAATTAAAAAAGGTTGATATACAGTGTCTGACAAAAAAAAAAAGACATAAGACACTATCTACAGATTCTGATAGACAGCAAATCAAAATAATTCAAGCAACCAAATGCACTTTGTGGAGGTGGTTTATTTCACTGTGTAGGCTAAACGTATTTTGAGGAAGGATTACATTTTGTTTGGCAATTTATTTTATTGACAAAGCATATTTCATCAACTATTGCTTCGCATTTTGTAGACAAATGCATGTTGTCAAATTTCCTATTTCCTTTGGTGGATGAAAAGCATTTTTCCACAGATCCTACACTTCTCTAGAGAGCACAATGAATTCCACATAATAGTAGGTTCTGTGGAGGTGTTTACATCAAGTTTATTTAAAATAGTAATACCTACATTAGTATACCTAGAATATATAACAAAAAATGGTCTTCAGTTTTGACACTAGCATGATTAGTGTCTGTCACAATAATTAATAATCATGATAGTAAAATTAAAAACTTTCAAGTCAGTACCTAATTTTGGGTTCTGGGATTCTAATATATGCAATATTTTTACTGAAAATTTACCCTCAATTTAGAGTAACTGTGAAGACTTAGCATGGTTGTTGCCAAACATTTGAAGACAATTACTTCATTGCTTTCTTACTGATATATTTTCTTTTCATGCTCAGGGTACAGTGTCACCACACTATACAGTGTCATCAGACAAAGAGCCTGTTCTAACTTTGTGACAGAACCAACCTAAGGCAATTAATTCAGACTGTTTGTTAAAATCAGACTAGAACAAAGAACAAACAAACTAACCAAAACAATCCTCTCCCAGCCCCTGACAAACCACACACAAACTACAGATGAAACAGTCCTGTCAAGAATATTGATTCAACAAATTACCTTCACATATTTTTCATGCAGAAAAAACCCCTCAACAGATATTATTAATATTCAGTCCAGTTAAAGTGCGTATTTAACCCCTGTATTCTCACATATAATTCAAAATACTGACTTTCATGTCTCAATCTCATTAACATTAAACTGAGTGGAATTCATTCTTTCCATATCAAAGGAGTATTTTTCATGACAAGTTTGTCTTTAAAAATTACTTCTGGACAGACATCATGAAGAGCTGCAGAATTATCAGCTGTTTTACCTTAAGGGATGATTTACCAGGAAGATTAAAAAGGCCCCCATTTCCTTTAGAAGCATTTGAAGAGAGGTGTCTATGAAACTGCATAGGCATTGAGAACACTTTCTTTTTTAGCCAGTGTTGGTTTTTAGTCCACTTTAATGATGAAAGAATTAGTTATTTTCTTCTATCTTATGCAAGTAAACCAATCTATGGACAGTAACAAACAGCTTACATATGAAACAGAGGACAAAAGGAAATCTGCAACTTCCTCTAAATACCCTGTAGCAATGATCCACATTTATTCAAAAAGAGCACCAATATGTAAGCAGTGATTTTCCAAAATCCAGGAAACACCAAGGCAACTGGTGGCAAATATTTGAAATGGCTGCATGGTCAGCTAAGGAGACACCAGGGAAGTGAAATTTCTGCTCTAATCACAAACTTAGTCCTTTTCCACTTTGTAGTCAGCAGTGTTCAGGCGCTGCTACAGAATAGGGCACCATGCCCAGAGCCATACTGATGCCTTATTTCTCCAAGTGCTACAGGGCTTCCTCACTGCCTTAGCTGCAGCTATCATGAAAGAATGTGCACCACCTCCTGCTCCCCAGAAAAGGCCTCCTACTCCAACAATCCAGCTAGGAGAGAGTCACCAGTAACCCAGTGAAGCAAAGGCTGGCATGGAATGTGTGACTAAAGGGTTCATATACCTTTTTGAATTTCACTTACACAAGATGACACTGGCAGTAGGATTTCATTTAGCTACTCCTATTTTATACTGCCAATATTTGTTTCACCTACAATAAACTGAGGAAACTCAACACTGAGTAGGAATAACACCTAACTTCAGCAGTCAGAACCAGGCAAGGTTCTGTCTACAGACAAGCAGACACCCATTGCAGGCTGCCTCCTCACCAAGGTTTTGTTCTTTTCTAAGACTCTTTCCTGCAACAAAAACTCCTGTAATTTTTGGAACACTGTCCCTGGCAACAACTGTTGAAGGCTTTCCCTTCTGAGGTCCTCCCACAAGATACCTTTACTCCTCACCCATATACATGTTAAAAAACTGACTTCTACTCATTTAATATAATAAAAAGGGGTTTAATTAAAAAGAGACAATTAAGAGACAAAAATAAAGCAAAGGGTTAAAATGGCTGGGTTCCAGGCATTCAGCCAAGAGCACACCTTACTAACTAAGAATTGTTCCTTAAAAGCACCAACCTGTTACATATTAATAGGTTTCTTATACATATTCAGAAATTCCTTCACGCTCAGATATTCTTTTGCTTAGTTTCAAATCCCTCCCCGCCAGCAGATCAATCTTCCTTCTGGCTCCAATGTGTCTCCTACCCCTGATATTGGAGGTTCAGTAAATTCCTTCTTTGAGGCTGTGGTCACTGTTATCTTTATCTAGTAAGACAATTTAGGAATGGCAGGGAGGTTTTCTGATTATCTTCTCATTCTCTGGGTTGTGTGTACAGAAACAGTCCTTATTTGAATCCTTACCTATAGCCTAACATATATGTGTATATATGTATTTCTTAGTTTTGTTATAGAAATAAAAGAAATTATGTTAGTACAGCCAGTTTGTCACCATTATACACATTTGTGAAAAGCCAATAATATCATATGTACTTATAACATACAGAAGTTCCACTAGGGTGAACAGACACCAGTGCACATCTTCCCTGAAACTCAGCCCTGCCCAAATCATGCTGCATTCTTCCTGCAGCACTCTCGTCCCTGAAGAGCTGTGGTAACCAGCCCCAGCTCCAGCACACAGCAGATAACAAATATTCTGCACTTACTGAGGAATCAGGGATGGTTTCATTTTTGCATTTTTCATTACTCTGCACATCTAACTGGAATGCAGATGGTTCCACTACTGCTTTAGCAAAACCTAAAGGAGAGTATGGCCTGCTCCCTAGAACTGCCTAGCATTTGGGCAGCCTGCCCATGTGTCTGATGTGCTGGCCAGGTAAAAGGATTACAGTCAGGGTTTACTGCTCACTGCTCCTCCCAGCTCATCAGCCCTGCCATGGAGGAAGTTCTCAGTGTTCTTGGCCCTCATACATGCTCCACATGGATCTTTGGTAAAGCTTTTCAAAACTCTTTTTGCCACCAACATGCGGCAAAAGGAGTCCCCACCACAGTTATTATTTTCAGGGTTGAAGGGAGACAAAGAAAAAGGAAACCATCAGGGAGAGTAGAAACGTGATTAAAGGTTGTGGCATAACACTGATCTTCTTCACCTTTTCCTTCTCTGAGTTTTGCTGGTTCTTGGAGTAAATTCATGTCAAAGGCTTTGTTTTCCTTTTCCTGCTCTGGATGTGCATGCTGCAGGACAATGTCCTTGTAAAAAAAAAACAGCCAGTTCAGATTAAGGCTTCCCAATTTCACACATCTGAAAAACTGGTTTTTCCCTCAACACTGCTACTAAAACTCCATGTGATGAACTAAACAGATTAACACTATAAGGAATAAAGGTTCATTTTTTGCACTGGTTTTCAGGCACATATGTGGGTCTGTGCACATGCAGTTACCTTAAATGATGACCATTCAGGACTAGGGAAGTAGCAAAAGTCTCTTTCCTCTCCAGACTCCAGAGGTAACTGTTTCTCTTGGCTTACAGACACCAGACCATATCCTGATCCTGCACTCCTAACTCCTTTCTCTCTAAATCTCATCTACATGTGCCAGTGTCTTGTGAATTAGGAAGGTACTTGTGCCCATATAGGTGAAGAACACGGATCAGTAAATCCTCTTGGAACTCAAATAAAGCTTTAAATTGTACAATCAAAATCCAGAGAAAAACAGACAGTCATTTGAAAACTAGCATCACTGTAAAACCTAGTCTATGTTTAAAATTAATTATATCATTTCATGTTGTAAGTTGACATACAAAAATATATCTTTGTAAGGCCATGCATATTTAGTTCTTTGTCTTTGAGGCAAACTCTTCAGTGCCTTACTTTGAAGCCATAAATTCACAAAACATTAGGTGCACATTGATACTCTGTATCTCCTCAACAAACCAGAAATATTCAAGCTCTTGTCTTTATCACACAACTGCACTATAAGAGCAGATAGATTATAGCTCACCTAACCAGCACAGGTTAACTAGATAGCTATATTTCAATTAAAGAAAAAAGGCAATTGTTGCATGTCTTATTATCATCCTAAAACATCTTGGCAATAATTAATAGCTGCCCAATTCATAGAAATTGCTTTTCTTATTTTTGAAGCAGCTACTTTCTTTGAATGTAATGACTAAGAGAAAAGAAACATCTGTTTCTGTTGCTAAGGAGATCGATCAAAAAAAAAGAGATAAGAAAAATATTTAGAATATTTTTTTTTAAAAGAAAAATTTCTTCCACTTGGGTTCAGCTACATAGCTTTATAATCAGTGGCACAGCCAGCTATCACATAACAAAACACCAGCATGTTTTTCTTTTTGCATTGTGACTGCTCAGCTGCCAAATATTGGGCATATTTATTCATGGACAACACAGCACAACAAATGAAGATGCCTAGACACAATCACCAGCATCTCTGTGTCTTGAGTAGCTGCAGATGCTCATCCTCAAAAGTGGATATCTGCATAATAAGCTGGATTTCTGCTTAAGTGAGGGAAACTTCAACTGTCCATGAAATGTGCCACACGACAGCTATGACAAAGCTAATATTAAAAAATAAGAAGATGCAGTCTTGTAAAGCAAAATAACAAAATAACCCTCTACCAGCAGACAGAAGTTTTAATGCACATGTTCACAGGGCTGTAATTAACCTGGTGTTGTACAAGCACAGAGCAGATTGCCAGGGGGTATAAAAAGCTGGGTCAGTAAGGATCTGCATGAAGCAAAGCTGCTTCTGCTGTGTGTGCTCAAAAAGGTAAGGTTAGACCCATCTGCCAGTAAAACAGGTGGGCAGGTGCAAGGTAAAATCATAAAAATCCAGTTATATTGAGTTGATAATTCTCAATTAATTTGATGAAACTCATCCTTAGGTATATTTTGGTTTTCTGTAGTAGAACATGTAGTAATCATGCTGTTTTCCCATTTTGTATCACTGTAAAGGTGCCAAGATTGTGAGACATATTGGTGTAAATGCAAATTTGTAGAAGGCCCAGTAGCACTGAGTAAGTAATAGCTTGAAGACAATTAGCAAACCACAACCATCCCTGCACACAGCTTCAAGTTCAAAGGCTGAAGAGTATAGAACAAAAGAATATTTGTGTTATGGATGATGTTGGCTCACAGAGCTCCTGGAATGGCTGCAGTGCAGCACAGCCCTGTGGCTCTCCCAGCCCTAATGCCATGTTCCTCCTGGAGGCCTCCCTAATGTGCAAAACTGATTTACTCCTGCAAGGTGCCCTGCTCACCCTGTCTCTCCCTCCCTGCAGTCAGTACCAGCCATCTCCAGGATGACACCTGAGCCATTCTTCAAGCTCACTGTTCCTGATTCATGTCCCAGCTTCAGCACCAAGCTCGTGCAGCTGTCAGCACTGATGGGGTGGTGCTTCCTCATACAACAACGTCTGGGAGTGCTGAACATTTTGATTCTCACTGTCATGGCAGTTTAGTTTTTATGTACTTCTTTTGTTTTCTTTCTATCACACCTGATTTTTGAAGATCCTATCCAAGCAGATAGAGGTTGCTGACTACAAGTTAACTTCTGATTTAATTTCAGACTGATTCCCAATCGGACTGTATTTTGTAACTGTATTTTTTATTTGTACCTGCTACTTCTAGGAACACAAACAGTGCAATAAAAAGCAAAGGAAAAACCTGAAAGAAAACATCTATTGACCAATATTATCTTCTCATAAAGATTTCTTTTTTTTCTTTTTCATTAAATACACAAAAATAAGCTGTTCATGAAGGCAAAGGCACCAGCCTTTTCTGGAATGAATGGAACAGAAATGCAGCTTTATCCACTCATTCTTCTTTTGTGTGCTGTAGTTCACCAAAAACATTTTTCAGACACCTACACAGTCACAGCACCTCAAACTCCAGTCACGAAGTAATTACAGACAGAGGGTTTCTTCCAGGACAGATGCTGACTGAGAACCTTTCCATTTTCACAAGGTAGCTCTGCAACAGTTCAGCCCAGGATGCATCATCAAACAGGAAGGGCTACATCATTCTCCAACACACAGAACTTCTTCTGAAACCCCACCAAGTTTCCAGGAAGACTATACAATCAGTTGTACAAAAATCTAGAATTGCCAGGGCTGAGTTTTCAGTACAGGAAGGAAGGGATAAAATCATACAGAAAGGGCAGATTACTGCACCACAGAGAGGATTTTACATTTTCCTTCACATCAGATCCCCCCATTCAGTGCTTGTAGCAGGTTACACATACTATTTCACAGAGAATAATCTGTCATGAGCTGTAACTATTGCCTTTGGGCTCTCCAAGGACAGCCCCCCAGTGCCATTTCTGGAGTTTCTAGGCAAGACCTGGCCCTTTCAGTCTCACTTTAAGAAGCATTCAGATAGTTATCCTAACATTTCCCTCAAGCTGCCACTCTAGGCCAGCCTGAATATCCACAGCATTTTCCCCCACCCCTTCACCCACAGTCCCTTATTCCCATAGAAGGTAAAAGATGAGTTTTCTTTTTAAAAACTATGACATATATTAAAACTTGCCCTTAGTTAGAAAAATCAAAGGTCAAAGCTCAAATATATTTTCCCCAAAGAGGTTCATATCCCACTCAAGTTTATGAAAAATATATGATATATACAATGTCCCTTTTCACAGAAAATCTCATATCCCACTGAAGTATTTGAAGAATATATGAATTATACAATGTCATGGCACAGAATGCAGATTATTATTAATAAAATTTGTACCTGACTCCATGAGAATTCTCATAAAATAGCAAATATTATCAGCATCTATTTATCAGCCCTCAACTTTGTATGCTACATAGTAGTCAGTCAAAAAAAAATAAAACCAAAACCAAACCAAACAACAGGATTTTAAACATCCAGTTATCTTTTCCAGTAAATTTTTACTTGACTTTTAGTAATAATTTGGTATTTTTATATAGTTAGTTTTTCTCACTACATCCTTCTCAGTCTGAACACTCATATCTAGAGTCTCTAAAATGTTTTAAGATACAGTAATTTATTTTTTTAATTATCCTAGACTTACTGTTCTGCTTGAATTATTCCCATCTTCCATATGTCTGCCAGAGGCCTGAATTTATCCAAAGCAATATTCAATTTCTTCATCTGCTCATGCAGTACTTGAGAAATGGCAGTGCTTCATCTCCTCAGATCAAATCTTGTGTCTTAAAGAATGCTGCCAAATAAATTTCTTTCCCAACAAATATGCTTGCAGTGCTGAGGCCAGTGTGTGGGCATATGGCCTGATAAATTTAAAACCACTCCTAAAAGTAGCTAGCCCCATTAATATCCTACTGAACTTTATAACAAAGAGAAAAATATAAAAAAAACCCGGTACTTGGTGATATGGCATAATTTACAAAACCATGGGCAACACCTTAATTCTACTAATGTAATTATCACATTACAATGACCTGTTTTAATTGCATATATGTCCCTGCTCTTTCATCAGGCTTAATTATTGCTGGTAATTCCAGGACAGCATCCAATTTTCTGTATTTATTTAAAAATAAATTTAAAATCATTTTCTGATGCATTGTTTCTTATTTAGGATACACATTTCAGGTATGGGGTGAGGAATGGGAGGACAACACTGTAGCAATGCTGGTTTATTGGTAAGTTTATAATTTAGAGTAATTCACTTTAAGTTTGATGCTTACACAGGATGGTAATCTGCCTTTGCTGCCAAAAGTGATACTCAGGGGGAAAAAAATCAATGGCAGAAGTTGCATTGGTTTTGTTATTCCATTTCTGAGTGCTAACATTTAACTTCTCAAGCTCTGATTGTGAGTTTGCCACCTAAGAAATAAAATATACTTAAGAACACATTATTTGTTAACTTGTTCCCTTTCAAAACCATTGCAAACTAATAAACCCAGCATGGGAGAGGCATCCAAGTCTGCCAGTGAAAAGAGGGATTCTTCAGCAATTTGCTTAAGTAGTTTTGACAGTTCATACCAATGGGAGTTTACAGATTTTTAAACCATACAGAAAAAAAATACTCTTTTTTGAGCATGGCAGCACTAAAAATGCCAAAAAATTTTCCATCCTCCAGACTTGGAACTAAGAAGAGCAAGGAAGGTGGCAGTGATGAAGAGGTTGGTTTCTTCCAACTCCCTCAGAAGATGCAGATTTCCTGTCAAGATGCATAAAGCTAAGAAACTGAGTCCTCCCTTGAGGATAAGTCCAGAAAGGCTTTGTTCAAGAAGTTAAACTTACTTTTCCTCTGAGGTAGTAATTTTCTAAAGGCTTTAATCCACCACGATGGGATGATAGCAGCCTTTGTTGAAAAGAAAGCAAATTTTTTAAAAAAACAAAAACAAAAAAGCAAATCTAACAAATGTGCTGAAATATTGGTGTCACAGCCATGGCCTCTGAAGAACACAGAGGATGCTGGAGAAGAGCAAAAGAGGAAAATGAGTCTCAATAGCTGTTTGGGAACTGACAGTGAGTTTTGGACAGATGCATAAAGAGCAAAAGGCAGAAACAGGCAGTGCTGAAGGGCTGGGCAAGCCACACAAAAGGGAATTAAATGGGAAGTTACCAGCACTTCCTCATCACACCAGGAAATCCACAGGAACACAAGTTTAGGAGTGAAATAAAGAACGACTCAAAAATGCAAAGTTGACAATAGAACCTACAGCAGGCTGAAAATAAGTGATGTCATCAGTACCTGGGATAGAGCCCAGGACAAATTCCCAACCTCAGACCTCCAGCTAAGGAAAATTCCTACAGCACGTCAAGACAGAACATCTCCCAAAAACCTAAAGCCCCAAAATGAAACTCCAAATCAGCTGAGGTACCACACTGCATGTGATCATGTGGTGCTCGTGTTCTTCCCCTGTCCTGGGGCTCTGTGAGGAGCCCTCTGGAGGAACTGGAGATTCTCTAAAGCAAGTATTTCATTGCCAGGGAGGGAAAGCTCTGCACCTCACAAGCACCACTGAGCTCCTTGTCCCAGACTGTGTCTTGACTCAAATCAAACCCAGAGCAAACTCCCCCAGACATATGAGGGAGAGCAATTTTTTCTTCAGTACCTGAAAATCCTTCCTGGCTTCAGTGTTTTCCAGAGCAATGAAAATAAGTAATGCATAGGATCTAGCCCCCATTTTGAAAGTTTAAGCATTCTCAACCTCAATTACTGCAGGGAATCATGAATTTGGCTTCATGTTCAGCTTTGCTACTGACTTGCTGTCTGACCCTGGGAGATCACTTGGTGTTACTTTAAAAAACAAACAGCATAAACAAACAAACCAAGTGTACAGCAGGGGATTTTGAGATTGAGCTATCAGGTGTTTTGAAATTTTCACCAAGGACCTACTTCTGCAACCTTTCCCTGACAAACTGCTGTTGAGATACAGTGCAAAACTGAGAGCTTCTGGACCAGTATCTTTTATCACTTAATGTTTGTTCTCCTGGAATTTGGTGTGGGAAGTACTTGACAATCTATTCTTTAACTATTTAAAGATGGGCTATGAAGATCCCTTAAATACAGGAACATATACACAAATACCTTATACATAGACTAGATAGCTATATCTATAGCAGTCAAAACAGATTTCAGGAATTCCCTATTTTATATTTCTAGCTATACAGAACTGGCAGAAAACTGTCATGAAACTTAGACTTGTAAAATAATAAAAATAAATTTAAAACCCACCACAATCCCGCTACATTTTCTCAGTATAAAGGATTTCTTATACTGAAGTATCTCATTTTTTTCATTTTAATTTTCTGACACTACATTAAATTTTTAAATTTAAAGATCAGGCCCTTGGAGCAATTTACTTTATAAGTATGGAGCACTGATCTTAATTACTGAAAAAGTACAGTCCTGGAGTCAGAAATTAACCTTCCAGTACAAAATATGTCATGACAATCAAATGATCCATTGCAAACAATGCAGAAGAATGTGTTTATTTTTTTCAGTGTGAATTAAAGAATTTCCTCAGAATTTGGTGCTTGCTATACCTAAACTCCACTATTTTACCATGCTTTTCAAGACAAGTGAATTAATTTAAAATGTTGCATTAAATTAACCCCAAATGAGAGATTTATTTTACAAAAAGGCTCAATCTGGAAGTAGCTTCCTATGAAATACTGCCACTGAATTAAATTACTCAAGTCAGAGTCAGTCGGTGTCTCACTGAAAACCATAAACCATACTCAGTAAAATTAAAATCCATAAGAGAAGATAGATTTTTTTTTTTTCAACATAAGTTGGGTTTGGTTTTGGTTGTTTTTCTGATGGGAATCTATCAACTGAAGGTTATGATCCCTTTACTCTTCAGCTACTCCTAAGCAGGACAGCCCATTTCCACTGCTGGACACACTGGGATATGTGTGGTAGTTTATATAATTACTTGAATTCCCAGAGCGTGTGTACAACAGTAATTAAATTGTAGGGTGTCTTGGGAGCATTCTGACCAGCAGTTAGAGACACCAGGAAAGAACAGATAATGGGAAAGTTTCTTCTCTTTGTCTTTTCTGTGCATGGCATGTATTGTCTATCCACAGATAAAGAACTGTATGCAGCCAGTCATACAGAATAAATAGTTTTGGTTCAGAATCTGAACAAAAGGCTCATTTGAGTGAAGAAAAAATTATTTTGATACCAGGAGCAATAAATTCCTAACATCCTCATTTGATCCTGAATTTGTCAGGATGAGCAATGCCTGCAAATAAACATGCAGGTAGATAGGAAAAAGGCATATTTCTTTTAGTGAGGCCTTCTGAAGTAATTCAGTTGGGCTGGAAAAGACTGAAGTAGATTCTTTAAAGGAAAGTGCTGAGACAAATTGCTTTCCTCTACAAAAACACCTTCCTGCAGAGATCTTCCCAGGCACTTTTCAAGGATAGATGGAACCACTTTGGCCAACAATATAAACACATCTGTGAGCAAAACAGCACACAGAACTCAAGTTGTGAGTACTCACTGACCGGGAGGTCGGCAGCGCTCGGTCTCGCGGTCCGCAGGGGTCGTGTCTTTAGCTCATCAGGTGAGAGGGAATTCTTACTGCAGTGGGCAGTGAAAAGCAAGATGGATCTGTCAGAAAGAAATAACTATAACTTTCAGGGAAAAAAACATCTGTAAAATCCTAACAAGTAAGCAAAGACTTTAACGGTGTTTTGGTATTTATCTCTCACAGTTTTTAACCACCAAAAGGACCTCACAATCTAAATGCATCAGATGTAAGAAATAAACCTTCTAGATTTCTCTTTCCAAATGCCTCCTGTTTTCCCTCCTCACTGTCACAAATGCAGATACTCAAGCACAGAGATTCCTTAGTAATTTAATTTTTACACTGCTAAACTAATAAATAAGAAGGAACTACATCTTCCCTACTCAGTTCAAAGAACAAAAAGACATGATTATCTTAAGAAGCATTTCTCAAAACTGTAGCATCATGAGGCTTTTTCCATTCAGCATTTTTATCACAAAAAAGTTTAAATTAAAAGAGTCTTACAAGTCACCACTTCACAGATCATTCATTGCTTTCCCTGTCAATTTATTCTTTCTCAGTATGCAATACCTTCTAATACCTGTTGATTCACACATTTTCTTCAGAATTTCTATTATTCATAAAGTATTTTTGGAAAAACAAGTATTACTGAATGTGTCCATAGCCTCAGCAATTTCTACCTGGTCAATGAAACGATCCAGGCAGAGCCAAAACTAAGATGACTTTGAAAGAAACATTTGTTTCACTTTGCATTATAAAACTGAACAATATAAAATAATGGTGAAGAAGTGATTGGTTGTTCTGCCAAAGAAATTCAAATAGTTGATGGCAGCCCACACAAAAAAATACAACATCCTCATAGGCTGGAGTGGGGAGCAGACATTTTAACCATCAATATTAGAACCAAATGTTTCATCGTAAGTATGTACAAAACCTATAAATACAAGCTAATGCTTTTCACTGTTATGCATGAAACTTTTAAGATACTTTCTTTTACCACTGAGAGCATTTAACACTGCTTTATCCATAGCTTTCACTGAATTTAAATTATTGGCACTTATTTTTGGTTAAAAAAGAAGCTTGATGTGCTAGCACTGCTGAACTGCTGAGGTTTATCTCCCTGGAAATGAATAGGCATAATTGTATTTCAGGCCAACAGCTTTCCATAAAGCATCAATTTTTTAAATAAGACAAAGACTTGGATACACATTGTACATTAGTATCATGTAAAATCTTTATGGCTAGAATCCTGGCAGAAGATTTTCTAAGAATATGAATCAAGGTGAAAAAAACCCCCCAGTGCTTTTAATGAGCAAATGTGAAAGCTGAAATGCAGATAACCTCAGTAATTAGGGTTTGGGATGCAGTCTTTACTTTCATAATCTCCTTATTTTCACCATTATGCTTACTTTCTTTTGTTCAATCCTATCAACCTATGCCTAAGTGCAAATTACACTTCTAATACCTACCTCCTGCTTTGGTAATTCTGTGCCATTTACAGTATTTGCTTATAGCTGTTAATTCTTTTACACCTTCCCTGTTTGTGTATCACTACTTCAGGAACTGCTGGGTATGGAACAGCAAAATCCATAAGAACAGTGTTGGGTTACAGAGATACAGACACTGATAAGCTACCAAGAAAAATAATAAGTAATTTGTGAGAGCTAAAGTCTACCTCATAAGAAAACATCTTTAAACCTCAGCAAAGTCCCCCTCGCCCAGGCTTTTCAAACTGATCACAGGGAGCTGCTGGCTGACAGAAGGACACACGGCCACTTTGCAACTACAGTTGTGACCTTTTTTGGCTTTGGAGCCCACAGTGCCCACACTCAGGCCCCTGCTGGGACACAGTCCCTGCTCACCAGGAGGGGACAGGTCCAGCCCTGCCCCTGCCCAGGCACTGCCAGCCTGTCCCCCACCCTGAGCCGCCTGTCACCCACTCTTATCTGCCTGTCCCCCACCCTGAGACGCCTGTCCCCCACTCTTATCTGCCTGTCCCCCACCCTGAGC
>VWYI01034702.1:58805-69484 GCA_013399455.1 Anthoscopus minutus | reverse complement strand
GCCTGTCACCCACCCTGAGCTGCCTGTCACCCACCCTGAGCCGCCTGTCACCCACTCTTATCTGCCTGTCACCCACCCTGAGCTGCCTGTCACCCACCCTGAGCCGCCTGTCACCCACTCTTATCTGCCTGTCACCCACCCTGAGCTGCCTGTCACCCACCCTGAGCCACCTGCCAGCCCTCACTGTGCTGCTGGAGTCACCTCTTCTCATGGAGCAATGCCTAAGGAAGAGACAAGATCCTGCAAAAATGACCTTAAAAATCAGGCTAAAGTAAGCACAGAGCTTTTCAAAGTCGCAGGAGATGTAAAAGCACATGACACTGAAAAAAAAGTTCAGTAGAGCTACAATTCCAGGTCTCAATTTTTTCCTTGTCTTCTTTATATGTGGAAGGTCCAAAGAAAGATTAAACTGTCTAGCTGTAACAGAATTTAAAAAACAAAACAAAAAAACAAAAAAACCCCACAAAACCCAAACAAGCCAAGCAAACAAACCATCATAAATCCAGGTAGTAAATTCATCAACAAAAATCACAACAGGTTTCATGTTTCATTACAGAGTTCTCAGTAAAGCACTTGTTACCAAGACTGACTAAAAATACAGTCTGACAAGTTCTAATATTTCTTTGCCTAGAAGTAGCTTTCTGTAAGACAGCAGGGGAGAATTGTTTGTAAACATTGACCAGTATTTACAAACAAGCCAAACCGAGCAAGAAAAGAAGCAAAGCCAAAGGGAATGAAGTTGTTGCTTTCAGATACCTCTTAGAATAATACTGGATTCTTTAAAAATTATTTTGGCAGGTACTGCACTACCAGCATAACAATGGAGTGCACTTTTTCTCAGAAGAGAAGTCACAGTGGCCACCCCACTGCAGCAGAGTTTGCCCATTTCCATAATGCCTCTCCACATCAATGCCAGTGAGGCACACATGAGCATCAGAAACTCCAGGGCTGCCCCCATGTCACCCTCAGGTCCCTGCTGCCATCCCAGCTATCCCAGAAGTGCCAGGAACCACAGCAACAGGGCTCAGAGCAGCAGTATGAAGAGGGTTAAATAAATGGAAGGCAGAGTTGCAAATTACTTGGAGTGCCACTGGAAGAACTGATATAAAAACCCATAAATTTAGCTCGTGCTGCAAGATCTGGTCCTTTAGAGTAATCTGCCAGGACTGCCGAGATGCTATCTACGAGCAGTCAGACACTTAAAAACTTTGAGAGAGGATTTGGCACACTTGATGCTCTTGCATGTCTTGCCCTTGGTAATGATTAATTAATGAGTCAAGTTTCTTCGATGAAGGTTATAGATTACACACACAGTAATGATAGAAATGAAATATCACAGCTGCAAGCGTCTAAAAGCCAGGGAACAGCAAAATTCTACATAACACAGACAATTTGTCCTGGTTGGTACATACTCTACATTGTGTTTTATTAGTGTTTTTAATTTTAATTTCTTTTTTTTTTTTTTTTTTAAGCCAATAGATCATTTAGCACAAGGTACTCAGAGCTTCAGTAAATCAATTTCCTGTTCATTTCTGACAGTGCTGGCCCCAGGCCAGGCAGCCTCCTCAACTCCCCCTGCTGCTGCTCAGCACCAACCCCTCGGTGCTCACCGCTCCCCAGAGGACACCACTCTGCTTTAATTGGCTGATATCTTGGCACAGGAAGATGGAAGAAGTGTCTGTGAATACCTTGTGCCCAATTTTCCTCGCATTTGGCATTACACAGCACTTTGCATGCTGCAGGACAGGTCTGGGTACCTTCTGCCGTAAGCTCAGAGTGATAAGAATTTTTATATCTGCATTGTACAGTGAAAGTACACATTTACTGGCCAATCCAAGGCAGAAATCTGCCACCACGCAGGCAGCTGTGGGACACAGCAATTCCAGCTCCCCTCTCTCACGGCTGCAGCCACAGGAACACAGCAGCAGCAGTCACCAGGTTTGTGTTTGGGCTGGAGAGGCAGCACTGATCCCACCAGCAACTCGCTCCTTACCTCAGCAAGCAGCTGTGCAACACCTGGCTCCTCTGAGGCAGCACAGGAGCTGCAGGGTTACTCAATGAGCCTGACTGGGCACCTCACCTAAACCTTCCTGTTTCCTTTGTCTCCTCCTGCCACAGCTGTAGCCTGCATGAGTTTCTCTCTCTTGCTCCGTGTATTGCCACATGGGGAGGCAGCACCAGCACGTGGGGCAGGAGTGGGAACCCACAGGAATGCCCTGGTCAGGTGCTGACAGCTGATGGCACAGCTGTAGTGTAAGACAACACAAACCATTTGCATTATATTGCATCTCTCTCCTGAAGAGCCTGTGTCATGGACTTTGCCTCAGCAGGAAAATAACCCAAACCAAATGCACAGCACTGATCTTACAAACACCGCCCTATGTGACTTCCCAAGGCTGATTGGTTCGGAGACTGCACCTGATCAAAGCACTGCACCAATGTTTCTGAAGAAAAGATATCATCATGCAACTTTCACCCAAAGGCCAGGGCAAATTCAAATTAAAACTCTATGTTTTGGCTATTAAGTCCTTGACTTTTCTCAGTGCTCCACTCCCACACCTCCTCCTCTTTTTCTTTCCCAACTTGAATAATTGCCTTGCAACACAGCCAGTGTTTCAAGACAGAGAGATGCTTGCAGAGTTAACTTGCAAGAAAAACTCGTTCAGAGTATTCAAAACCCAATTCTAGTACTTTGATGTCCACTCACTTTGTACACACAGTGCATACTTTATATTCAATGTATAGAGTTATCAACCTCCAGAAACTTATATAAACTAATGATTTATAAAATTCAGAACATTCCAACAAATCAGGGAATATCTAGCATTTCTATTCAGTTGATATTTAACATAAATGCCAATTACTTAAAGTGATATTGATCATAACATAGCACCCTTCACAAGTAGGAGTAAAACTTTCAAAATATGTTTTTCCTCATCTTGACATCAATACATATAATGGAAATTTGGTTTATGAGCTGTAGGCCAAACTTGAAAGAAAAAATATTTCTTCTTCCTATTAGCCAGCAAAAGATATGAGAGAGTGGTAGATTAGTAAATGGAAATTAACTGAATTCTGGGTAATGAAAAATAATAATAATAACGCTTTTAATAGCCATGAAATTATAAACATAAGTTTTTTCAATATATTACAGCTGTAGAAAAAAAAAGAAATTTCAAAAAGGAAGACATTATAGATTGCTCAAGTATGTAAGTTTTGTACTTCATAACATATATTTCTAAATGTCTAGCTTAAAAACAGCATCATTTTTTCTAATGAATATTAGTAATAGTTGAAGAAAACACTTTATTTTTTCAAGAGAAATTCTGGATAAAGTCAGCAAGAATGGGAATGATAGAAACAGAAAAAAAAGATAATGGCAAACATCTAATAGCACTGCTTTCAAGAGGCACAAAGCAAAAATAGCAGCTGAATCACAGCAGAATAAAAACCCCAATACACCACTGAAGTAACTTTGTAACATCTTCAGAGACACAGCAACGTTAATCCAAATAAAAAGCAAAGCAGTAAAAACGAAAAAGATACCAGTCTGACATGTCTTCTGAAATACACATCCCTAGGACCAGGAGGAAGGAATGCAGAAGCTGAAGGGAAGCACCATGGTCATCCAAACGTGAAGACCATGACTTCACAAAGAAATTAAAGATTCTACAGTGGAATAACAGTAAATGTTGGTGTTTAACAAGCAGCAGCTGTAGGAAAAAGCCTTTGCACCAACAAATCAGGACAGCTACACTAACAAAGCAAAACTGTACTCAGTGAGAACTGCATCATTCAGCAGCACTGCCAGGTGGTTCATCCATGGCCTGTATCTAGTTACAAAGCTGAGATCTGGATAGATCACAACCCCAGGGTAACAAACTTCGAAGACTCTGTCCTGTTCAAGGGTATCAGGAGTTCCTGAAACTGCAAGAGGAAGAACTTGAAAGAAAAAGGCACAAAATATTCTAGAGGAGAAATGACCAAACTAAATATTTTCCTATGTATTTTAAAAACACATATATCTGAAAGGAATATTTTTTTTTCAGAACTGGTAAAGTGTGTATTTAACACCTACAAATAATACCTTTTGTTTACTAACACAACAAAGGACTGAAAAAGCAAAGCAAACATCATTCAATAATTTCAAGAGTAAAGAAGAGGCCAACAATGAAGAATTCATTCATTTCTCAAGAGGAAAAAAACAGTGATGGCAGAAGGAAGATTTTGAAAATGTCTGAGTGAGATGCATGAAAGACCCTCCTGGGCTGTGCCCACCACAGCTGGTGACCCAGTAAGGCCCCACAGGCTGTACAACCAAGGAGAAAACCACTCTCTCGATACTGAGTTCTGGTTTAGATTTTCTTTTTAAGTAGCTCAGCTAACCAAAATATTAATCAATGTCTCAGCAGAGTACAGTCCACAGCATAAACCTCAGCAATTACTGAAAGCTGCAAAGTCTTTTTATCCACACACACATAAACATCACAACTCACAGAGCTTCCACTGAGTCCAGGGGATTCAAAGAAATGATAGAAACAAACAGCCAAATAGATAATAACCAGAAGAAATTAATCAGGAGCTCCACTTCTAAGTGTGAAAATAAATACAACTGTACTTACCATTACTTTACACTGAGAGTTTCCAATTACGAAGGATAAAATAAAACTGAGAAAACAATAAAAGTTACAGTGAAAATGCCAGAGTATCATGAACTTCCTGAACTGCTGCAAAGCTTCAAAGATGGGCATCATGGTAACCAGATCCAAACAGCAAGAGACAGACACTTAGGGGAAAATGGAAGTATCAGGAGAGGAGGAAAGGGAACAGACAAGGTGGATGATTTCATTAAGCCAAACAAGCTCACCAGAGGATGAAAGGAACTGGGGCTACCAGAAAGTGGAGCGAGTGTCAGCAGGGCAGGGAGCAGAGCCGTCCTTAGGAGTCCTTTAGCACTGCTGGGAGCAGCAGCTGGGCAACACCCCAGAGGGATTGCAGCCCTGAATCACAGAGCACTCTGCAAGTCAAGTCCTGGTCTTCCCTCCCTTACACTGCACCAGACACTACAGTGGAGGCAACCTGAGGCAGCCTCAAGCATTGGGAAGCATTCTTCAAGAGAGATAAAGGAAACTGCACCCATTCACAGCACCATCACCAGACACCACTGAAGTACAAGTGTAATTGGGGCTGGATATAAGCAAAGCCTAACATTCCACTAAATGAAGAACTATTCCAACAGTATTTTATGAAAAATCAATAGTAATTGCAATTCTAACCACTGTCTGTGGATAAGCATTATTATTTACAGGCTTACTGAGATAAGCAGTATATTGTCTCTTTAAAAGGGATGAATAAAGTTTCATCAGGACAGTCTCTCTCTCATTCAGAGACATGTATGTATAAATACACATTCCTTTCTGTATATGAAGGGCAGCTGAACTTGAGTTGTTGCAGACACGTGTATTTGAAAGCATGGGTAAGATGCCTCTGGCTTTATGCAATCTTGCACGGGAGTGTGTTCTTCAAACTGTCCAGAGCAGCACAACCCCACCTCCGTGGTTCAGCCCTCACGTTAACAGCCAAAGCCCCGGTGTGCCTCCATTGCATCACAAGAGAAGCAGCAAAGCATCAGCCACCCCCTTCCCCTCCCCTGCCTGGGCGCTTGGAGGAAGGATTCTGCCCCAGGGCAGCACCCGGGAGAGCACTGCAAACAGCAAACAGCACAGGGCACTGAATTTACTTCCCTCTGACCACATCCCACCACTCCGAGGAGAGGACACCACAGAGAAAGCCACAAGGCTTGTTATCCTGACCTTCCTGACTCTTTCCGTACGAGAAACCAGGAGACATAAACAGAACTAGCAGTAGGCTGGTTCAAATGTCTTTCTTTTTTTTCCCATTTTTCTGCCCTCCTTAAAAGACACAGTTCTTTATACAGCAAATGCACATTTGTTAGGGAATGCTGGGGAGGCCACAGGTTTACAAGGATTTAAGCAATGGCAAGAAAGCTCCTCAGAGAGCCCCACTGAGGCTTCCCAAGCAGCCAAGGCCACATCCAGCTCTGTAAGTCCCTGGACCAAAAGGGCTGCAAGCCTGGGAAAGCCTAAGTGGCATTTCAATTATAAGTGCCTCTTGTCCTGTCCCCAGGCATCCACTTAGGGCCATCGATCTGAGCCAGTGCAGCCCATCTTGTATTTCTAGTCCCTTCTGGCATCTCTCTAAATCTAGACACAGACAGACAGGAATGATTTGGCTGATAACTAACACCTCATTTTGATAATGCCTTCTGCACTGGCAAATGAAGACAAGAAGTTATACTTTCACCTTTCCCCAAGCTGTTAATAAAACCCCAGTATACTGTCAGTACATCAAGCACTATGTATTACCTAATTTATTTAGACCCACAAGATAGTACAATTCAAAGACACAGAATCAAGTCACAACGCTGAAAATGCAGCATTGTGAGATGTTAATCTCCTTCACTATCAAAAAATTTTAAAAAATGAAACAAAACCAAAAAACAAACATAGAAAAAACTCCACCAATAAAAAGCCCTGCTAAGTTCACAGTTGCTTTTTGCCCTTTCATGTTTTCAGTAGATCTCTCTTCTTCAACTGCAGACACTCTGTTTTAGAAAGTGTCACAAGGACTACACATTTTCAAGAACTGTTTCACCTGTGAATGTATTCTGTGCCTCATCCAGGACTGGCCACCCATTAGCAGGAACAGCTGCAAGAGCAGCACAGCCCCTTGGTGCTGATACATTGCTGCTAATGAGCATCAGCTGCACTTTGCACTCCCTGTATTGTTAGGAAGTGTGGCAATTCTAGAAGGAATTTTCCATTCCTCTATCTATATTTATCCATATTTGAAATGTCTAAATATGGTCTGAAGCTGCCTTTATTCCCCCTACTATGACTTGTGTTCAAACATAACTACTGTAATGGACTTTTCCCATCTTTAACTGTAGCTCTAATAAAACAGTGGCATGAGAACACATGGTTGGTTAATTCGTAACACAAAATAAAAGGCCAACTGCATGGCAAGCTAGAGCTGTCATTTGAAATTAGGGCATATGACAACCCTAATGTGAACTGAAATTCAGATTTCTATTAGGCCTCATTAAGCAGTTTAGAGAAATTCTTACTTATTTTTATTGGGTCTTTTTATCTAATTTCTTTTACAGAATGATGTAAATACATAAAGCCTTTTGAAATCACAAAATATTTTAGTATTAAGTTTTTCAAGTCCTATCCCCTCTCAGCTATGCAAGAGAAAAGGGGCTAAAGCCTTCACAGTTAATCAAAAATTCAAAGCCCTCAAAATTATGATAAAAAAACCTGGCCTATATATTGGATAATCCTTCCAAAATGATCTCAAAGTAAGCGGTGCCCAATATTAAGAGAATTAAGGAGCACTTTTCCAGTTGTCTTTTAGATAAGGGTTATTTAGCATAAGACTAAAGTCAGCATACTTTTATAAACTGTAGTTTAAAGATAGATTTGCTTTGTCTATGTAGGTTCGGTTTATTGTTGTCTTTATCTCTTACAATACCTGTCAACTCCTCAGCTTAGAGCCTTGATACAACACAGCAATAAAACGTTCCATGTGATGATTTATCAATAGTCCCTCAATTACAGAAATAATTATATAATTAATTCATCCCTGAAGAGCCACATGCACCTTCCTCACCAGCGTACAACTATTGACTATGGTTTATTTGTCTGTAAAACATTTATTTTCAGTATGTTTATACAATAACTGTTGCACTCTAAAAACAGTTTTCATTTAAAAAAAAATATTTCTCAAGATACTTTTGTTTGGTTCTTTTGTTTCTTTTGTTTGTTTCTTTTTCTGGTAAATTTCTTGGTTTGATTTTTTAAATAAGCCTTTGGGAAAGTAACACAAAGAGAAAATTTGATATTCACCAGGAGATTTGGTGTAATTCTTCTGCTCCCAGCCGTCTCTATCACTCTGCACTGAGCAAACAGGACAATTTTAAAACCTGCAGGTGTTTTCATTAAATACATATTAATAAAAAATACTGTGCATGTTTTCATTTTTGCCAAACAGAAAAGACTCGATGCACTAAACAAGAGCACTTAAGAGCATTGGTATTTGAATACTGAATACTGGATAGCACCAAAGTGAGCATAAATACACTCAGATAGGATTTTCAAGTATTAAAAGCTAAGACAGTGAATCATAGCCACTGAATAAAGCAGAGTTTAAAAGGACACCAATCGCTCCTGGCTTTGCTAACTTAATAACAGGCAAGAAGTTTGAATGGTTTCCCCTTTACAATGAAAAATCTTAAATGCCCACACATACAAGGGCAGCTCAACTTCTAGGTAATAAACCCCTGGAAAATGAATTAGAATCTAAATTTCAACATACAGAGTTCCAAATAGCCTTTAGAAAAATAACTGGTTTAGAAAACAATACCATAAGTTGCACCTAAGTGTTCAGAAATCCAAACAAATATTGCAGATGAGAAAAATAAAAAAAGTAAAAAAAATGCAAGACTTTATAACCATAGTGGCTGACCATTTGCAACATGACAAAAAATAAAACTCCAACACAGTGCCTGATGTAGCTCTGGCTACCAAAATCTGCCGACAGAAGCACACACGCCGGGAGGGAGGCTGCTCTGCACAGAGCTCACTGACAGGACAAGGAGCAGTGGCACAGAGACATCACCCAAACGCTGCTTTCCAGCACAGGTGTCCCAACCCTGGACCTGGTCACTCAGAGAGGCTGTGGTGTCTCCATCTGTGCAAATACTCCAAACCCAGCTGGATGTGTCCTGAGCAACCTGCTCTGGTGGGCCCTGCTTGAGCAGGGAGCCAGACCAGAACTCTAGAGGGGATTCTGGAAGTACAAGGAACTGGTAGGGCTCCAGAAGTTCCTCCCAGCTAAAATTTTCAGCATTCATCTTCCACCTTTCAGTATGCCTTAAGGCAATCATTTCACACTGTCCTCAAGTGTAAGAGCTACAAGATATTAAGTCACATACATGCCAGGAAAAAAAATATTAAGGGACTAAACTCTTCTTTCCTGACCTGTGCTTGCTTTCTGTCCAGTTAACAACATCACTGGTAACCACTGCACTTGATTTGCAAAACACGATAGGAAGACAGAAAAAGAGTAGCGTTTAACAAAACAAAATTAATCTCACAAAGACCAAGCACCAGAACAAGGAGTAGGGACTAAAGACACTTTTAATATCTGTTGGACCGTTTCTTTGAAATTTAAGAGAGGGCAATCACCTTGAAGATATTAAATTCCTCTGAGTGCTGGGAAAATCGGTCACGTAGTAAAACACGAGACTTGAATTATCCTCCCTCTGAAACATCTGAGGCTGTAACTTGGCTACCTGAGCAGCTCCCACCCAGAACCCCAAGCACTGGTGACAGGGCAGGAGGAACCTGGGGAAGGAACTGCAGGCAGGTTTACAGGATGGAGAGAAACAGGAACTGGTGTTACTGCAGGGCAGAAAGGACAAAGGGAAGATCCCATGAAATATGAGCAAAGATAAACTAGTAAAAGCCTTCTGGTGGGAGGCTTGCTGAGGAGATCAGGGATAAAGGACAGAAACCTGCAGGCAGTGAAGCTTCATTAGTTCCACTAATCACAGAACAATTTGTTTTTAGGAAAGTATTTTGGTTTGTTTGTTGTTTGCCTTACAAGGATGAACAGGTGTCTTAATATACTCTGCATGTGGAGTAACAGAGGAACAGCCAATACCAAAAGCACTTTTCAGGCTCGATTTATAAATGGAGAAGTGATTCTGCATTCAACAGGAAGGATAAAAACGGTATCCTGCTGTTCACAGTGGGAGACAGAATTTAAATATCCTGTAATATAATTTGGTACATCACCACATGTCAGGCTTGACTATCCTCATTTATACCAGTAAGCTCTTACACAAGAACAAATCTTTTCAATCCAAGGCAGCAACTTCTGATTTACACCGAGACAAATGAAAGAGCATGAGGCGCTTCTTATCATAATAAAATTTGTCATCTCCTGTTAAATGCATTAATGGCAGATATAATCATCTGTTAGTATTGTATTACAAGATAATAATATCGGCACTGGATTGGAAGGGGAAATAGATTGTGATTTGTTGTTAAGTAACTTACACCATCATCCACAAAAATCAGTTAGTAGGTTGTAGTGTTCTTCAATTTCAGCTGCTTTTTAATTAAAAGAATAAATTGAATCACAACTAAAAAGAAATTAGAAGCTTTACACTGGGGAAAAAAGTTTTTCAAGGATGGTTTTAACATCCACCATTATGTTCAATTTCAGATGATACAAGGTCACAACAAAAGTGATGTTTCTTTCAGTAAAGTCACACCTTAAACTAAATGGGGAAGATTTTTTCTCCTCTAGGTCCCAAATTCTTCCACTGTATATCAGTGTTTGGCCACAGATAGTTTGTAGAAGACAGCACCAACAAAGCACCAATCACGACAGAAATACCCCTTGCCTAAATAGTTCTTATTAACATTTAAGAGAAAAAAAAATATCCCATTTCTAATCCAAACCAGCCAATTCCGCAGGATTTGGCGGCCAGCTCTGAGCACATTCCCATTCCCATTCCCGTTCCCGTTCCCATTCCCGTTCCCATTCCCATTCCCGCTCCCATTCCCACTCCCCTTCCCATTCCCATT
>VWYI01034702.1:0-58714 GCA_013399455.1 Anthoscopus minutus | reverse complement strand
CCGTTCCCGTTCCCACTCCCGTTCCCATTCCCATTCCCATTCCCGTTCCCATTCCTATTCCCGTTCCCATTCCCATTCCCGTTCCCATTCCCGTTCCCGTTCCCATTCCCGTTCCCGTTCCCACTCCCGTTCCCGTTCCCGTTCCCATTCCCCATTCCCCATTCCCCATTCCCATTCCCATTCCCGTTCCCTGGCTGAAGTGCCCTCTGCTGGCCCCGCGCTCGCCCGGACACACGCCCGGGTGCCTTGGCTCCCACACTCTGTGGCATTTCTGAAACTGGAGACTTCCTTACAAGGCAGCACACAGACTCCTCCAAAGACCCCTCATTTAATGCTGAAAGTTGTTTTCCTTTTCGTCTACAGAATCTGCATAAGGGAAAGTTATAAAGGGAGTTTAAGCTTTGCAGCAAGAATTGAAGGTCTGTTGGCTTGGCTCAGATGTTCTAATTCTGTGGGTGGGGGAGAGGCAGATGAATGAACAAGGACCAAACAGGTGGACTGATGCTAAAGAACACCACGGAGCAGGTAGCTAAAACAATAAATTAGTAGATTAAATATATAGGAACAGACTGCAGAGGAGATTCAGCAAGGAGATTCAAGAAGAGAGAGCATGTAAAAATTCATCCATTAAGTAAGTAAGCCATTTTTATTTTGGCTAAATTACATTTCAGCCCTGAACTTAACTAGGATGATGAAGTCAGATTTCTCCACACCATTTTCCTGTGGTCAGAAGGTGGGTATGTGATACTTTATTTTTCCTTCTGAACCTTCTCCAAATCTACAGATGCCTATATACTCGAGAGCTGCTTCCTTTGATTCCCTTAAGCTTTGCAGCAATCCAGTTCTTCAGAAGCTCAGCAGGGGTAACAAAAGACTGGTATATCTTTAAGGAAGGAGAACAGCTTCAGCCAAAGAATATTAGTTATGTGAAGCAGCAATAAACTCCTCTGAGGTACCTGCCTTGACCTGAGGAAGAGCAAACTGCTCCTGAGCTGCTCCATCTTTTCCTGCTCTTACCTTGCCATTTAGATCCATCAAGGAAAAGACAACACAGAGAACTTTTTTTTCTTTCCATTAAAGATTACAAGCCAAAAATGGGGAGGAGGTTTAGGGTTGGGTGTCTCGCTAATAGAAATGAGCAGAAGGACTGAGGAAGTAAGAAGGATCAGTAATAAAAACCACAATTAAAATCTTTAATTATTCCTACCATCAGCATTAGTTAGACTTCTATAATAATACAAATACCATCCTTGAAAGGGCAGGTAGAGAAATCAGCTTTCATGCTTGCTAACTGAAAGACCTGATAAAGGATACAAAGCATTAAGATGCAACCAGATAATTAAGTCTTTGTCTTCAAAGAATTCCCATCATTAGCAAGTAACTTTTCATAGAAATTTTTGAAGCATGTTAAAAAAACATTTTATTCTCTTCACATTAACATAAACGCCAAGCACTGGAAAAAACTAACTTCCTGTGTTTTGCTAAATCTAAAGCAGTTGAAGATTTTTAGGATCAATCTTCTGTCATCAATTAAAGGGGGAGGAACAATCAGGCTTAATAGATTTAACCAAAATACAGTCACTGGCATTCCACCAAATGCCAGTAGTTGCAAGTTTCTGGAATAGAAATTTATTTCACCATCTGATGAAACTGTATGATAAATCCAGTTTTTAAAAGTGCAGTCCATTTCACAGACATAAAGACAAAGGCAAGCTTATATCTACATAGCTAACTGACCTTGAAATAATTAAAGAGGAATTCATTTTTCTGCTTAATTTAGGCATAACAAAAATATTCATTTCAGTTCTGCTTTTCTGGCAATAGGTGGCACTGTCAAATACCACTTGCATAAGCCTGTCATGTGCACCCTATCGTTCAACAGTCAAGTAGAACATCTGCAGGAGAATGTGGCTGAAGTTATTTTCCTTTCTGCTTCCTATAAACAGGACAGATATTACATCTTGCAGTTGTTTCATTCCCTGTCTTAAACCGCTCAAAAACGTTTTCAAAAACTCGAGAGAAATATGCTGTTAATGTTTTGAAGAGCATGCTGCTTTAGACAAGTGGCAAGCAAACAAACATGCCACATGCTCCAGCAATCTGTACGATAATACTAATATTTACAAAAAATATACCAAAATGCAGTTTTAAATAGGGATTACCTCAGCACTGTCATCTCACTTTTTGTGACTTGTTAAAATCCTTCCATTTCCATATCTCCCCAGATTTGCAGATAATATTCATAGTTGGCAAATGGCACATCTCTTAGCTTGCAAAATAAGCAGCTGGCTACTCTGCCCCTTCAGCTTATTCACCACCTTTCCCTTTCTTCCAAATTCATCAGCTCCGTGCTCTCTGCAGCATTCCCTCAACGTGCTGATGTCTTTTCTTCTCCACTAGTGGTACACTGGCTCTGCAGCCCTGATTTGTCAGAGATGCTGAACTGCAACACCGAGCCAGAACCCTGAGCTCACTATTTACGAGGCTGATTGTGTAAATAATATTGGTTTTGAGATTTGCCACTTCTCCAATGTCATTTTTGAAGTCCCAGGTCCAGTATAACACGTTCCTCACCTAAGCTGTTTACATAAGGGATAAGCTTCATAGAAATAAAAGTATACCAGACTAAGTCTCTTTAAGATTTTAATTTCTTTTGTTTCAAAGTAAAATGTGTTGGAAGCCCAGCAACAACAACCAGTTGTCTCAAAGCAAAAAAGCTTTTATTTGATGTTTATTTACATTAAAGGTGTTTGCTTAAATCTTTTGGTTATTTTGGCAAAAGCATTAAATCTGTCTTAAAGCACGACATGCCATGAGGCAACTTTCTACTCTTTCTGCACAGCACAGCCAAATCCCTGCTATTTCACAGCCCCTTCTGATATGGAGCATGCCCAGACTCCACTGGCAGTGCACTGACAGGATGTGTTTCACCCTGCACTGCCCCTTGTCCCCTGTCCTCAGCTGTTCCTCACCTCAGCTGCTGTCCCTGCACAACGATGACAGCCCCAGCCTCTGCCTGGGACAAACCCGCTCTGCTGCAGAGCTTCTTGCAGCTGAAACACAGCACACGCCTTCTGCTCTGGAGCAACAGCCACGCATCTGCTAAGCTTCTCTCCTTCCACAGCTGGGTGAAGGCAGAAAGTAAGTATGTTTTTAAGCAAGGGGCAAGCGGCCCAAATGAAATAGCACCTCCCTTTCCACACCAAACTGTGATCTCAGAAACACTGACTCCAAGTTCTGCTGGACTGAAAAATACCTACTACCAAGAAATCCTTCAAATATAAACAGTTCCAGTAATAGTGAAACATATCTGAAATTGCTAGAAAGTTTTTTCTCACCTTTTAAAAAGATCTCTAATATAGGACTTGGTGCTGCTGTAAGGGCTTCTCTTCTAAAACTCCAAAATGGATTTTTAAACTACAGAATACAGCTGAAGTAGCCAAAAGCCAGCAATCAGCTCAGAACTACAGCAGATGTTTCCCCAGCTGAAGTCACTCAGTCTAATTCTCTTGCCCTGTGACAAGGAACAGGACATCTAGGACTCAGGAACTGTCACTTTAGGTTCTCAGTGAAAAGGAATTAGTGCTAGGAAAGTTATCAGGTGTGAAACTGTCACACATTTAAATGAGATGATAGCTTTGAATATAAAACA
This sequence comes from Anthoscopus minutus, assembly GCA_013399455.1. Classification (NCBI taxonomy): domain Eukaryota; kingdom Metazoa; phylum Chordata; class Aves; order Passeriformes; family Paridae; genus Anthoscopus; species Anthoscopus minutus. The sequence goes on along the minus strand of VWYI01034702.1, from coordinate 55,062 downwards.
TACCCCCGAAAAGTGGCAGCACATTTTGTTTTAAAGGCTTCATTAGAAGAAGTCTGAACTGAAGAAACAGTTCTGTCAGGTTTAGTGGAACAAAGCAAAGCAAACAGGCCAGATATCTAACTACCTGGGCAACTGAGTAGCAGCATTAAAAAGCACAAAACCCCAGAAGAGTATCTTGATGCACTGGGCAGAAATTGTTGGTTGTAATGAAGATAAAATTACTAGCTGATATTAATTACATCAATTTATGTTTCACCGAGTTCTCAGATACACTGCCTCTGTCATCAATAATCCTACTCAGACATCTCCCATCAGCATTCCAGCTTGTATTTTCACATTACTGTCCTGTGTAAATTTAATCTGTGTATTGTAGCATATTCTAAGCCATTCTATTTGCCCTGAACCCAGACATACTTCCAGACAGCATTTAGTGCCACAAGTAAAGCCACCTCAGTGGAGGAGTATAAATGCAGGAAGCACACATCAGTGACACCCAGCCTGCACTCCCCAAGGCCCTGAGCTGAGCAATGCTCAGGTGCAGCTGCAGGGACTGGGCTCAGCTACACCCGCAGTGCTGGGACCCAGAGCTGCACACAGAGAAGCAGGGCCTGATGTGCACAGCCCGAGTTCTGGTTGTGGTTGTAGTTCTGGGTATGGTTGTAGTTGTGGGTATGGTTGTGGTTGTGGTTGTGGTTCTGGTTGTGGTTATGTTTGTGGTTGTGATTATATTTGTGGTTGTGGTAATGGTTTTGGTTATGGTTGTGATTGTGGCTACATTTGTGGTTGTGGTTATGTTTGTGGTTCTAGTTATGGTTGTGAGCATGTTTGTGGTTATATTTGTGGTTGTGGTTATGGTTGTGATTATGATTGTGGTTACATTTGTGGTTGTGGTTATGTTTGTGGTTCCATTTGTAGTTGTAGTTATGTTTGTGGTTGTGGTTATGGTTCTGATTATGGTTGTGGTTACATTTGTGGTTGTGGTATGTTTCTGGTTACCTTTGTGGCTATGGTTATGTTTGTGGTTACATTTGTGGTTATGGATATGAACACAGCACACGCCTTGGTTGTGGTTATGTTTGTGGTTCCATTTGTAGTTGTAGTTATGTTTGTGGTTGTGGTTATGGTTCTGATTATGGTTGTGGTTACATTTGTGGTTGTGGTATGTTTCTGGTTACCTTTGTGGCTATGGTTATGTTTGTGGTTACATTTGTGGTTATGGATATGTTTGTGGTTACCTTTGTGGTTGTGGTTCTGGTTGTGGTTATGCTTGTGGTTATGTTTGTGGTTATGGTTACCTTTGTGGTTGTGGTTATGTTTGTGGTTATGTTTGTGGTTATGGTTATGTTTGTGGTTGTGGTTATGTTTGTGGTTATATTTGTGGTTATGGTTATGTTTGTGGTTGTGGTTATGCTTATGGTTATGTTTGTGGTTATGGTTATGTTTGTGGTTATGGTTATGTTTGTGGTTGTGGTTATGGTTGTGGTTATGGTTATGTTTGTGGTTGTGGTTATGCTTATGGTTATGTTTGTGGTTATGGTTATGTTTGTGGTTATGGTTATGTTTGTGGTTGTGGTTATGGTTGTGGTTATGGTTATGTTTGTGGTTGTGGTTATGCTTATGGTTATGTTTGTGGTTATGGTTATGTTTGTGGTTATGGTTATGGTTGTGGTTGTGGTTATGGTTATGTTTGTGGTTATGGTTATGTTTGTGGTTACCTTTGTGGTTGTGGTTATGCTTATGGTTATGTTTGTGGTTATGGTTATGTTTGTGGTTATGGTTATGGTTGTGGTTGTGGTTATGGTTATGTTTGTGGTTATGGTTATGTTTGTGGTTACCTTTGTGGTTGTGGTTATGCTTATGGTTATGTTTGTGGTTATGGTTATGTTTGTGGTTATGGTTATGGTTGTGGTTGTGGTTATGGTTATGTTTGTGGTTATGGTTATGTTTGTGGTTACCTTTGTGGTTGTGGTTATGCTTATGGTTATGTTTGTGGTTATGGTTATGTTTGTGGTTATGGTTATGGTTGTGGTTGTGGTTATGGTTATGTTTGTGGTTATGGTTATGTTTGTGGTTACCTTTGTGGTTGTGGTTATGCTTATGGTTATGTTTGTGGTTATGGTTATGTTTGTGGTTATGGTTATGTTTGTGGTTATGGTTATGTTTGTGGTTGTGGTTATGTTTGTGGTTGTGGTTATGTTTGTGGTTATGGTTATGTTTGTGGTTGTGGTTATGTTTGTGGTTATGGTTGTGGCTGTGGTGACACTGCCTGGCCTCACTCCCTCCCGCACAGAGCCCTACAGCACAGGCATTTCAGCCCAGGCTTGCTCGACTAATATTCCTAATTACTGATTGGTTTTCACTGTAATTGGAATTCTCCTAGTACTTGTACATAAGCAAATTCCCGTTTGACTTTTCCTGGAGCCTCAGTCTCAGAAATGTCCCCTCCCAGTGACGCTCCCCTCCGAGAGCCACCACACTGCTACCCCACAGGCTTGAACAGAAGGTGCCGTGGCTCAAAGCTCAGAAATGATGCCAGTGCTGTCCTCTTACTAGAAAGAACATGGTAAACTGAGATTGAAAAGGCAGATTTCTGCTGTGTGAGAGGAACTGTTACAGAGAAACCAACAGGTGTGCTCTGCAATAATTTTCAAATTGTCACCTTGATTTATATATAAGATGAGCATGTACAGCGCTACTTGTCCCGAATGATTACATTTGTTTAGGTGTAAATCATCAACGTTTAGATGCTAAGGGCAGCAAATGTTGCATTGATCAATGCTGCAGAGCCAGCTAATCCAGATATCTCCTCAAAAACCCATAATCTAAAAAGACATATATTATCTCCATTGAGCAATTAAAATGAAGTTTTATTTATGAAAGTTTGGGTTATTCTAATCTGCTTTAACAAACAAGAGTAGACTACATAAGCATTAGTCTTTCAGAGGACTTTTGAAAATAAGCTACTAGTAAATCTTCCCTGCATGTGGAACAGTATTAAATTTCAGCTCTGCCTCTAGCATAATTAAGTACCCACCAACAGCATAATACCTTCATTAAATTAAGGTGTTTGGAGTGAAATGTAAATTTGTCTTCAGATATGAGGCTGATATTTCAACCCCTCCACAGCCTGAATATCATTATGGAGGACAGAGGAGGGGGAAGCACAGAATAAGCAGAGTTACTGAGCATTTCTCTTCTCCAGGTACTGCATAACCAGTAAATAGAACAATTAAATGTCCATGTCTGTGCTGCCTCCCAACAGGGGAGAAAAGAAAAAAAAACCAAACAAGCCAAAACAAAACACAAAACTACAACAACAACAACAAAAAAGCTAAGGCTATTTTTAACTGCTGCCTTACCCGAAACAATTACTGCTTTACTAAATCTTATGACATTCAGGCGAAAGTTTTTTTTTTAATCACCAACACCACTCTTCAAGGAAAAAAAACCAAACCAAACAAACAAAAACAAAAGCAGCAACAAAATAAAAAAAGCAACACAAAGACTCAGTCAAAATCTATAGCACTTGGGTCCCTGTTTGCAAGAGCATGGAGTGGCTGCTGAGGGAGTCAACAACAACCCTGGCTGCACTTGGCCAACAGGAACCATCCCTGTCCTCCCCTCACTGCAACCCCCAGCAGGACCCTCAGGGGCTCTCTGAAGATGCTCATCTGTTCAAGAGACCTTCAGAGAGCCTCACCTCTGCAGCCCTGCACACCCTGGGGCAGAGATCTGGCTGGCACAGGGCTGCACTGAAGCCTGGGTGATCATGGCCAGGGTCTGAGAGCACCACTGCCTCCCCTTCTGCACCAGGCCCTGGGCACCATGTTGTGTCCTGAACCAAAATGTCCAACTTTCTACATGGAACACAAACTGGCTGACCTGAATATCTTGTGCTCGAGCACACTGCAGATCTGCTTGAATATCTGTAACTGCGTAAGTGTGACATGAAGCTACAGGAAACTCAAAATATACTATCTGTGACTGACCAAACAATTTCAGTTCATTTTTGGTAATGGTCAGTCAAAACTAACCTTCAAATTAACCTGGTTTTATCTTGATCTGGAGTTTAAATAAGTCAGTAAAGGTGACACTGACTCAGGTTTATGCTGAAATTTGCCCGGCTCAGGTTGCACTCCAAAAGCCTTTCATAACAGGCAGAATATACAAAATATCTGATACTCAATTTCAGGGTTTTTTTGGAAGGCCAAGTACAGAAAGGAGGCATCAACAATCACATTTTAAGCAAATACTTGGGAGAAAAAGAAAAAGGGCAGAGCTATGTACAATGTAAATTCTTGATTTTTTCCATTTTTAAGTATTTTACCAATTACTGTATATGTAGAAATACAAGAACCTGAATACACATAGTTCAGTAGATTCATGCAACAAAAACTCTGTCCTTTTAAATGTTTCTGTGTCTATGTATATTTCAGAGAAAATACTTTCATAAAGGTAGCAAAAATATTACTGTTTGGGGATTTTTTTAAGGGAAACAAACAAGACAAAACCTAGGAGCATCATAGAAATAAAAATATTTGGCAATTTATCATGAATTCTTGAACACCCGCACACTTTCTTTGCTCAGACTCTTCAGAATTGTAACTCATGTATCAAATTCTTCTTTGGTTTTAAAGTTCAGAAACTGACCTCATTAATTTTCCAGGCTTTTAAGAAAAAATCATTAGAATTTACATTTAGAATTTTCTCCTACAGCATGGCTGTATGACTGAATACACAGCTATGGGATAATAAAACGTTTCCCTTCAAAAAGCCTAATATAAATGTTATTGTAAAACAATAACTGTCAGTTTAGGAATGTCAGAGTTCCATATATTATAGGAGCTTAGAAAGATAAGAATCATCTGTGAATCTACCTTATCACTTCAGTTACTTGCAGTGAAAGTTAGAACACTGTTAAGTGTCTTCTGCTTTGAAGCCTCAAAAGATGATTTACAGCAATCAGAATTCTAAAATATAGATTGTTATCTACTGCAATCTAGGAAGTGTGTACATCAAAAATAAGCTTGTATTATTAAGTTGGAATAATAATTACTTTTCTGTATTTATCTCCCAATGTTACCACAGCCAAATGAGAAAAATAGCAAACATTCAAGCACTCATTTACAGACATTCTCTTTATAATGAGAACAACAATAAAAGCTATTAGATGGCACGTAGCTAAAGAGAAAAGCTTTTCCATAGGTCAAATATATCAGTACTAGCTTGTAATAATCAAAACAGAAAGATAATTCCTTCAAAATCCTTTAATTTTGACATCCACAGTTCTAATCCTCAAGTCATTGTTGAAGGCCACTTTAATGTTTGTGTAACACTGTTTAAATTTTGGTGTCAAGACTTCTTTTCCCAGTACTAAACCACTCATGCTTCACTTCTGTAATTTATGTCATTTTAGAAGCCCTTAATTTAATTAAAATCTTGTAGAACTAAAGAGGTTTGACTTCATTTTCTATATGCAAAAGAAGAGAAGCACATTACTCGCATATTTTGTTTGAACAGCTCATTTCAAAATTTATTATAGGTTGCTATCATACTGAGAAATAATAAAGATATATTTTTAATTACTTTTGCTCACAAGAACAGGCTAATACATATTCCATCAATATTATGATCCCCTTGGATGGAGAGAAGCTAAATGCTAACCCAAACAGATTTTAAAACTATAATTACTTGGTAAACAAGGGAATCATACTAAATAATTATACATTGAGATCAAATCAAACCAAAAAAAGTTCTGAAGATGCTCTGATCGTGTTTTCCTTTTTTGCTGCTGTGTCTGCAGTGTCACCGAGCATGTCTCTGTCCTGGGGAATGTCACCCCGAGCAGGAGGGGCAGGGTCCTGCTCTGCTGGCCGGGCTGACAAAGGCACAGCTGCACCTGACCCAGGCACAGCAGCACCGCTGCTCTCCTGATGCACTGCCCAGCCACAGAGCAACAAACCAGGAGGTCACTGAGGCAAGGTCATGCAGGAAGATTATTTTTAATCTGCTTTAAAAATATTATTAGGGCTTTTTGTTAGGATGTCTGTAGAAAGACACTCTGGTTGGCTGAATGAGAAATATTGGTATCCTGTAACCAGATTAAAAAAAAAAAAAAATCCAGCTCTTTTGCCCATTCAGGTGTTTTAAAAGATCTTTTCATCTACAAGGACCGATGTCCTTCTCTGCTAATTTTTTTTTTTTTTTAGTATTAGCAATGAAGGATCTCTTAAAACACCATGTTAGAACAGAACGCCACATACACAGCTAAGTTTCCCAGAACGGTGTTTCAGAAAAAGATACAGGCTGTAAGGATTTCCCTAGGACACTTTTGCTTTTCTCTCCTCAGCATTTCTGCCCCACCTCAAAACACATCAATAGCGAGCTTTGCTAAATCTGCAGATATTACTGTTAAAGGTGTTGATACTTTTGCCTTCTGTTTCCCAGTGAAATCACCTGGTACCAAGGCAGTATTTATCACCTCGCATCGGCAGCGATGTACCAGCCTTCCAGAAAAGCAAAACATCCATTTTATTCTGAGCACACAGGAACATACATAATAAAGGGCTGTGCTTTTCTGATCCCAAACTTCCCAAGTTACTGAAAATCTTTTCCAACAAGTTCTCGACTTCCCCATAAGAGGAGGGCAGCCACGCTTGACCTGAGCAAAGTATGAGCAGTGCAGGCTGTAGCGTGGGGCAGTACAGGATACCCAGGCTCATCCAAATTCTTTACTTAGAGTGCAGGAACTAGAAATGACGCTTTTTAAGTGCTAAAAAATTTATGCAACTGTAGAATGATGTTACAATTTTGTATTCTGTGGTGGAGTTTTAATCTTTAATTAGACTAGAGAATAGCAAAGATGAATCACACCTTATTAAGAAGGTTTTTTTTAAAAAAAAATCAAATCTTGCCATTAAGCTCCTTTTGCATGCTTAGCACACAGAACATTTTGTACCAAAAAAAAAGTACAGCAGTAGACATTGGTTTAATCCATTAAGTAGCTCTAACTTGGTCTTTGTTAAAGAAATCTGTAATTCTGATTTTAAATGAGTTTGCTTATCCAGCCAAATGTCACCATCAGAACCCATCCCACAGTGTCTCACAGCCTCAGGACCAAATCCTCAACCAGGCCCTGACCCAGCCCATCAGAGCACACGTGGCCAAGGCTTTTCTCCATCCATTTCAGTCCCTGGCAGTATTTGAATGTTATTCCTGCAGGACACAGCCTCCTCTGAGCCCCAACTCAGCTGCTCATCAGGCAGCTCCATTTACCTCAAACTGATGGGCATTTGATCAAAACAAGGCATTTATAGCAACAGCTATTACCAATACTACATTTTTTCCAAACACCCCTTCTTCCCATAATGTTAAAGCCTGGCAGTCTGAAGGGAACTGACTTCTCCAAACTTACAGGCAGATGCAGCTGAAATTACTTTATATTCTAAATAGTAAAGCCATGCCCTAACAATTCACAAACAGGTACTGCTACAAGGAAAATCTAGATTAAAAACCCCTAGGTAGGAGCCAGTTCATGCTTACATTGACTACCTAAGCTTTTGTTTAACCCCGAAGTAAAGTTGTACTGAGAAACCCAAGTGTTTTTCCTCTGAAAATCTCACAGTTTGTCCCTCCTGACAACAGAAGGGACAAGCTGACCAAGCTAGTGAAGCACAGTCAGGTTAGACAAGGACAGGGAAAAGGGAGACAGCTATTTCCAGAATATTCCAAAGGGTCACAGTCCAAATACAATGCACTGTGTCAAGGTCTGTAAGATGTGTGCTGGATCTAGTGCAACAAACACCTTCACTGAGCAGCTGCAGCAGGGCTTACACAACCTTCTGAACTAAACTATTCTAGTATTATACAGAATAAAAGGGAGTATTTCAATCTAGAAGCAACATAAAGATGAGGTGGTGCACTATTGGACAGGTTCCAAATTAAAATTCATCTTGACATATGGTCAGAATGTTTCAGAAGAAAAGAACCCATGACAGTGAAAAAATGGGCAAGATTTTTCCTTTTTGCAAAAATACTCAACTGCACACAAACAGATGAGAAACAAGTAATTCTGCAGTAAAAAAAAAGCTGTTGGCTGTGGCAGATCACAAGCTGCACATGAATCAACAATATCATGCTGTTTCTTGCTCTAGAAATATATACTATGTTTATATTTGTACAGGGCTGTATAAACAAGAAAACAGACTGAAATAATCCTTCCAACTCTGCTCAGTCACAGCTCTGCACAGTTTGCATCTTTGCACTTCAAGAACAAGGAAAGCCAGACAAGGTCCAGAAGAATGCCACAAAGATAATCAGACAAAACATGACCTACATAAAACTAGACTGAAAAAATCCCAATTGTTTCATCTAAAGAAGAGTTGATGTGGTAGAAAAAAGGGATAGGATAAAATAAAACACTTTCAACTGCAGATAATGCAAAAGTAAAAAGAAAAGGAAGAGGTTTATTCATATTCATAAAACCAGCAACAGCATACAAATTGCACAAACCAAAGTAAAGGTTGAGGTTATGAAATACTTTTGAATGACATAGAATGATAGGTGGGACAGAACTTTCATAAACTGACCATCATTTGAAGCCTTTAAAAATGGCCTAGCCAAATACCTGATGCCAATGCCATTAAGAGATTGCATCTGCTCCTCAGGCAAGAAACAAACCAGAGTCCTGCTTAGAGTCATCTCCAGCCCTATTTCTGTGTGACGCTTCATTTCTGCTTGGCTGGAGTTGGCCATGTTATCTAACAGTGTATGACTGGTAGAACTGCAACTATTACTTGATCTTGCTTGCTATTCCTTGCCCTTAAAACCCTGCCCTCCAACAGGAATCTGTGCCCAGCCATCAATGTCATTTAAGCATGCCCCGAATCCCAATAAACCAGAGGCATTCCTTATAGAGAGAGGTTAATGGGAAAAATCCAGTGCCAAACCCACTGATGTCACATCCTAAAACTCAGAGAATGGTGCTGGCTGGTAGAATGCTCTCTTGTGCATTTTTGAATCAGCCCTGATTTGGTGGAATAGTCAAATGCTCGTGTTCAGCACGAGGATTTTATACCACCTCAAAGCATTGCACGGGCGTGCGTGTTGCAGAGGGTTGAAGGTTTATCACACATCTCTCAGTTATGAAGGGAATCATGCAAAGACTGAATCCCTCGTAGTCTTAAAAAAAAGTTTCCAAAAATCTGAATATTCTCCTTTTCCCCTTCAGAAAAGCAATGACTTGCATTAAAATGATGGGGTTTTGGGTTTTGACAAGATTCAGAACACATCAGAACCTCAAGCTGGAGCACATGCCGCTGCTTCTGTGCGAGCTCATTTGCCTTCTTAATCTGGGGTCAACATGTGTGAAATGAAGAACTTCCTCTTTCCTCATGCTGTGTGATTTATTTTCACCTGTTCAGGTGTACTTGGCCTTCAAAACCCTACTTTGGGTGTGAATTTTACAAATTTCTCAGACTACAGTCCAAGCACCTCCATGCTGCTATGGTTGACACAAGCACTCCAAGTAAGATTTACTTCATGCTCTTTACTGGAATAAAAAATCCTCTTCCCAAAGATACACTTCCTAGTGTCCTATTTCCAAGATTTCTCTTTTTGGCCTATTTCATACAAGAGAACCAAGAATATTTTTCTGACCTTTGCCACCCAATTCTACACCTTTTTACTGTTAGTGCTCTGTTGTTATCAAATTCTTTGTCCCAAGTTCCCCCTTACCTTAAAGAAGAGCTCAAGTATTTTTACAAGTCTGGGTTCATGCTAACAGGCCTCACATCATACGACTACCAAGTGAGTCAGCATAATAACCATATGTCTGAGCCTGAATCAAGATAAAAGATCTGTAAAGCCTTATTCAATGAGAGCAGAAAATTCCTACTTGGCTCTGCTCTTTCATGGCTGTATTACAATCTCACACTATGCAACTCCAATTTTCCTGAGGGAATGTATTTTTTTTACTGTTCTTCTGAACATAATACTAATCTCATCATGCGTTTGCCCTGTCACTTCTATGGATTCCAATCGTTTTTTTGTGCAGTCTATAGAAAACAAAGCACATCTTATTACCATGCACTTCATTTAAAGGCTATTGAGGTAATGACCTTGCAATATCCACCTGTGGTTTTCAGCAGCAGGACATCCTCACTGCTGTCTTGCAATACATGAATACCATTTCTTTTTTCCCATAGCAGCTCAAATCATCACAATTAATGGAAATATACCAAAGATTAAAATTAACTCACAAGAAAAACAGAAAGCATCTCTCCCACCCTGCCATTCCCCCCTTCCACAAACACCACTGCCACATGCAGGTGCTCTCTGGATAGCTGCTTTCTAACTAAACCTTCTTTTGGAAAGTGATTTGAAAGAACATTGCAATTTAGCTTAAAAAGCAAATTAAAATTTTGTCAGGACTGGGAAACAAAAAATCCAGGCCACACTTCAAAAAAGCTCACAACAAAACAAAACATGCAGAAAGGTGAATAAAACAGCCTTGATAAAATAAATTTGCTTTATTCAATGACTACAAAAAATTTTTCAAGTCAGAGATGAGATCAGTTCATCTTCATATCTAAAAATACTACTTTATAGAAAACTCTGTATAGTGGATGGAATGGTAACACAAGTGTTAGGAGTTTAAAGGCAGACAAGCCATAGGCACTTACACTCCCCGTAAAACTTCTAAAGAAGATTTCCTTAACCTACATCCAAGTCTGAAACGCTCTTGAAATATTTCACTGACTATTGGAGAAAATGTAACCTCTCAGGAAGTGAAGTTGGCAGTTTCTTCTTTATGGCACACGAATGTGCCCCAGTTCTGAGCGACACGAGGGCCCATCAGCCTGAAGGACACTGAGCAAAGCTGCTGTGAAAAGGGGGAAGCCCAGATTCTGGTGTGCCCTCCTCAGCAGGCAGTTCTCATTTGCACAGTGAGTGCTGCTGAGGCTGAGCCCCACCTGGGAGGGATTTGGATTTGTCAGTCCCTCTGTGATGCTGCTCCATCCCCACTGCTGGGAAGGCTCCAGGTAGAGGCTGAAGCACAGAAAGTGAAAGGTAAAGATAAAATACTGAGACAGCAGGGACTGTGCAGCGTGCCACCACAAAATGTGTTGGAAAAGTGGCAAGATCCTCCACATTTTCAGTACTGCCACGACAGAATTTCAGTCCCTGTGAAGATCCTTAGGAACATGAGCACCACAACACAGCACTGTGTCACCCTACTTAAAAGTTCACAGGTGATTAGTATAAGCCTGACAACAGGTGTTCAGGCTTCAACTCTAAATCTGCTCTTAAAACATTTTGAAATAAATATTCTTACTTTCCATGTCTTGAAAGAAGTTTACTCGCTATGCCAAAAATAAGTTTCATTCTTAGACCAAAATGTCTTCTTATCACAAGTCACAAAACTATATGAAAAACATATCTCATTCTGGGAAGCCTTTAATTTGTATACACATTTTGCCTCAAACCTAAAAGGGAAAACAAACAACAACAAAAATGCCCAGCATTCTAGACCAGCATGTTATTGTGCCAGAAAAAAATGACAACTTAATTCCTCTAAATTTAGTATGTGGGGAAAAGCACATTTTAGCAGAGCCTAAAAATGAAGCGGCCACACTTCATTAAAAGGACAAGTAATTTCCCATTAGATACAACAGCTTCTCAAGAGAAGTCTGTCAAACAATTTTGTGAGTGAACTTAGCACTTTTTATAGCACCAGTTCAAGGTCAAGGGGCAATTCTAGTTCATAGCCTGAACTCCTGCACATAACATGCTGTGGCATTGCATTTGATGACTCCTGGTTTGAAGCCAAGAATCCATATAAAGCAATGGCAAAATCCCCGCTCTAGATGTAAAGATTCAGAGAGATGGATGACACCATTTCCTTTGGTACTTGATCCTAATGCTTACAGGTCAGTCCAGCACTCTCCATTTCTCTGCCTACCCAGGTAAGGATGGTTTCAGCCCTTTCTAGCAGGTGAATAAAACTTCTGCTGATCCGTCATTCCCGAGTCCTGAAGTTTCTCATTATGTAATTTCTGTTTAGCATCACTTGAAATGCCTTTTTCTTCTTAGCTGTAAAGCTTAGCATCTGACTGAATCAGAATTATGGCTGCATACAGGCAGGATCAGTACAGATAATTCTGTATTACTCCCTGCCCTCATTATTTACCGCTTTGGTAATCTTTGAGTCATTTGCAAATTTTACCACAGTTCCATGTACTCCAGATCAATGCTGAAACTGTTAAATGGTGTCAGGCACAGTGCTGATCCCTATGGAGCTGCACTCTATTATTATGACTAATTTTTTAGGTTTGTCAGTTGGCCAGTTCTTAATCCTTTTAACTTGTGCTTCACTGATACAGGGCAGTGCTATTTTTCAAACTGGAGTGTCATGCAATGCAAAGAACTGTCTTTCTAAAAAGGGCTGTTATAGCTACACCTTCACCTTTGTCAGCCAAACCTTTGAACTTCTTTAAATACTGAAATTAAGCTTGCTCATGATTCATTTCCTGTAAAGCTGCACATACTGAGAATTACATCCCTATTGCTTATTCCTTTGTAAATGAGTCTTTTGAAAGATTCACAGTATCCTTCCCAGCACTGATGTCTGGATGTTCAACCTGCAGTTTTTCCAAGTCTGTCTCCAGAACAGAAGATTTCTCCACAGAAACAGACATGGAGAGTCTTGCAATTAATTACAGGCTGAATTTCTGATGTTACCATGTCCTTGACATTAACCATGTTCTTACCATGAACATGCCACGTCCTCTCCAGAACTGAAACAGACACAGTAAGTAGAGTGCATGGTGCAAGTGCTGATGCATTCATATACTTAATGACCTCTTTTTGTTTTTTTTAATTCTTAGGATATGAAGGTACAGAAAAATGCCTTTCAAATTTAAATCTACTGTAGAAAAAAGAGGTTCTTTTCTGCTGCTGACCAAACCTTTTGGATTCTGCCTAAACAGAGGTAACTATAGGATTTTAACATCCTTAGATACCTTTAGAGACTGTGATAATTCAGCAACAATTTCTGTAAGAGTCTGAACGTTCCTAATTTCTCTGAGTTTCAGATGCTGAAAAAGATTCAAATGCTGCTTTTCAGTGCCATTCACACATTTCTTGCCACTGTATTTCATTCTGTATTGATGTGGCAATCCTGGTGAAGAGAACACCACAGTGAACACCTAAACCTCTGCTGAAGTCCAGAACTGATAGAAGGCAGGGAGATGTTCAGAGAGCTGCCATGGATCAAACACCTTGGCTGTGGGTATCCATTGTCCAAAGGGTTTTGCACCTGCCAAAACTCCATCAACACGGCTCAGGTGACATTCCGTCTGATGAAAAGAAAACAAGGAGACAAACCCAGCCATCCCAGCCCATTTAGCTCTGCTCTATATCTCTGACTACATGGTTGTGGCAGTGACCCTAAAACAGTACTTGGCAATTGACACCCTCAGCCTACAAATCCAACTGCTCTGTGACAGAGCCAAAGCTGCTGTTCCCATCACTCTAGAGAGCTATAACATACCTCAAGCTCAGCAAAACTACAGCACAAAATGTCTTATGTGAAAATATTATTAAGCATTAAAAGAAAAAATGCCATGGAGCTATCCATATTTGATTAATTTGATTGATTCTAATAGTTACAAACAAGTCTTCACTACCCAGTGCTGTTGATTTTTGAAACAAAGACCCCAAAACATGCCAGCTCTCTTAATGCTGCATTGCACTTCCCTCCCCTATAATCAATCCTAGTGTAGACTGCAATTCAACGTGAGTGAAGGCAGCAGACTGAGCTGCGTGTAATTACTCATTTGATCTTATTAAGACACCAAATTCTAAAATTACATGGCTGAGGGCTGTGCATTGGTTCTTTGGTGTACACATAGGTACTCAGCAAATTCAGCCTCTAAAGTTACCTACAGGTAGTAGTTCAAGTTCTCTGAGGCAAACAGACACGTAATACTTGGTAACAGAATTTCAGAGCGGGAATAGAACTGTTATGCACAAGTTCAGTGCTTTTAACAAGGTTAATGTAGGGCACAATACAAAGCAAAACTCTAGAAATGTAAAATATCCAAATGTAAAATTTCTTTATGATGTCATTAATGTATAGGTATTAATTAGACAGGAATGTATAGGTATTAATTTGACATGAATATATAAAAGATGTGTAAATTAAACCTTCTTTTGTGGATATTCAAGCACTTGATTTTTCACTAGTGAATGTTAGCAGCTCTACATAAACATTTATAATGAAAATTATAACAGCACAACCCATGTTCCAAGGTTGAAGCTTAGAGAAAAACATTCAGCACCACAGAAATGTATGATAAACTATCAGCAGAACTGGGCACACTGTGTTAACAGAAATAGTGAGATACTTAATTTAAATCCCAAAGAAATCTGGTTATCCATCTTAGCTCCTCGGAAAAAAAACTTCATTCTTAAAAGAGTCTGATCATGTTACCACAACTTCTAGATAAGCATCACTATTAATCCTGTTAGGCTCATTTATATAATTTGTTTCTTTGCTACCTCACTAACAGATGTCAATATTCTTCTACTATTTACATACATAGCAGAATTATTAATCATAAATAATCTATTTACTTTTTAACCTTTACTTTTGAGCTAACTTCAAAATATTTGTGTAAATAGAGTATTATACTACACATAAAAGACAACAGATCAGAGTCACCTGAGAGGCAGAAAACATTTTACTCCAGGTCTCCAAAATTTGCCTGAGTTGCACCCTCCTCCCCAAGGGACAGACAGCTCCCTCCATAAGGGGGAAGAAAGAGCTTGCAGCACACTCTGAACTTTGGGTCTCTTGATCCAAGGCCTTTTAATGAAGTAAAACACGGGGAAAAGCAGGAGAGGTGAAGGCATTCAGCTGCCACCAGCTGGAAGTTCTATAAAGAACAAACTCCAGGGCAAGAGAAACACACAAAGATGAAGCAATGAGGTAGGTAAGATCCTCAGGGGTAGCTAGAGCTAATCCAACATCTTATTCTTCTAAGATCACCTCAGATGCATGCCTTGGAAAAATACCCTCCAGTAGTTGCTGCCTGTAATGGAGAAATGACCAGCCAAGAAAAAAAATTCTCTTTTTTTTTATAAACTAAAAATCCAACTTTCTTGGCAATCACAGCTACCTGACTGTCCAGCAAGAGCCCAAGAACTGATACCACTGCTCTGTCTGTGAGTAGGTCTAAGAAAAACACCTTAATGAGGGGTCAGGATAGGGGAACCAGTGTCTGAATCATGTGGGGAGAAGTTAATCTTGACTTTAATTGTAATTAAGTATTTTAAGTTTTTTTGCACAAAAGGAAAAAGTAAAAATTGATAACAATGTGAAGTGAGTTGAATATTAACTTGAAATTACAGTTTTTTTCCTTCATTTGGAGATCATCTCATCCCTTTTCAGTTCAAGAGGAAAACGGCATTTGGAATCAAGTAATAAAATATTTTAATTATGAAAAATTATTGTCCACAGAAATAATATTAAAAATCCCATTCTTTCCTCAGAAAGCACTATCCAAACTAATTCAGAAACACCTCTGAGTGGAGCAAAGAAGAGTGCAAATAAACTTGTGTCTTTAAAACAGCCCTAGAGGCACCTTCTGTTTTAGAGGTGAGAATTAACTTCCATGTGTCTTACTGCACTGTACTAACCTAACTAGTTTATATATAGAGATACATATATATAGGGGTTTTTTTAAATATATCTTTGTATATACTGTTGCAGTGCTGCTGAAGCAAAGAAAGGACTTGTTTAAAACAAACATCAGAAGCAGAATAAGGTCTAAAGTAAAAACAACTTTAAAATACAAACCTATCACTTTAGTTAGCGGAAAGATTATCAGAACAAGACATATTATCACCAACATTTAAATACAAATATGTAAATATCAGCTAACATGGATCACTGCCAATACTTAGTGAGAGAATATCCAAATAGTCTCTTATGGCTCTATGCTATATATGCAGCCTTGGCAAAAACAAAGTCAAAGTTAAGGAGGAGTACCTTGGTGGAATTTAAATGCTTTGATCTGACAAGTAGGTCTGAATTCCAGCAACTGCAACAGGATTTGTGACCCATATAACACTTCAGCTCTTTTTGTAGCAAGAATAATATTTATTTCTCTGTTAATGAAAGAGCAGTATGGTACAATTGACAAGCATAAAATTATTCAGAAAAGTATTACCAAGACTGCTAAAAGGAAGAAACTGAATAAAATAAAGCTTTTTGTATGATCCCAAACAAGTCCACTTGTAAGACACAGACAGCAAATGACTTCCTGTCCCAACTTCTCTCAGTTCTGTCCTTCCTTCGTGGTGGACAGCCAGAGATTTGTAATGGAGATTTTTCTAGGACCAGGAATGCAGGAAATAACTTCATCAGCGTTTGCTTGCAGTTTGCTGGTACCGACTTGAAATTATTCAAATCCGGAATTGTTTACTTTGGAGACATCACCACAGCACCCTCCTCGAAGAAACAGCAGCAACTCATCCTCAAGGAGCTCCACAGTGCCAAACCACTGCCTCCCCAGCCCCAGTCCCTGGGGCTCCTACCACAGCAGCACAGGCAGGGCGATGCCAGCTCTGGCTGCAGCCACAGCCCCATCCCTCCAAGCCTAACAAAGTCAAGAGGCACTGACTGTCATCTGTGGCAAGTTACACCTCAGCTTGCACTTCCACAGCACAGCTTCCTAAAAGCTTATTAATACTCCAAACAGACAGATTTTAGATGACCAAAAAATGTATTCCCAAGTTATCCACCAGGTCTGCCAGTCAAGCACCAAATAAAGGCTTTTTCACAGGAAACCCTCCAACTCCCCACAGCAAACCCACTCTGCAGCCCTTTTAGTCACTGAGCACTCTGGTTGTTCTTCATAGTGCAGGATCCTGAAAGCTGGACCTCCACCCGAAATGCAGAACCTGTGCAGGACTGTCCTGTCTGCGTGCCCTCGCCAAGAGCTCGCACTGCCACCTGCCCAGCAGCCCCGAGCTGAGCACAGCAGGGATGAGGGCTAAATAAAATGGCTCAGGCAAGGCACACACCACAGACAGCACTGCAGCTTCAGAAGGTAAGCCCAGAGCATATGGATTTTAGGGGTAAATTGAGCATCTAGCCGTGATTTACACAGATCTCCCTGCTTTAATAAAGGAAAATTGAATACACAGTTCTAGTCTGATTGAATGCTGAAAGCTTATTCTGTAAAAATGCTTTAAAGTACTCACACTTTTTCTTTTTCCTTACTAATTCAGACATGCAAATAGAGAATTAAAAATTTGGGCACATGCATATCTGAAATTCTCTTTATAGCACCATACACAGACCAGTAGGCAAAACACATTTGTCCTTATCTTTGACAGATACTGTAACAGATAATAGTTCATTTATTGAGCCAGATATTACTTCACATTGTACATTAATGCTGTTCTTCATTTTATTTAACAATTTATGATGTGTAAGCCAGAAGAACCTGGGATGACAATTCAAAAATTATTAAAAAGAGAGGAGAGAATAAAGCAATGTCTCACTAGTTAATTTTATCTTCCCATTTTTGTTATGCCTGGCAGATGATGGGTTTATACTTCCTCATGTCACAAAATCCTATTACAGCAATTTCTCCAGTGACCCATGATGTCTCTCCCTTAACATTTCCCACACTGCCTACCTAAAGGTGAAAACAGGAAAAAAAAAATTGTGGTCTCTTTGTCCTGTAGAACTTCCATCCTATTACACCCTTAAAGCTGTGACCAGTGGAATGGGATGAGTGATGCTCTCACTACCTCGGTGGAAAAGAGATGCTTTTCACTGTCTGTGCTCATGACAGTTTTATTCTGGGCCAACAAATGGGCTTTTTGAAAGGCAAAATTAAGTTACAACACATTGATAAAATAGACTGAAGAACAGACACTTTGTGCAAAACCATCATCTAATAGTAAATATCCTTGTTTATCATAAATCAATGGAGGTGGTTGTCACAGAAGTGGCATAACAAGCACAAAAGGGCACCCACATGGTATAAGTATGGCTAAAGCATATCTTCTGCAAGAAAGTTAATTAAAAAATAAAATATTTGCACTTACACTGATAAATAGAGATATACAGTTATGTGAGAGGGAGGAAGCCATAAAGTTATTGATCAGATCTTTGAGCTAAAGGATAATGCTTTTCTCAAAAATGTGACCTTAAGTTCCATCTACAACTGTCCTGAATATTTATCTATTTTGCAGTCCAGAGGGGTTTTTGGGTTTTTTTACACATGCATTTTGCTACATATTAACAGTTTCATTTTTCAGTTTTCCAATACTAGGAATTGTGATAATTTCCATTTTCAACCAGCACCAAATAAACCTCCCATTGCTGTATCTCTGTCTTTATAGCCTGGATAATCCAAAACAATTCACAGAAATTCTGCATTAAATTCTGTATTCATAGAAAAGCTGTATTAAATCCTTAGAGAAGAAAACTTTTAAACAATAGACACATATTTCCAAACAATGCATCTGAAATATTCTTTTTGCTTCTATGTGCAGACCTAAGCTTAGAGCATTCTGTCTGTCTAGCAGGAAAAGAGATTATCACTATCTCTTAAATCACCACTAGAAATAATGGTCCAGTTGTCCTGAGGTGTTAAATGATGTTATCAGCTCCTACAAAAGAAAAAAAATTCAGGGGTGGAGTTTGGCAAGCTTCAAAATAAAGGTTTCTCCACTTAAATCTTAGTATAAAGCTTGCAGAGTTGATTCGTTGCTGATTAATGGCAACGACTGTGCTTCAGCTCTCCAGTAAATCACAGTTAAAAGGCAGATGAGAAGATACAGCTCTGCTGATGTTTCAGAAGTAGAAGCAGTTCTGTCCAATGTATACCTATCAAACATTTAATTTAAGTTTATCTACCAGATACAGGAAATACTTACGTGAAAGTGAACAAAAAATACACAGTAGGAAGAAAAATAAGTTGGAGGATAAAATGTTACACTTCTCTAACATATGACTGTGTATGACTCTCTTCGAGTAGTTTCATGTCATTAAAGCAATCTATTTTCCATCAGAATATGAATTTTTATTATGAAAATCTTTACGTCACACTAATCTTTCTATTTTGATCTGAGGGAATATGCTGCAATAATGTTAGAAATCTTCGTCTGTTTCTTCATTTAGTGATTCCAAGCTGATGTCCAGGCTTAAACACAATTAAATGACTAAAAAATTATGGGCATCATGCCATGGCCTTTTAACTTCCCCCACAGAGATCAATAGCACAACTCACTCACTGGAGGAAGTGAGCACCCTCTGGAGCAGGCTGTGGCAGTGTCGTAATCATTTTGCTGTTATTCCAAGGTCCCAGCAAACGTGTTGCACCACAGAACTGCATGGTGGTGGGAGCCCCAGCACTCAGGGGTGTGCTTCTTTCTAAATGCTGGAGAGCTGATAAAAGACTGAAGAGGCAACAGAACTCCTGTACCAGAAACCTCAGATGAAGAATCTCAAATCAGCCTAAAAATCCATTAAATACCAGCAGTCATAGCAAGGGCAGATTTGCAACACCGTGATAGCCAAATCTTGCCATGTCAGCACAATTCCTTCTACTCCCTTCAAGGGAAACACAAAAGAATCTAAAAACATATGAAGAGGTTACCTGCAGAGTCAGGGCACTGCTTGGGGCACTGCTTAGAGGCCTTTGAAAAATTCAAGGGACAAAGAGCATGAATCCCCTTCCCAATCATTGATAAAATGGGGGAGGAGGGGGCAAGATGATGTGCCCCCACTTTCCCCTCTCCACACTGAGCATCAACTTGGTCTCTTCGAGCTTCCACTAACCCCACCTGCCACCTCTTGAGCAATTTTCAAGCAGTCTGATACACACTGACTGGATTGTAAATTAGTAAGCCAATCTGGCCCTCAAAAGATGTGTATATGCAAGGGTTAAAAGAATGTTAAGATTTTAAGTCACACTTTCTATTGGCTAATCATTACTCAGCTTGAACTCCTGATGGTGAACTCCTTGACACTAATGAGCCTACATCTGCTTCTCTAACTCAAAATTGCTTTGCTCTATGAGCTACTTTTATTAGCAGGCCAATGACCATAATGAATTTTTGACAACGGACAGCTATTCAGCACAAATCAGCTTAAGCAATTCTTCCATCAAGTTTAACTGTGTTGTCTTAGAGGAAGCAATTGATTGCTACTATAAACCTGTGCCTCTCAGGCAAGCTGATGTCTTATCATACACCATGTAAGTACCCAAAAAGCAAACAAACCCCCACATGCTGTGTGAACAGGCAGATCTATCTGTTATCAAGCTGAAAAAGCCTTGTGTTTCACTGGAAGTCACTAGGTCAAGTTATAAAGCAGACTAATTAAATGAAACAAAACTATAAACACTAGATGCAACAATGAACTACCTACTCTAAATGACCCACAGGCACAAAGATACTAATTGGCCCCAAATCAAGTCTGCTCTATGTAAAAGTGCTTGAGGAAGTCCAAGTGTTGGGTGTTCCCCAGAAGTGCTGAAATTATCTGACAGCTGCCTGTAAAGGATCTACTTCCTCTGTGTGCAGCTTTTACCAGGAGCAACACCCACATGCCCAAAATGGAGAGAATGGAGCAAAACATCCTCTGCTTAAAGATGCTCTGTCAGGACTTGAGAAAGCTGGCTAAGTTTGTGATCACTGACAAAGCTCCAAATCTAATGTTTTCATCCAGTTGTTGGGTTCCAGTGACCACGAATGAAGTTGTAACACATTGTTTCTATCAGATTCAAGGTGGCTTTAACCACTGAAGTTTACAGATAGACTTCTTATGTTTTCTACACTTAAAGGCAAGTGGAGTAACACACAGGTGCAAGATAAAAACAAGCTGTATGTCTTGTTTTGTATGAAATATGGTGTGCAGTATGCCCTAACTTTCAAAGAGAAAAAAAAAACCTCTCTAAATTCACCCACAGCTTTCAGTCTCAAAATAAAACTATATCCTGCTCATCTTAATAATTTCAGACTCCCCTTTACATCCTACCTGTAAAGTACAGGATGGTGATGGCTTCAACTTCAAGGTACAAACACAAACTCAGAAGCAGAACACCAGGTGAAATTTATGGGTCAGATATGTCAAAATACCTTATGAAAAATTGTTTCATCCTACTAATAATCTCTGTAAGCTCATAGATGTCACATCTTCTCTAAATTCAAACCACGATGCTGATCTGAATATTTATTTACATATACATACATATATACTGCATATTATATGTGCAGATGCTGAAAAATGTTTGCATAAAATGCAACTTGTAAACCCCCAAGACTCAAATACTGCTGATGCCTGACACTTGACAAGGTCTAAACCAGTAAGAATAAAGGATTTCAAAATTTATTTCAAGTGCATTTCACAAGATGCTTGAATTTTAAAAGTCTTGGTTACCAAATAGGCAGCTGACAGTTATTTCTTGTGTAATGTATTTCAGAAATAACCTAACACGATCACAGTATCTCCAAACCTCACATCCTCATTAAGAAGTGAACAGGTGGGTTTCAGAGTACATGAAAGCATCATGCTCCTAGTAGAGGTAACCTTTTTTGTCCTCATTAGGATGAGTGATGACAGCAGTGAAAAAAAATGAAGCATTTTCTCTTTTCTTTTCCCTTCCTTTCCCCAGTATAGTAACAATAACCAGCAGAGAGGATTCTTTGCAGCAGATGAATAGATCTGCAGTGGTTTCACAGTTTAGTTTATTAGACAAGAAGTATCCCAGGTATTTCTACCTTGTGTTTGACTTAGGATGACATAAAAAGAAAATGCTGCTTGCTATTGCAGCATTTGATCCAAGACTCTTCTTTTATCTCATTCTTCTAACTTTGCATTTTGTCTTTCCTTCTGCTGTTCTTTCTAAAATCCTGCAGGATACAAATCAAACAGCATTCCACCAGAAGGGCAACGACTGCAAGATTAATAGAACACACCAACAGTCATGTGGCAAAAGACAGCAACTAAAAGTTAGGAAAGACCACCCATGTGTAACATTAGCCGGACACTTCAAAGTGAAATTGTCCCAAAACCAGAAAATCCAGTAATTAAACCAAAACTTCCCAGAATTTATTGCACCTTTTCCATGACAACTCACGTTACCAGAAATAAATACATGGACACACACACAAATGCACCCTCCTAGCCTCTCTATCCTTCCACACTGATCACTACACACAGCTTCACCAACACTGCCACCTTCCCAGAAAAGGACACGGCAAGGCCCATGCCCATTTGGGGCTGTCAGGGTTACTGGGTCATCCTGCTCTGTTAGAAACCAAGAATAGTATCTGAAAGTCTGCACAAGGAGAAAGGCAAATAAGTCCATACCACTTTACAGGTTAGAAAACAAAAGTCATACTTCTGAACCTCACTTCAATTTATTTTTCTATTCTGATCAATTCCCTGTACAACTCCTGTGCCTGCCTGTGGGTCTCAGACAAATGGCAGGACAGACAGAGGGTGTGTATGGACCCAGGCCTTTCATCAGTCAGGGGCCATCCCTCCGTAGCCTAGGGGAGGATATTCCAGGGGTTCTCTGCTTTGTTCCAGGGAGGATATTCCAGGGGTTCTCTGCTTTGTTCCAGCCATGGACTAGCAGCACTGTCAAGGAGGAGGAGTAGAGAAGAGCTGATTCAGGTTCACAAATCTTCCGGCTAAGAACAGAGAGGAACAGCCCGTTGCATTTCCATTCATCATTATTAAATTCAGTCTTCCCTCCACCAGTTTTTGCTGCAAGCAGCAAGCTGAAAGATCATGTAGGAATATATCTGTGGTGCTGCAAAGCTTGCAGAAATAAAGGATAGACAGAATCAAAAGAGATAAGCCCCAAAATCAGTGAAAGCCCAACTATGTTAGCATACAATTGCTCCTGATACATAAAGTTAAAATTTCTTTAGAAACACCTTTCATTCAAAGACTTACAAAGACCACTGCACCTTGAAGAGCTCAAAAGATATGATGAGAACAAGTGGTCTAAAATATACCCAGAAACTGAGGCTGCAGGTACTGCCATAGAAAAAGAGAACCAACAAAGTTCAACGTCTTGAAAAAAATGTGTCTGACATTAACTACTCTGCAGCATATTACAAGCAAGGAAGATAATTAGTTTTAGTTCCTTAATGCTGAAATATGGCTCTTGTTCAAATACTCTAATTAGACTTACTTTAGTTTTGAAGAAGAGAAGCTTTTTTTGCTATTTTAAATAAAAGGCTTTCATTTTCTTTACAAACAGCAGCAACAAAAACAAATATTCGCAAAGCAACTCTGCACAGAAAAACAATAGGTACTAGCATTAATTCCTACTAATAGAGACTGCTAAGTAGGTTGCTTTAAATTAATTTGAAAGTATTAATTACATTCAGTCACAGGACCATAAAATTAAGCAGTCTAATGTATCAACACTTGAAAAGTACACTTGAACACGCTTCCCTAGTGAGCAGTGGTCTAAACTATCAGCTTCTGTAAAATCATACACCAATATATCTATCCACAGAGCTTCAATGACACCACTTAGTTAAGAGTTCAGGGAGTTAACAGCTACAAAATTCCTGTCCTCAATCTGTGGGCAGTTCCAGCATGTCTGCTTTAGCTCAGGATATTGATGAGTATTAGAATGAAACAACTGGCAAAGACAAGTTTCACATTGCTTGTTCAGAAACATGTGGATAGTTTTGCAATTTATTTTTTATGCTGCAGCTGTGGCTTCAGAAAGTCATAGGGCTGAACTCCAGTATTTCCTTGAGGGAAGCAGAGAGTGTGAAGAACAGAGAGAATAGGATATCTATTGCTGCCCTCACCTACAGGGAGGAGGCTTTGAAGACAGGGTGAAGACACGACAGTAGTTGTCCATCCTCACAGATTTTGAGTCCAAGTAAGAGAGGCCATTTCCTTGAACCAGCACATTTCTTCATCACCCACCTGCCTGGGGTGGCTACACAGCATAATGCATGTCCAAGGGTGTGGTATGGCAGAAACATCACAGCACTCTCCCTTCTGATGGAAGAGGTAAAAGTCTTTCTAAAGAACTGCTGCTAAACTTACCTGCCATCCTCTTTCACCCTTGTTCTGCCTTTCATCTATTTTTGGCTGAGAATGTCAATTTTCTATCCTAATAAATAAGAGCATTTCATGAGTTACATATTTAACCAGAATTTGGGGTTTAACTAAAAACACTTCAGGTTTTGAAAAGCCAGTCAAGCTGCTGGAAACCCTTCTTTTTATATTCACCACATTATACAAAGTTCCAAACACTGAAGTCAGAGCTTGAAGCTCAAGGTTTCAGCTCATCTTGAATCATCTATTAATATTACTGGAGAGCAGTTCTGGATTATTATGGTCCTTTAATTATGAAAAATTACAAATTATAAGCATTGCCATATTTTACATACAACACTGTGCTTTTACTTCAGCAAGCAGAATCAATTGTATACTGGTAGAATTTGGTTTGCTAAATCCACTGGAGGGGAGGTACTTGACAACTCCCTCTCAAACCAACTTTACAGTTTTCTACCTGTCTAGTTCTCTATATTTGTCATGACAGACAAAGTTAAATTAAAAATTCTAAACCATCACCCTAGGGCAAAACTTGATAGAAAAGCATAAAACAATACTCTTTAAAACCAGTATCAAAATATATCCTAACACAATAAAGAAAACACACTGCAATTTTTGTGTGCATTTACTCCCCTACTCCTTTTTAATAGATGTAATTTTCATGAAGTCTAATCACAAAGCACAACTCAAATGGGTGTCTCGCTCTATTCTTTTTTTGAAAAATCTCATTCAACGGATCACAGCAATGAAATCTCGTATTCATCAAGGCATGTGTTTAGGCACAGAGGTTAGATGTCACTTGTGTGATTGATAATGTTTGTTTTGTGCTCTGCTTTTCAATAACTCTTCACTTTAAGCAGCATTTTGCTTCTAAACAGGAGTGGGTGTAAGGACACTCAGCATAATGGAATGGGCCAGGTTTAATTCCCTTAATCACTTGGTCAGGGCAACAGAATTAACTGTCCACATCTGTTCCCTCCGAGCACACATGCTTAGTTTTCCCTCTTATGCAATAAAGGAGTGTGGGGTCATGATGCCACATCTAGCCTGCATTTTCCTCCAAATCTGAATCCACAGGGAAAACCCACAAGCCTGAGGATCAAAACTGCCTGATTTTGGACCACAAAATACTTGTGATATGGCAAAAGCAGCTCCATCTTGAGCTTCAGGAGTAACTTCTTACATGATATGCCATATATGTCCAAAGAGAAAAGCAGAGCTGTTGTGCCAATTGTAAACAGGCAAAGAGAAAACTCCACTAAAACCTTGATATAAAATGACTTCTTAATGAAGATAGACTCTTGACAGACCACTGAAAATGGAGTGTAACTGCACTCATGGTAAGGGTGATCTGTTCAAGACAATGTGATCTGATCAAGATGACATTCAGCATCCTTAGTCACACTGATAGAGAATTCTGGAGAGCTGCTCAACAAAGGCCAGGCAGGGCCAGAGTCAAAAGAAAATTTAGAAAGGTGTCATTTAAAGTGGCAATTAATTTAGACCTACTGTTTTGTGCTTCTGCCTTGCCTCTGAAAGCCTGTGTTTCTGTACTCTGAAATCGTGAATGGAGGTCAATTGCTCCAAGCTCCTGGTGTTCACAGAATGATCATTACCATGGTGCTCTGCTCAATCTGGAGCCACCTACACTCACCTCATTTTGACATTGATATCAACTATGCTTGTTCAAGGATGAAGACAGAGAAATCCAAAATTCAGAAAAAAAAACCAAAAAAAACCAACAGAGTTCATGCTGGGAAACAAACATTGAATCACCAGAAGGGGACGGGAGGAGTCACCAACAGGCAGGTAAGTACAGGGAACACAACGTGAGTAACAGACAGGGAGCTTCTAGAAAGTGACCAAACCTATTAATTTACAGGAATAGCTGCACTGTTTTCTGGTATAAGAAATAAACTAGTTTTGGAGAGAAAGAAAACAACTTTCTCCTTTAAGGCCAAGGACAAACAGGATAGGTAGTAAATGTTATGTTTCACCAAGAAGTTTTTCTCTGCAACATCTGTCATAAGAGATGCTAGATGCCAAAAGAAGAATGGCCAGGAAAATCTACGGGTCAGATGACAGCTGAAAGGTGAGGGAGAACTTCCTGAAATCATTTAGTTAAAAACTGATTAAGAATCTTCTCATTTATACCCTTTGTAGCAATAATGCTGTTGTTCTGTTTGGACACTTGACTGCTTTCAGTCAGCATTTGTCCCTTGCCTGACCTGAGCTGAGGGTGATTTGGAGATAGCAGGTTAAACACAAAATAATCCCATCTCAAGGCTGTGGCAGTCTATGAAATGAGGCAGGAGGTAAGACACCTCTTAACTCCCTAGAATGTGATATTGCACGGGGTAAGCCAGGAAACCAGAGCCTGGCCATGTCTGAGCCGAGACCTTGGGGGGTGCTGGCATCCCGGGGGACAGGGGAGCAGCCAGTGCTGCTGGAGAGCAGCAGGGAAGCACAGCAGCACTGGGGCATGCAGCAGGGCAGCAGGGAGCACACCTGAGCCCCAGGATCCCTCGGGAGCCTGTTTACATCATCCCTCATCCTCCTGGGCAACCGCTGCCAATTCCTGCACACGCAGAACCCAGGACAGAAGCACTTCAAACCCATCTGTGAACCTCTGATTTTATCACTAGAGCAAATAATAAAGAACTGCAAATGAGGATGATAATATTGCTTGTTTTACATGCAGAAGGTCAGAGAGCACAAATTAGTCACTCTCCTGTGTAGGCCACTGCTGGCTGGCTGACGGGGAAGAAGAGCCTACAAAGGGCACAATTCCCTCTCTCGCAGTTCAGCAGAGCATGTGGCTCTGTGCTTCTGCCTCGTCTCGTCCCCGAGCCCACTAACAGCCAGGAAACGCGGAGGAGAAAATAATCAACTACTGTCTGGAGATAAGCAACATTTTATTTCTCCTGGGAGCAAGTGGGGGAACCAGGATGCAACAGCTGTTTTCAGTCACACTATTTCTGCCTTGGACTGCTCCCTCTACACACACTGCCTTACTGTGGCATGAAAGGAGTTGCCTATATTTATAAATACAGAGAGATAAATAGCTGTGTCTGTGTGTGTGTGCATCTGGTTGTAATGCAAAAGTAAGGGGAAAATATCCTTCCCACACACATTAATGCAAATGCAAAGAGAAAATATCCTTCCTACAGACATTTATTTTAAACTGTGTGTGCTAGCATATTTTTATTTTAGAAAACTGATTACTTCATCAATGGATTGTGTCCTCACTGCACTTAGCAGCTTGGGGAAAAAAAAAGAATTCAAATGTAACTCACAGGACAAACAAGTATTTATTTGAATTTTTAAACAGCTTGGCAATTTTACCTCTCCATTTCCTACAATAATATAAAGCATGTTAAATGGAAAAACGTGTTACAAATGCAAATCCTCTGTAAGTGAAAGCATATATAGAAAAAGAAAAAAAACTATTGAGCAAATGGTAAAATAATTTTTCTCCTAGCACAACTGGAAAGCAATGCCACCAAACAGCAGACGCACCTGCAAAACCAGATTTGGGGAATAAGCTATATCCTCTGATCTGTATATTTTCCCAAACTGATCTAGAATTAATGCAGTGAACATTTAAAGACAGTACTAACAACAAAATTTTTTCGTTATTAGCTACACTTGCTATGATACCATGACGTGTGCCTAAAAGAGAGATAGGTTTAATAGCATTCAGTCATCATATAATTATACAACCTGTATACAACAACCATTGAACGATGCAGCTAAGCCAATTTAGGACAATATGCTCATCCACTAAGCTATTACAGCTTAGAATGACGTTCTTATCCACTTTAAAGTTCAACTTACCATTAACTGTTTAACATTAATAGAGTTCTGAATAAATAAAGTCAACAAATTAGAATGCTATAGGTTAATTGTAATTTATGTGGCTGTGTATACAATCCTGCTTCCATAAAGAATAAGACAGCAAAGAAGATAGCTTTGTGTTTTCCTAATGAAGTTTGAATTCTTCTGCAAAACAACTATTTACCACTACTATTTACCACTACCATCTTCACCCAAATAAAAAAATGGTCAGATAAAAATTAACAATTAACAAAGAAGAACATTTTGTAGAAAAAAAATATTCTTAAATCACAACAAGGACATCTACATTGTAAGCTTTTCCACATATGTGTGTAGGCACACACACAAATATACATATATATAGTAAGGGCAATGCACCTTCTCAAAACCCCCGATTTATATGGTTTTGAACTGCAATTTACTGTCTCCCTTTCCTTAGTCTGTGTTCTAGTTCTTTCTCTCAAATTCCTACATTCAACTCCAATCTGCAAAGGAAAAGCTAAACAAAACAACCCACAACAAAACAAAATCAAAGCCAAATAATATAAAGGATTTTCATCTTTATCTATCTGCCTGCATCTCTTGGTTATATAATCACAACTATAATCTCTGGTAAATGCAGACTCAATCAGACAGCAAGATAATGCTGGGGAAGATGTCTCCAAGCTGTGAAATGTCATCGAATCTAAACAGATTGTTAAAGCTTCAGAATGTTCCCATCAAATGACCAGATGGGGATGCAATCATTCAAATCTCCTGCAACAGAAAGTGCAGCAAGACCATGAAATGTAAGCTTCTCCATCATCTGTCTCAAATACTGGGAAGAAAATACAAAAGAGAAGCTTCTTCACATGTGTCTCAACAATTCTGCATAAGAGACTGTACAAAAAAATAGGTTCTTTGGTCAAATAATGAGCACTTGTCTGAGGCAGAGCTATTTGCCATGTATTTCGATAGAACACCAGGTGTTTGACCATCACTTGTGGAGCATTCTGAAGACTCCACATCAGACTGCTCATTTCTATTCAGCAGGGCAGGAATCAAAGCTGACTTAAAAATCCAATACAGCTATTGCAGCTTTTACTTTTTTTTTAGTATTATAAAATACAGTCTCTTTGAGAATATATTTTCTGTGAACTGTGAAAGAATGAAAGAAATCCATAGTACTTGCAGTCTGAATCACACACAGAATTCCTGTTTCTTGTACTTCTTCTTTCTGAACTGTATCACCTTTAACCAAGGTGATAAACCACATACTTTTCATTTCCAAGCTCCCCCAAAATGATGTCCTTACTATGCAA
Source organism: Anthoscopus minutus (assembly GCA_013399455.1). NCBI lineage: Eukaryota > Metazoa > Chordata > Aves > Passeriformes > Paridae > Anthoscopus > Anthoscopus minutus. The sequence goes on along the minus strand of VWYI01034702.1, from coordinate 25,800 downwards.
ATTTTAGATGATATAGATGATACTTTCAAGTGGCCAGGATAAAGGAATACCTTATTTCCTTCAGATCTATCAAAAGAGTTGGCTGCAGATGAGATTTTTAAGTTCATTCATGGCATTTGCTACCCTTACCACATTATTTGTGAGAGAGAAATCATGGCTAAGGGGGAGCCTGCATTTTCAGCTGTGGGAAGGGGTCAGGGTACAACTTCAATATTCCACTTCCAAGTACACACAATAAATGAAAAGTCCACTAACAGAGAACATGGCAATGAGAATAATAGAATAAACCTTGTTTCACCATTCCATACAGCTTGGACAAGCCCAAAATTCGAAGTGCCAGTAGATTGAGATCAAGTATGAAAGCTCATAATGTGTGCAGGAAAGACCCGTGACAACACACTTGGGTTTAAAATATTCACCCACAATAGTTTATACATCTAATTTGGAGATGCCCAGGCATATCCCATTGTTTCCAATCATCACATGTACTTTATCTGCACAGGCTGTGTATTCACCCCCAGACAGATAGATATGTCAGAGGGAGAAAGGCCATCATGTTTTCCTGTGTTCTGTCAGCTTGTTCACAGAATTTCACAGAATGAAAACTCTGTTCTTAGGAATCGTCATCCACTCTTTTAGTCTCTCACACTGGGTACCATGCCAATAATACAATAAAACAGCATCAAGTGAGAGGAGAAAACAACTCACCCAGATACCAAATCTAAGAATTCCTATCCTTCTGAATCAGCATAATCCATTCACTTAGTATTTCTGCTTTAGTGATTAAGAACACGAGGAGCAGCTCAGGGAGCTGTGGGGGCTCAGCCTGGAGAAAAAGAGACTCAGGGGGCACCTTCTCATTCTGCTCCCAGGGAACCATCAGCAGGACAAGGAGAAATGGCTTCAAGCTGTGCCAGAGAAGTTCAGGTTGGACATCAGGAAGAATTTCTTCACTAAAAGGGTGGTCAGGCCTTGGAATGGGCTGCCCAGGGAGGTGGGGAAGTCCCTATCCCTGGAGATGTTCAGGAAAAAACCAGATGTGGCACTCAGTGCTTTGGTCTGGTTCACAGGGTGGAGATCAGTCAAAGGTAGGACTTAATCACCTTGGAGGTCTCTTCCAACCTTGATTCTGTGATTCACATCACAGCCCCAGCAAGGGCTACACCCCCAGCTGCAGGATGGCAGCCATTTCTCTTGTCAAGGGCATTAGAAAGGCAACAGAGACTAAACTGAAGTGACTCCAGCTGTTGCACAGAACTGACCCAAGCAGTTCTGCCAACACCCAGGCCTGGCTCACACTGCACCACCAAAAGGCAGATACTAGATAACAAAACCATGTTATGCAATTGGTTTTGACAAGCCTTGGTCATCAGGCAGCAGCGTGAACTGCTCAACAGACAAAACACGTTCTTTAGTTTTCTGCATCACAGACAAGAAAAATCACAGAGATTAGGACCATAACCAATTCAAAGCCAGCAGGACCATTAACTCTGAGCCCTCTAACCTGCATTCCTGTCACTCTGCATAGCTGCAACAAGCAAATGAATTTGTAACCTCCAGTGTAGCAGCCAAACAATATATAAATTTCCTGCTTTACATCTCACCTCAGAAAGCTCCATAAGTGCCACACCAAACCTATTAAGGACAGAACAGCTATTCCTTCTCAGAAAAGGAACTAGGTAACTTTATTACATTTTTCCCACAACATAATCAAGGATTTAACAGTCACTGTGCAGAAATAATCACTATGCTGAAGATGCATGAGAAATCTCTTCAGATGGCTTTTGCCCCAAAAATGCATATTGTGAAAGTGTAACAGAGAAGTAAAGGGAGAAATGTTTTAGAAAATGAGCAGCTAGATTAATAAAGCTTTACAAGATTTTTTCTAAATTCTCTAACATGGTGAAATTATTTAAGACTTGCAAACTGCATGTACTCATTTGCCTAGTTTTACTACAGCAAAATGAAACATATTGCTGAATGAAACATAATGAAGTACACAGATTATTTTTTCTGCAGTAGTTATAACCTGATTTATTTTTAATTTGAAAAAACTTCATCTTAAAACAATATTTTGCAGATGTAGTACAATCAAATACTATACTGTACTTTGTACTGTATTGTGATTTTATTTTGTATCTGGAAGTAAGGCATAACCCCCTTTTCCAAGACAATTAATAAATAAGAATTTTTTTTCAAATCAACCATTAGAAGTTTCTTAGTATCTGATGAAGACTTAGAGTCTTTTTAAAAAAAGAAAGTATCTGTATTCCTTTCCAATTTTCAGATACCAATCTCAAACTAGGCAACAATATTTTAGTATTGAAAAGCTCAACACACATGGTAGGAGTTATTTAATTCAATAATAATCTTATGGCTAATACCTCCTCTTAACACAAATTTGAGGCTCTCTCTTCCATCTTCACAGAACCAAGAGTCAGAAACTTCTCCCAGCCACTTCTTTTTGAAGGAACTCATATGTATATACGCATATCCTTCCAAAAGCCAAACAAATTTATCTCAACATAAGAACAAAATAACAGCCTATATGGTGTTGTGCTTCTCCAAAACACATTCTGAGAAGGAAGGGTTTTATGTAGGATTGCTGACCAAGTCTTCACTTGAAATATACTTTTGTAGTATTATCTTCACTCTAAACTACTGATTCACAGGAAAAGGTAGTTTCATCGTGAGTTTTCTAATGCAAACTCATGACAGAAATATCACTGGCTGATGATAAACAGATGAATGATTCACAAATGCAAATGAGGAAAAAATATTCTACAATAACACATTTGATTTTAGCCACAATTTAGAAATGCATTTCCAAGATTGTTTACAAGACATGACACATTCCTTCCAATGTCCTTGTAAAAGTCCTTCACCTGAACACAAAAAGCCTCATCCATTAATCCAAATCAACACTACCACTACCCCCTGCAGAATCCCACTGCTGCAACAGCTCACAATATTGCAAGGAAAAAAAAAACCCTACAAACCTGCAAAGCCAAAAGTGTCTAAAAGGCAGGCATTCTTGCATCACGAAGTTGCTGATTTAGCCATCTCCAGTGAAGGCCTGTGCTGGAGTCAGAGGCACAGAAAGTATCTCCTTATCTATGCTGACACGCTCAGACACTCAAGAGAACACCGAGTTTTACCTAAAATCATGGAAAAAGCTTCTAAAACTAAGTAGAGAAACTAGCAATGTGAGTGCATAAGTTAGATAGAATTATATTAAGTCACTGGGTGAGAAAGGAGTTTGGAGTTTTAGTTATATATATAAGTGAAATACAAGATGGAGGATTTGGGACATTGGCTCTTTCTCCTTCTTCTTGTCTTTCATCTTCTTCTTCTAAAGGTTTTTGGGTAATATTGAGTGATTGGATAGAAGAGTCCACATTGCAGCACACAGGTGTCAGGTCATTAGTTTATTAATGAAAATAAGTTACTTGGCATTTGATTATTGGGTAAATAGATACATAAAAGATCTGGGAAAGATTCCTCTCCACTCCATTTGTACTCTTTAACCTAGTGTATATAGCTCCTCACCGTCTGCAAATATGTAATATAGATAAAGAAGAATGAAGAAGTCCAAACTCAAAAAACAGCCCCTTGGCTCTCCATTCCTGATCCTGGGTGAAAAGAACTCGCTCACACCCCAACAAACTTTTTTTTTGAGGTCCCTTTTACAAACTAGCACACAGAAACAGGCATCTAGTGGGAAATGTTTGTCTTTCCACAGTGATCTATTCCCCTGCATCAGGCCATTGGGCTGTCCAGGGTGGCTGCTCAGCCAGCAGGTAAAACAGCACAATGAGACTTCACAGCCCTGGCTGCACTGTCAGGTTTAAAAATGCCTCTCCCCTAACAAGTCTAAAAACTCAGCTGGACTTCAACATCATGCATCAAGCTAAGCAGCATTAATTCCTTTCTTCAAGAGCCTGACAGACTAGGTCTGGTTTCCCACAAAATCACTGAAATACCTTTAATGATCACAGCTCTGTCACCAGGGGTGAAAAAGCCTTCCTAACAAAATCTGAAGAAATTATTACACATTTTGACAGATTTTTTTTTAAATAACAATTCAGTAGCCATTCGCTATCTGACCTTCATTAGAATTTCCGTCCTTATCAGGTTGCAAAAATCTATTACATTACTGACTGAGGCAATTAGTCACTAGAAAGCCACCACCGTGTACTCCAAACTGGGGAATCATCATTACCATTAATTTCAAAGGACAGAATTAAAAGAGACAATATCCAATTTTTTACTTGCTAATTCCACTGTAATTTATATTTGAAAAGCATGAGGGAAAGTTATGCCAGCCTGGATAATCGGTCATTTTTCCTGAGCCATTTTGTTTTCTAGGGAAAGCCTCAGCACTATCTAGGGCACCCAAGGATACCCCAGTGGAATTCAGAGTTCAAGGAGGCATTCTGCAGTCCTGACACAGTGGTAGTCACAGAGGGCACCTATTTCCACTTTTAGAAAGATCAGTACTGATGCAATACAGGGAAACAAGGAGAGAAGCAGGGCATTCCCTCACAAAGCTATTATAGCTTAAATCTTTCATCTTGCTCCATTTCATGTGCAGGGACTACGATGAAGACTTTGCTCCTATTATCCTCTCCTCACAGTGTTCCTGTATGATGTAAATCATGATCTTTTCTGGGCTTTTGTTTCTCACATCAGGTCTGTCACCAAATAAGGTGTCATTGACTGTCATTGTCTTTACATGGCACTTGGTGAAGTCTCAGCAGCTATTTGGATGCTGTTCTTAGGATACACGATGCCAAATGAATTCCCTGGAATATACAGGTACTTACTACTGCAAAATTTCAGCTATGTAGTTAGAAGGCTGCTGCAGCACAAACAGAACAGCTCAGTAAAACAGCTATCTTACAATCTTAGCTTCTTTCCATACAGAGTAAGGGCTTGCTTAGATAGGAAGCCTGAAAAGGAAAAAAAAAACAGTTTAATGGAAACAACATAATATCCTACCTTGTCACTGCAAGGACTTTTGTAGCCAGGAACAAAATTTTTACTCTTTTCTAACTACCCATGTTTTCTACTGTCCTAACTCAAAATTCCAGTTCAGTCACTTAAGAAATACTTTTGATTTATAAGAAACATACCTTGAAAAAAGTTGGAGGGTTTTTGGTAGACATCTGTTTAAATCTACGTATTTCTGTTATGAAGTGCAGCCCAATACATTGCAGAAAAATACAGCTGGGAGAGATCCCCACTGCAAAGCTGTGTAATCTGTCACCTTTGTGCAGGACAGTCTCAGTGGTAATGCCATCATCCCAGATGGATGGCTGGCTACTCTGTACTGTAATGTTAGTAATGGTGAGGATTTCACAGCCACTGCTGATATACTGTGCTTTACTATTGTTATCATTTGAAAGGGGATTTCAGGTTTGGGGTTTGTTTTCTCTAATTTTTTATCTCAATCTTGCTTGGTGAAAGCTTCAAGGAAGTCCCATGGAGGGCAGGGGTGTTCAAAGGGTACACAAACTGAACAACTCTGCCAACTGGGGTAAAGAACAAATAATCTTTCTGGGCTGGAATTCCTGCAAGAAAGTGGGAAAAGAAGAAGGATAAGAAGGTCTGAGGAGAAGTCCTGTGGATCTCTAAACTGTAGTGAACAGAACACATAAGATGTGAAATGGTAGCTGAGGGAACTGAGCAGCCAAGTCAGGCATTCCTTTCCTGGCTTTGGTGCCATGTAGGGATAATGTCTCTGCCACTGCAAGTCATGACACTCAAAAGAGAAGACAACATTCCTGAAAATGAGCCTTAACTGTAACACACAGACATGAGAAAGAGGAGGGGGGGAAAAAAAGTCTGTCTCATGGTGAAAGAAGCTACTCTCTGCAATGAAACTGCAAATTCATCTTGTAAAGTCTTTGATAACTCACAGGCAACAGACTCAGGGACAGCTATAAATAAACCACTTAAGAAAAGCAGGCAGCTCCAAGATCTAACTTACTCAGTTTTCCAAAAAACATGCTTCCCATTGAGACACCATATTCCACTGTGAGTTACTGTATTCCATTATTCAGGGGGATAATGGATTAAGTCAGAGAAGACTGAAATATTCCTTGTTAGGTGTGTCCCAGGAGTTAAGAGAAGGTCGGCTCTTATGTTCCAGAATTCAGCTTTTAGTCGACACAGGACTTCAGAGATGACGAGGACATGGGAAACAAGGTGACACTGGGCTTTTAGTGCTGCCACCCAGTTTTAATTTGGGGGAGGCACAGGTGCTTCTGGCACCCCTACAGCACAGTCCTGGTCGGCAGGGAGGTCCATCCAACCCTGCTCATCAAAGGATTTCAGCCTCAGAGAATTTCACAGAGAAGGGCTAAACTGGCTAAACATTATTCAACCAAACCTGAGCCTTGGTAATTGAAAATAAAGAAAGAAGAATATAGTTCCATAACGTGCTAAAAGCAATCAGTGAATTGGCCATCCAGCTGCCACGTACTCCCAAAATAATACAGCCAGCTTAGGGTTTTTTTCAAGACTTGTCCATGTTCAGACTAATCACAAAGAGAAAAGATAGCCTCTATAATAAAGCTGTTTATCTGAAATTAAAAATTGGATTAATTTTTTTTCCCTCCTACACTACTAGAACATCATCCAACTTCTATCATCTTCCAAAACACTTTTTAATTGAAACATTCGCAATTAAAAACAAAACAAAAAAAAATCACAATTGCAAAAGGTGCGTAATTAGCAAGCCCAAAGGCACACATCTTTCCACAAAACTGATACATTTCAGGCAGCAAATCCAGTTCCCAAATGCACCTACTATAGCGGGGCTAGGACAGCACAGTTTGTGAGATGAGTGTGTGACTCAACCAGCAGGATTTTGTCTGCTGTTCAGAGGAAACAGATGCAGACCCTTATCTGCAGGACTGCAACAGCCCTTTTTCTAAGTGGAGAATAAATTTATTTTTCAGTACATTAGGTTATCCTGCAGCATTGTTTCCTTACTCAAGGAAGGGTTGTTTTCCATAATACAAAAATCTATTACAGATTTACTATGTGAGCAAACTGGGATGTTAAATAATTGCTAAGTAGAGAAGATGAATAAACAGCTCTATGGACCTCCAAGCAATCAAAGTGGGAATAAGCATAAATTCCTAACATTCAACATTTAGCTATAATCCACTGGTAATGGACACAACTAAGAGTTCATACACAAGAGAAGAAATGGCACCAAGTATACATACAACTTCTGGCAATAAGATAATTAGTCCACTCCAAACTTTAAACTATATTTGTTAAACCTTTCCCAGCAATGTCATGGCTGTGGCAGTAGGGTAGGGAAGAGAAAGGAAGGAAGGTGGAAGGAAGAAAAAGTACCACCATCCAACCAAAGAGACTCCTTTTAGGGTCATGGCATAAATAACCACAATAAATGGCATAATGGCAAAAATGACCTGACACAGAAAATAAATAACGCAACCACCTGACACAGAAAGCACTATGTTAAAATACACAGGAATATGTTTACCATGACTTCTGACACAGACAGACACATTCATAATAAATTTGGAGAATTACAATCCAAGATACTTATGAACTGACTGAACTAAGTCAGATAACTCTTGGTTATGGAGCTTAGATCCTGGAGCTTTACATCCAGCTGTGCCAGACTCAAGCGTAGAGTAGAAAAGTGATACAACAAGGAAGACAGCAAGACATTTTTAAAGCACATTTTTGCTAGTTTACTATCTGGACCCAGGAAACAGCACACCAGCCATAGTGCTTCCATCTGCCATGCCTGCCAAGATCCTTTTCTGCAAACAAGGCAAGACACAGATGGAGTAGCACATAGCTGCTCTTGAACTTCTGTGAGAGCCCCTGGCTTCACTTCTGCTCACACTGCCTAAATGGAAAGCAATCTCAAACCAAATATGGAGCACCTTTTTCTTTAACCTCAGCAATTCCTTATGCAATGTGTGGTGCCAAGCCTCATTTGTTTTTCTTTTTCTTTAAAGATAAACTCCTAGAAAGAAGAAGAGAGCCTACCTACCCAGCTAAAGCTGCAGCATGGACAGCAAGGTTTGATCCCAAGTCACTGCAATCACTGCATGGTGTAAATTAACTTCAACTACCCAAAGTTCAAGCTCATATATATATTTGCTTCTGCTTAGTTTGAAAAGAATACCTACTAGCTATAAATGATAGGTTTTGCTGTGCCAATATTATTGTCTACTAAGTACAAAACAGCATTTCATTAGCAAAATTGAAGTGGCATCTATCTTATAAGTGTCCTTCTTTCAAATGTATCAATTAAACTAAACTGCAAATGGACAACAGGAAAAACATGTTCTAGTAAAGGCTGCCCTAAGCCAGTGATCCTTTCTCAGGCACAGTAATTTGAACAACAGCAGGGCAAAAATTATTATTTTCAGGATCAGACCCTAATAGTCAAATGTGTCTAATTCAGGCTTAATTGTAATTTTTCAACATATTTTTATATTGCAAATTTAAAGACCCTCCTGTTCTATATATAATACATAGGATGAATTACTTGTTTTTATAAAAGCTGCTAAAATACTTTTTGAATACCAACCAGGTTTCATCTGACAAGGACTAACCCAGTCTGACTATACATCAGACTTCTAATGCTTTGTTCCAGGGGCCAGGAAATTTTCAATAATCAGAGACTCTTTTGTATGCAGGTCTAGATGGAAAACCTTTGGCAAATGGAGGCAGAACAAAGCAGCAATCATAGCAGCTTTATAAAGGCTCTAAACCTCACACTTCATAGTGCTTCTCTTGTGCAAGAGCACAGTAATGAGAAAGGCTGTCTCCTTTGCAAGCAAGGAATGACCACTGATGTGGGGAGTATCAACAGACTCCAAGTTCTGACTTTTCCCAAGAAGACTGCTGAGAGGAATAGAATGACACAGATCTCCCCATGCCAGCATCCTTGGGCAGGAAAATGTCAGCTGGAAGCTGGCCTTAAGGTAACTGGGGTACAACTGTAAATTTTATTCTTGTAACACAAGATCTACAGAACTGCCAATGTATAAGCTGCCATGTACAAACAGTCAGCAAAGGTTATGGGGAGAGTGACAGGCATGGAGGTAATGCATAAACTGCTCTGTAAAAGAGAAATCTGTTAAGGGCTTATATTTTGCACCAAGAAACACAGAGGAAAGTGAGTACTGCTCCTTTAAAGGAAAAAGAAAGGCAATTTAATTCTGGAGGTAGCTGATACAGAAAGCCAGCTGAACTAGAGGAACTTACAGAGGCCCCTGGGATTACTGGAGAGATGGAAGAAGAGTTGCAGTAAGGTAATTAGAGCTTCAATAGAAGAATAAATACTCCACAGGCAATCCACAGGTTCTCCTCACCTCTCACCACTTCTTCTCTCCAGCAGTGACATCTGCTTGTGAAAGCCAAGGGAAAGGTCTCTCTCATTCAACTCATTAGTCACTAATCCTCACTGGAAACACAACAAGGGACACACTACCAGGAGGAGCTGCCAGCTCTTCCCTCCACTGCTCCAAGGCAATGCAGGGAGCATGGTCTTGTAGGTGCTCACCCAGGAGCAGGTGGAGCCACACCTGGTGGAGCCACAGGCCCCAAGTGCACTTTGAGAGAGAAAAACACACCCCAGGGCAGCTGAGGCATTACTCGGGTTACTTTTTTCCCTGTATTTTTTCACCTTCTTCCCTTCTTCATGCCCCAGACAGAAAGAGACTGCTGTTTATAGGCAGGCTGCTGAAGCAAGGGCTAGCACTTTGCTGGAGAAATATCTGAAGGGAGCAGGAGGAAGATAGAGATGACAGCAATCCAGTGAGGATTCACTATCTCCGTTTTTTTCCTGTGCAAGGCATTTTGGTTATGCACATTGAGATCTCAAAAAGACTCTGTCTCTCCTTTGCCCTGCAATGGTGAAACAAAGTACCAAGATGATATTTCCACCTTTCAGAGGGCCTGCTTTATAAGGAATACTAAAATAATTGTGACTTTGATAGCCTAGAAAAATGCTGCAGCAAATTGTGCTTCAGCACTGGTCCTGACCACTGCCATGATTCTGAAATATGTTATGTGCAGCTGCACTCTTGTGTCATCTCCCACCTCAGGTAGGTTGCACAAAGGAAAGAAGGTGACAATGTTCTGGATTTCAGTCAGCATTCATAAGCAGGTAGAAAAGCTGAAAGAAAAGACAGCTGCACAGCTTATTCTTTACTCCACAGCTGAGGCCATTGGTGTCACCTAGGATTTGCACTGCAATACCACATATTTCAGAACTGGTTAATAAAGCTGTGACCTCCAAATTTAGCACTGCACTAAGAGACTTTTTCTGAGGCTGCTCTGTGCCCACAACAAGCAGCAGGAGAGACAGGGAAAAAGAGAAGACTTAGGTTAGTCTCTATGCAGGGAGAGAAGTAAAGCCAGCTGACTTCTCTGCAAAAACAAAAAAGGTTTAGTTCCTTTTGTAGCCAAGGCTACATACAAATCTTTATTACTATCCTTGCTTTTTATATTACTAATAATCTACCTGACAGTCCACTTCTCATAAATCTTTCCTGAAAAGACTCAACTACCAAACATATATATTTATTTTGGGTGACTTAATAGAAATACTTTTACAAGTTGTTTTTTCTCAAGGATTTTCCACAACCAGAGATCCAAGACCAAGTCCAGAAGGACATTAAGAATTGAACTTAAGAGTACAGCCATCACGATTTTTACACCATCTTATAGGCACCCACTCATCTCTAAACAGTAAATTTTCTTTAAAAACCTGTTCTGTATAGCCTCACTCTCAATAGCAATTTACAGTTCCCTGTAACAGTGTTTTCCTCTATTCCTTAGCTGATATTTAGGCCACAGGTTCCCAAACCACAAGGAACTGATCAAAGCCATTCACTATGGGAATTTTCTGTATCTTGTTAGCCCTCCATGTGTCACATGCATGTTTTACATAAACCCAATCATGTTTTAGGTAACTGTACATGTTATGGAAACACCATAAACAAATCAAACTGCTACAAGATTACTAAACTTGCTAATCCACTTCCATGGTACTTTTGTGTTTAGTCAAATCTGTAGTTAAATGTATCAATTTTCAACTTATTCAAATATTCCTCTATAAAGTAAGATCTGCCTAAAACTTTACCCTGATTGGAAGGGGTCTGATAAAAAATCATTTTTGTGAGACCCAATAGTAATATTTTTCATTTTAATGCTCAGTCAGCTTTGTTGTAGTAGGAGAGAAAACCATATTCCTGTCCTTTCAAGGCTTATATTGTGGATGCTTACATTTTTATGTTCTCATGGAAAGCCAGCACACCAACCAGAGCTCGTTCTCCCAAAAACCGTAGGCAATGTGAAAATATTTTCTCTGTGTCAGAAGCACATGGAGGAAAGTTAGGAGAAATGCCCACCCTAGAAAACATCCCAAAAGATAAAGGTCTCTGTTCCAAAATATGCTCTTGCCACTTCCTGAAGAGCCACAACTTTCTGAATGTCCCTGAGCACAGACCCAAAACTAAATGCACCAAGAGCCTGCATTGTACATCCAACCCTACAGCATCTATAATTAGGAACTAGGATGAAAAGTATCTTTTTTTCTTTTTTTTTAATTGCTAATTCTCCTGTAATGGTCAATTAGGTATCTGCACAGTGACAGCAGAACTGCATATCACTTGCTTTATTTGGTTCAGAAAACTCATTTAATGTGGCAAGCATGAAGTGTACAACACTTCTCCCTAGGGAATAGATTTTTATATACTAGGCTGAATTTAATATTTACTTTATTTCAATTGACTCATTTTTCCTCCAGAATCTGAATCAAACACAGTATTTCCTGAAACACTAGCAAGTAAAGTGAACCTTGTTTTCAAGACCAGAGAGCTTCTCTCCAGTGCCATTGTTATATTTCAATATCTGGTATTCTTCCTTTCTAAATATTATACTATTGTTTTTCTTGTCATTGTTGGAAAAGGTGCTTACCATTGGTTTAGTATGTGGTACTATTGTGGAACACACTCATATAATTTATTCTCCTTTTTTTATAGGGATTAGAAAAGTCATTAGGCAATTATACTCAGAAAAAGCTTTGGAAAAATCTATTATTTATATTTATTAGGACTTTAGTATTTTTCTGTTTTACATCTAAACCCTACACTTCCTACACAATGGCTACATAAAAGAATTTTAGTTTCCACCTACATACAGTCTTCCACACCTCTTAACACGTGAAAGTTTTGTACAACACAGCTGACAACACTGTACAGAGCCACTTAAAACCACAGCAGAACAAACACTCCTACCTCAACTGTTCAGGAAAAGTGTCTCCTAAAAATTTTCCCCAAAAAAATAATAGGAAGTGAAAAAAAAGAAATAACCCTATTCAGAGTTAAGGGAACACACCTCTAAGTTCCTAGGAGGCACTGGAGACAGGCTCTTCTTTTGTACACGTGCACACTGGTAGAAAAAGCTTCTCTGGCTCTTTCAGGCTGTAGTTCAACAAATTTGCCCTGGCTGCTATCTCTGTGCCCTGCCACAGCCCAGGGTAAGCAGCAGCAGAGTTTTGTTTGTGCCTCTCTGATGCTCCCCCTGGGCAGCACCTGACATGAAACCATTGCTCAGGTGCCTCTTCCAACGCTGAGGTCCAGGCCTGGCCTTCCACTGCTGCCCCTCCACGTTCTTCATCCCCCACAAAGACTCTGCCTCGAAGCCATTTCTATCCTCCTCAAGTGTTCCACTGATATGCTCATTAGGGATTTTTGATAGCCTTGCACCACCCCTCTGAATAAGCCGTGGTGTTTTCCTTGCCTGTGTGGGCTGGGAAACAACAGATAAATCTGGAGAACTGAGACCAATTCAAAGCTTCACAGGCTGCTACTAAAGGTAAAGGCAGGGTGTCCTAAACTACTAAGAAAATCAATCCTTCAAGAGCATCTACTTACGTATTTTATACTATTTTAACACATATTTGTATTCTAAATGGTTACAATTAATATTTTGCCTAGGTGTGCTTTGGTTAAGAAGTCTCTTCAGAACAAATATAGAATGAAAACCTTATTATCCAAAACCAAAAAGGATGATACTCTGTTGTTAATTTTGCCATATTGAGGTGCATTATAGTTAAAAAAACCCAAAACTACTCAAAGCAAAAAAAAAGACAAAACTAAAAAATCTCCAAAGTCAAACCACCCTGCCTCAGTGAAACTTTACTTCTATTCATCAGAGAATAAAATGTATCTACTATAAAACCTGTTCCTGAGGGACAGAAAAAGGCATGACTTAAGATCAGTTGTTTCCTTGACTATTGCCCAGAATGAGCCTGAATACAGCCACTGGTGTAACACAGTGTGTGCACCATGTACCATTCACAACCTCCTCAGCTAAACATAAAAGTTTGTAATCCAATGTTGTGTAGCTTGTCACTAAAAATCTTCTAATTACATCCCTGTTTGGATGACTACTGGGTTATTATTGCTCAGCAATAAAGATGAAAGTAGACAATTTATTACTATTTGGCAATGAATGTCAATCAATTCAACTAAAAATAACCTATTTAAAAAATAATAAAAAATGAATAATATCTACGCTTAGCACACTTCCTGCTTATCCAAAAAGTCTATCTGATTATATCGAGTTAGTCGGCAAGGTGGATTTAAAACAATGTATTTGAACCTCACCAGCATTATGGGATCCCAGTGCAGACCAATAATTGTGAGACAAAACTGAGCTAACAGAGAATGGCCCAAAGTCTCTTTTCAATCCATGTGTGGATTAGGGGAGGCTGAACTGCAGGGAGCACACGCTCCATGTGCTGCAGCCCTCAGCTCAGCCACTCTCGGAGAGGAGCAGAAGAGGAAGGGGCTCCTGGGGGCTGCAGCCACAACTGGGATACAGAGCTGGTCCAGTCTGTGGCTGGAACAGTGTGACACAGCCACAGTTCATCCTGTCCATCACTAAAAGCACTCTGTGCAGGAGCTGCTTTGTGCAGGAAGAAATTAGAAAGATGAGTCACCACCAGTTGGCATGAAGGCTCTGGGATGTGACACCTCCGGCCACAAAGTGGGGACCAGTTATATTTGCACTGAGTATCAGCAAAACCTTCTTTTCTGTTGTAGCACAGTAAATATTACATGAAACTGTTCTTCCTGATAAGAACCTTGTGAATTTCTAAGTAAAGCCTAGTTTAAAAAAAAAAAAAAAAAAGCCTGGGAAAAAACTTGCTATTTCCATTAAATATTAACCTTCTGAAAGAGCAAGTGAGGACTAAAACATCTCTTATCTTAATTAGTTCAGTAGAAATGAATTTAATTTATATTGTAAAGTTGCATTTTCTATTACAGATCCAGGGCAGAGAAGGGCAAAATTTTTAGAACTATCCATTTATATAAAAGAATATTATTGTTTAAAGGATCAGTTCAATAAATTTTTGGTCTTATCTTTAAGCATGGACTTCAGTGGTGGCTCACATGTGCATCTTTTGCCTAAATCATTAAGGATTGAGGGATTAAATTCACAGTAAACTGCAAACAAACAGAAAACAGCTTTTCAAACATTGGTATATTGACTTGAGTCATCTAATAGTGGCTTGAGCTTTGTCTCCATCTAATCTGACCTTCAGTTTAGTCTGACCTCTCAGACAAGAAAGTCTAGACATTGACCTTGATTGAACTCAACATTTTCCCTTTTCTATATTGTTCTAAATAATTTTAAACACACAAATACAGCTAATACCATGACTTACTCTAATAGTAAAACTGTTCACAGGAAATTTTATTTCACAGCAGAAACAAAAATGTCTGTAATTGACAGGAAAATGCCAAAAACATGTCTATCTATGAAAAGTTGGTGTACATATGTTAGAAATAAAACTGTTATTTTAAAAGGCAAATAAATGCAACTATTAGCCACCTCAAATCAATAACCACTGGTAATCTCTGTGACCTAACAGAGAAAGTGCCTCTTCAATCCTTTTCTGCAGCTTGGACTTTTAGTGTGAAATATTAAAAGTGAAAATACAGTTCAGTTTAATTACAGGAAAACATTACAAGTGATGTTCATGTGTTAATTCTCCCCATGCTACACAAGCAGTTGAAATCTAATGACACAGAAAGACCATTATTTTAATTATCCCTATAAAAAATAAGCATGTAGGGAACTAAAATGTTATTGTTTCCTATGAGCACTGTCTTAGTAGAAATGTTCTTTTTAAAAAACAGAATAAAAATTCAAACATTATCTGGACCAAAACTTTTTCTTTAAAAAACATACTGTAAGCATGTTAATAATTGGATCAAAAAATACTTCTTTGAGTTCTCAGGCATTGCCAGGACACTAAGAAACCACAGCTAGAAAAGTTTTCCTCTCAAAATGAATTAAAGCTCAGACCTCACAGTTGGCTTTTTGAGTACCACACAATCTATATGGGTATAATGCTTTTAAGACTAGTTTTATTTGTTACTCAGCAACTAGAAACCGCAACATATGGGCCAAGCCAAATTAATAATCTACCTGGTCACTGACTTGCCAAGGCACAGAAAAATGATGCTCAAATACATTGCTTGGACACATTTTAAATCTTGACAAAGCAAAAAATGTTCCTTATCATTAGGTTGTCACTCCCCTATAAAAACTGACTTTACGTAGCACTTATATAAGCCCCTTAGAGTAGTACAGTTGTTGTTCTGTGCAGTGGTTCTGTACCAGTTGAATGACAAACACACAAGTATTAAAGAATCACCTTTCTCAATTCCTCTGAAGTTTAAAGAAAAACTTTTGAGTCTGTACAACCACTGTAAACTATTACACTTACCTAAAGTAATCATACTAATAGGTGATGCTACTCTTTCATTAACTCTGCTCTTAATAGAGACTGTGGTTGATTTACAACAGATTTTAAGCAGGTTTTCCATAAAGTGCCCTGTGAGGATGTCAGAGGCTTACTGACAGCTTGCATTTTGTATTGTTAAAGCAAAGCTTTATATTCATAAATTGCTAGAATGCTGCTGCTTCTAGACTTTACTTCTCTAGGACACATGCATTTTGAATGTCTTTGATCTTACATAATCTTCTAACTAAACCTTACAAACAAAGTCTCCTTAATTCTATGTTCCTGCATTTTAGATCTATTATAATACCAGTTTCCTCCACATAATACAAGATTCTGTAAATTTAAACAACTACAAGCCAAACACTATATATAAATATTTAAATATTTATACACACACATGCACACACAGACAGTACTTGCCATTACATTCTGAGCTTTTTAGAAGGACAGAACACTTAAGCATGAAGTAAAAAAAAGGCATAAAAGCACATATTAAGACATCATTATTAGTAAATATCCCAAAATTGCTACAAAGAGATGTTTACACAAGCATCCTAACAAGAAGTGTTGAAAAAGGAGTCTGGTTCAAAGACAGAGAGTTAAGAGCTCAATTTGCACCCATTAGGCATCTTATTTAAATGTCAGTCTGGGTGTATGCAGGAGACAAACCAGTCTCTTGTCGAAGTGCCACTCCACGGCAGGTGTAGCAGGGACGCGCTCCGGTGTCAGCACACGCTGGTACATTGTCTGAGCGCTGGATGTACATGCCAGCAACCCCTGCCTCCACAGCCAGGAATTTATTATCCACAGCAATTCCCAAACAGCTCAATCGCAGGGCTATACGTGAAACACCAAAGCGCTTCTGTGTTTATTACGTTCGCAAACAACAAAATATCACCGTCCCTCAGTGCTTCCCGCAAATCTGCAGCAATGATGCAAAGCGGCGGGTTGTGTTTTTTTTTAATTCCCTTTCGGAATACAAATGCCTGCCTTCTCCTATTGCTGCTGCCTGTTCCTAACCGAGACGCACCGTGGACAATAGTTTCTGAATCAGCGATACCTTCCCACACTGTTGGCAAACACTGAAGAAATAAATAATAACATTGCACTATAATCTCGGAAGAAAAGGGGAAAAGAAAGTAAATAAATAAATTTAAAACCAGCAGTTTAAAAAAAAAAAACAAAAACAACACTAAAACACCGTGAAAATATAAGAAATACCAGCGGTTAAGAACGAGGGCTAATGGGCAGAAAGGCGGCACTTATTGCAGAGGCACAGAGAATCCTCCTTCCCTGGAACTCATGCAGCTAATGACCTCTCCAAGTGCTGAATTCCGCGGCTCGGCACAGCCCGCGCACCGCCGGCTCTGACACGCGCACACACACACACACACACACACACACACAGAGCCCAACTTGTCAACTCCGCCAGCGCAATTACAGCGGGGATGCCAGAGCCCCAAGCGCTGCGGCTCTGCCGAGCGCGGAGCACGGCGGAGACGGGAGGAGAGCCCCGGGCAGGTCGGCAAGTAAGAAGTGAAGAGCATTTACCAGCAGCAGCGGCGGCGGCAGCAGGTTGAGCAGCCCGAGCGCCTCTCACCGTCTCTGGGCGATAACTTCGCACCGGTGCGGATTCCTTCAGTGAGGAGGGGACACCCCTTCCTTCACTGCTCTTCCCCGCCTTCGCTCTGCTCTCGCTGCGCGTCCCGTCCCTCCNACATCAGCACGAGCCGGTGACTCCCAGGACCCGGTGTCACTCCCGGACCCGGTGTCACTCCCGCACCCGGTGTCACTGCAGGACCCGGTGACATCCAGGACGTGGTGGCCCGGGCATGCACGCGGGGCTGTGGTTGCTGCTGGCGCTGCTGGCCGGGAGCGAGGCCGGGAGCGGGGCCGGGAGCGGGGCTGGGGCTGGGACCGAGGAGCGGGGCTGGAAGCGGGCCGGGGCTGGGAGCGGCAGCAGCGCCACCGCCGCTGCCAGCGTGTCCTTGTTCCCTTGACCGTCCCTGCGCACAGCGGGAGGCTGCCCCGGCCGGGCGCTGCCGCAGAGGCGCGGGAGGCGGGGACGCCCCGGGTCCCCGGGATGCTCGTCCCGGCCCCCGCCGGGGCGGTGCGGGTCGGGAGGGCTTCGGGTCCTTTACCGCGGCCGCTGCTGCACAGCCCAAGGAGCGCGCGGTGGCAACAACAAAATCTAAGCAAGGGAAAAGAAAAATTGTTAAAAATCGCTTCCATCTTTTTGCCACAAGTTAAAATCGTTCCAACAACTGTTGTCACGCCAGCAGAACAGAATTGCTTTAGCCTCAAACATCACATTGTATATAATGCTACTTCCAAATTGTGTGCAGAATACTTATCTTTTCTCTGAAGTAACTAAACGTTGACTAATATTGAATCTTTTATTTCTCCCTCCACATTTCTACACGTCTGTCAGACCACCAGTGGCACTAAAAACCGGCATGTTAAAGCAAAGTAGATCCGGAAACAAGAGAGTGACAAAGTACAAGGCACAAGCTGATGGCAACCTGTAAAACATTGTACATATTCTTGGCAAGGCCAGGACGAAAGTAGCAACTGCAATTAGCCAGGGATCAGAAACAGCAGTGAAAAGGAGCCTTGCACATGGGCAGTGCACAGAACCGGGGCCGACAGTGCCACAGATCAACTTCATGACTATATTCCACACCATAGAAATTCTTTGTAGAGAAATGCAGTAAACTGGAGCACATTGGATTCACTGTAGCTGGGGAAAGTGCACTGTAAATTTCTGAATAGAGAGAAACTACAGCAGAGTTAATTTTCCAACTGCAACTATAGTCTTGTAATTGTCAAGAGCAAGAGTTTTAAGGGACAATCCTGAAACCAGCAGGGCAGCATGTCTCAGCTTTTCAAGGCTAATTGAGAAAAGGGGGGAGCTGAGCATACTGGTAGAGCTTGGTAAATTACATGCAATGCTGCCACTTGAGGACTATGTCTATTCACAGGAGTGAAGAAGGTCCACAGAACCACAATTTCTCCCTGGCCTCATCTTTTTCCATGGCATGAAAGATTTCAAGATGTGTCCTTGTCTCTAAAGATGTGGTCAAGATTATAATGTATGTGTGGTGATGTGTTGATTCCGCAGAGAAACTTGTGTACAGATATACTGTGACATTTTACTGGAAATAATATTTCTGCTTGAAAACAAACTAGATTGCAGAAATGAATGCTAGAGAAGTCTTAAAAAGACTCTTGCAGTTAAGTAATGAGTTATCCCTGTCAGAGAGACAGAATTACACTGAGCTTGGAAACAAATCTTGTCAAACTAAATTTTGATGGATGCAGGTGTCAGTGAAAAAGGTAATGGAAAGTCTGTAATAACAGTCCATAAAGCATTTGACTTGATGCTTATGATGATTAGGCAAATTAACAAAATTCAGAATTCATTCAACTTACACAATCTAAGGATATTTGGAAATCTTCACCTCATTGGAGTGGCATACAGAATATTACAAAGCTACTCAAACAGACCAGTGATTTGAGAGAGAACAAGCAAGTGGCTTATTAAATGCCATGCAGCAAGGGTTTGTTGCTGGTCAATTATGATGGATATGGGTTAATGGCACAGACCAATCCATTGCCTTGGTAAGGTGACCTCATTTGTTCAACTGAGCTGGTGAAGTCAAGGTCAGGCATCTGGTGAAAAAGAACACGGGTGACATTTCAGGTTGGGGGATTGTTTTCTGGAAGGCAGTTTACAATAAGCAGCATTAGTTTGTCCTGGTGAATAACTGAATACGTGCTCCCACTGCTATGGGTTAGTGAAGATGACAGCTGGGAGTGGATGGGTGGCAGAGTTTCAAAACAGAAATAATCAGAAGTTACATGTAGGGGCAGTATCAGTAAGACCAGTGTGGGAATACTGGCTTTGTGTCCACATTCAGGATTAATGTTAACTATATAAATCCAGAATAACTGAGAGACAATTAATGTAGGTTTTAGAAGGCTAACTGTGTCTTTCCCCTAAAGTGAATGTCCTGACAGAAGACAGGGAACCATGCTCTCTCTTCCTCTTCTCTGTTTAAATTGATCTTGGATTTCTTTAGATATGGTGATACAGCTTCAATGGAAGACATCTCTTTAATCTGCAGGTAAGGGTATTCTCCTGTGACTGGGGGTGAATATGCATGAGGCTGCAGAGAATAACCCAAACACCTAATTTCTTGGGTTAGGTCTCTAACTACCAGATTAGTTAGTAAATCGTGACCACAGGCTAATCATCCTTTAGCACATTTTAAATAAATTAGCTCTGTTTAGTCCTTTGGAGGAAAGAATGTGCATGCCTACCTTCAAAAACAAGTTCCAAGCAGTGAATCTGAAGTGAATTTAAGTGTATTTCTTCAGCTTTTATGAAGGTGCCTGAGGAATGGGACTGCAGCTGTGTCACTGCCCCGTTGGCTGCATCAGCCACTGCTCCATGGCTGAGCTGCTGAAAAGGCACAGCCTGGAGCCTGCACTTTACCAGCTCCAGTCCTCAATGCCTTCAGGGGTTCTCTCAGAATTGCCTTGTCACTTACAGTGCCTGCTGACACGAGAGCATCTTGTCCACTTTCAGAAGGGCCATGGCTCTCTCTTTTCACACTTCTTTGAAAAATTGACCTTCAGTGTGATTTGAAAGGAAAGAAGAAAGAAGGCAACAAGAAAGATTAGCAGTTTACTGGTGGTAACTGCTGAATGCTTGTGCCCTTGCCTTTTAAGCAGACGTTTGAATTTTCTAACCTGGAGCTGCTGATTTTTCAGTGTGTTCCTATACATCATTATTTCTCTATTAGTATATAGGTGCTCCACCACACACACTGCTACAGCTTGATGAAAAAAGGCATGCTAAAAGGATTTCTGGAAGCTGATGCTATATAAATACATTGTACAATGAAGGTGGAATTTTGGGAGTGTAGCTTGTTAGTAATAGGAACATTTTACCTCTGGAGTGTGCATTCTGGTCTTGCTTAGACTCAAAACAGGATCTTTCTGAAAGTTATATTGCATCTCAAATGTAAGTCATGGGATCAATGGAGTGGTTACCTGGGGGAAGTTCCCTGGCTGGCATCACACAAGAGGTCACTTCAGCTGATAACCATAATTTTTTCCAACCCTGTAAGCTGGAAATTGTGAAATGCAATGATCCATTTTAACAACACAGGACTCTTCAGAATAAAGAGAGAGCTTATCTTCCTGAACAATGCTTCTCAAATGTTTTAATGTGTTGTAAAGAGGATTATTTTAATTAATTGGTACAATTTCCTACATTTATTATATATACTGCAATATCATTAGTCAGTCCTAGAACTGCACCTGATTTAAATCTCCAATTTTTATTCTTAATCCTATGTCTGCAGTTGCATAGTAAGAAATGCTGAAAAAAACAATACACTTATGAATATTTTTGTGTTCCAAGGAAGTAACCACACCATGGTATGGGAGAAGTAGCTGTGTATAAGTGAGCACCTAGCAGAGAAGGAGTGGCATAATACAGACTTTTAACACACTGGAACTACCATCTTTGGTAATTCAGTATGTGTGATCTATGTTTGACATGGCAATAAAGGAATTTTTGTCACCTCCTAAATATTTCCAGAAGCTGCATGTAATTCATCAAACAAAAAGAAAAGAAAGGTGTTGGAATTGTACTAGTATTTTCAGGTAGTTTCCAGTTTCTTTAGCCTTTTTCCTTCCCCCCCTTCCCTTTTCCCATTACAAGCCCATCCACCTTGTAAGAATGATATCCTGTCTTTGAAGTGGCTCAAATGGAAGCACAGAGCAGGTAGAAAGCCACTTGCTATGTGCTTGAACAGCTCTCAGCAGTGCAAAGCCATCAACAAGGCTGCAGTTTTGGAAGAAGATGAGGAAATAAAAAGATGGAAAGTCTTTCCATCTGCTCAGTGGGAAGTTAAGAAAATGTGAGGACTTTCACAGATGTGGAACACTGTTGTACTTTGAGGAATTGCTGTCTGCAAATGAGCACATTCAGTATGCACAGCTATCCCTAGTGCATGCAAAACTCACCAGAACACCACCTGTGTGCTGTGGTGTGTGTTCTGTATACAAGAAACTCTGAATTTACACACCTGACCTCTTTTTTCCCTATAGCTGAGCACATATAGTTGAAAGGAATTTGAAAGAATGTGGCTGTTAACCACGTGTAAAGTGGATTTGTACCAGCTGGAAACAAATGATGACTCTTTGCTCATCTGGCTGACCAAGAAGAGAATTCACCAGCCACTGAGAAGAATTTTTGTGTTTAAATTGTCCAGCTCTCAGGAAAAAACACATTGTGGGTGTTAAAATTAAGTGTTACTGTTGCAGAGTTGGAAGGATGCACTGCTTCCACAGTGGTTACTGTGCTAAGAATGCTTATGTGATAATCCTAAATCACTAATACAAATGTTAAACTAAACACATAAATATCAGGGCCATTCTTACTCTGTGAATTAGGACCCAGGTCTCTTACCTTCTTCTGTCCCACCCAGTTACTGGAGTCATTCTGGTTTCTAATGACTTTTTAGATGCTAGCTCCCAAATACTAAAATCTGTATTGTTGTTGCTGTTGTAACATAAATGGGAGATACAGTTGTTAACTAGTCCTCAGTTTGGTTTTGCAAGCTCCTGTCTAATTGCAATGTTAATTCTCAGCCATTTTAATGACTCTGACACAATAGAGTATGAGCAGTTTCACTTTTATTCCTGCTGTAATTATTGAGATGTTGTAGCTATTGCATTAAGATGAACTATTTGCTTTATGTAGTAGTCTGTATCTAGAAATGCCTTTGCTTTTTGAGAGTGAGAGAAAATACCATGAGGTGATTATGATAAAAACCATGGAGGTCAAAGGGCATTCTGGATGGCAGCCATGAGTTCACTGACAGAGTGAGCCAAGGATAAAATAAACATTTAATTCTGATGTCAGGAGTGATTTTAGCTCAAGCCTGCATGAAGTGGTATTGGTGTGGATGAGTTATCCCACAGACAAATACTCTGCACAAGATGGAATGAGGCTGATTTTAGGTAAATGGCACCACACACAGACAGTTCTAGTACCTAGCCTAAGTGAAAGGTCACTTAAATTGGTTTAGCCACAAGAAGAGGTAGAATAATATATCTGGAAAAATATACAAAGAAAGAAAAAAAGGCAAGTAGGAAGGTGTAAGGGATGAAGTAGCTATTTTACATAAGATTGAAATTACTTCAGTCAGTCCAAGATTTGAAGCCTGCCTCAAAAGCAATGTTATGTTTGCAGTCTGCTTCAGCAGTGAACCTGTGAACTGGTCCAGACAAATCATCTACTGGAAAGGTGCATGTGAAAATGCAAGGAGTGACTGCGGACACAGTGATGAGGAAAAAAAAAACCCCACACCACAACAAAACAAACAACAACAAGAAAAACCACAAGGCAAAGCTAGAAGTGTACAATACATAAAACAGGACGTGCAGTTTGTGACAGTTTGCCTTCTGAGTGATACACATCTAACCCTGTATGAACTGCCTAGGCAAACTTCACCAACAGAATTTGTTCCTTTTAAATAAGATCACACTGGAGACTGAGGGAGGAACTGGGGCAGGGGAGGAGTGTGGGAAGTGGAATTTCTTGTATAAAAATACCTTCACAGATCAATGAATATTTTAGCTTTCATAGGCTCACTTACTATTATGAAATATAATAAAAAATCTTTTTTTTTCTTAGTACACAAGAACTATCAAGAGAATGAAAAAACTAGGTAATAATAAACTAACATAAATTTCCAGAATTGGGACAACTTTTTTCCCAACAGGTAGCATGAGTTCTTTGTCATTGCACAGCATTTTTAATAAAATAATTAAATATTAGAGATAGATTTTAAGGAAGCTGTTACTTAATTTTACTTTTGCTCTGTTCAGCCTTAATTTTGCCCCATCTTTCATTACTAACTTTTATGTTCTGTGCCTTCTTATGCCCTCTTTTCTTTTAATGCAAAGTATTTCCTTGAAAAGAAGTTCCATAGGAGCACACCAAAGTATTCAGCTGCTTAATTTATCTTCTGTCAAATTCCAACAACTCCATTCAGGATCAGAGCCCTTTTTTTGCTACGACTAAAGAGGATGACACAGTCCTCTCTCTGTGAAGGTCGTGGTTTAAGTGCCTGATTTCCTGAATACTGTATGAAAGAAGGATGATGAACTTAGCTGTTATCAGCTACTTTGTGTGACGAAAGGTGCAAGATAAAGAGGAACTTTTCATGCCTGATCTCCTTTCATTATCTGTTGTGTTAAACTGCACTGAGCAGTCCCTGAGAAACCCAATATTTAATGCATTGGCTATAGCAGCACGGGGCAGCAGATTTATAAAGTGATATGGTAGACACAGTTTACTTGCTGTAAATATGTATAATGCAAAGAAACATGTCCATTTATCACTTCTACCAGTATGAACTCCTGCAGTGCAAAAAGAAATGAAGGCAGCCATAGAAGAATGGGAAGTTTGAGCAGGAAATACGTTTTCAGGGATGTATAAACTACAATGTCTGTTTTAAGGTTACAAAACCACCAATAATCACTAATGAAATGCCTAAATGCTAAAACATGCTTTTTAAACTATAGATAAATAGGAAAGAATAAACCAAAATTGAAGTGAAGGTTTTATTTTTTCTGGATGTTTTATAAAGTTTAAAGTGCTGAAAAAGGGACAAGAATGCAAATAATTCAAGGAATAAAGAGAATATTTACTCAACAAGATTAGTTTAATGTGTGTTTTCTCTTGTTGTTTTTTTAATACATATATCTCATTTGAAAAGCATCATGTTTGCCATATAAAATCTGCCAACTTAGTGATCTACAATTTCCTTCTAGATGTAATATCACTTCACTGTAATTTTGCTGTATTTTCAAACAGTTTGGTTTTCTGTGCTCATTAAAACCATCATTTCTTTGCCCCCAAAGGAATTTGTAGATGCTGATTAATATACTCTAACGCCAGGACTTGCTAAGCAAGTTATTTTGTTCTTCCCATTCTCTTCCAAAGGCATGCAGGTATACCTCAGTTATTTAAAATACTTGTCTCAGTGTTCTCACATTATTCAGTGTAAAATGTGAGAATGGTAGAAGTTTCACACTGATACACTTTTGCAGAACTGACATTTGTGAAACTGTATTTATATGTTTTCTGCATTCTCCTGTCCTATTAGTGTTAAAAAGGTGCAGGGGATCCTTTGTACTGTTCCTGTCATAAGCTATTCTCAGGCTAATTTCTGATTTCAATGAAAAAAAAAGGTGTAAGCTGAGACTGTCAGATCCTCAATGAGAGCATATACATGGGATACCTCAAAGGTACCTCAAAAAGAGAACTTAAAATTCTCTCACTGTCTTCTGAGACACCTGAAACTTATTTTAGTAATACTAATATTATTTTTTTCCTAATTATCACTGTTGAAATAGTAAACTAAAATAGACTCTGAAATATAATATATTCAGTTTAAAAACATGTACAAAATAAAATTAAATACAGAAAATCAAATGCAGTCTTTACATTGCTAATAAGATTCTGGAACTGGAATTCATTCAGCCTTGAATTCATCATACACAATTTGTCTGGGAATGCTGCAGTCTCTCAGGTCTGATGACCTGCTTCACTTACAGAAAAACTGACTCTTCCACTGTTCCAAACATGACTCTAAATATAATTAAGAATGTGTGGCTGTTATGTAAGAAGACACAATCCATGCTAATTCATTCATGCTCAAATTCAAACACGTGTCTAACAATGGGCCACACAAAACTTGGTGTCTTTCTGTGACGCCATTTGTTACTCCTGGTATAATTAAGCTTGCCTCTGGCAATTAATCACCTTGACTGCCAACAAATAGTGTATTTATCTTCATTAGCTTCCTGCATGGAAGCCTTTCCTTTATGCTCCAAACACCCCTTTGGCTGCTGAAAGGACACAGATTCCATGGCGGGGATATGTG
>VWYI01034700.1:0-14914 GCA_013399455.1 Anthoscopus minutus | reverse complement strand
AGGGTGGGGGCTTACAATTTTTTTTCTGAAGTGCAGAGAGCACAGGCACCTGAGAGCAGTTGGCACGTTGTGCAGGAAAGAGCTGTGCCGCTTGAATGTGGTGCAAATGCATGTTGTCACAGAATGCAGAGGCAAGTTGCTGACAAATGTGTTGCCCCGACACAGTTTCTTCGTGTGCGAAGCAGTGCAAAAGCTCATTTTCCAAAGTCTCGTTTTTGTACTTGCCAGTATGTAAGTGGTAAGTTCGTCCAGTTCTCACATAGCTAAAGAAACCAGGAGATAGGCAGTGTTGGTGCATTTCTTTCTGGGTGCAAGACTATTAACACAGCACTACAATCTCTGCATTGAGAAGGGTACACAAAGAAAATATTTTTTTTCCTGGCCTGTTTTTCTTTGCCACATGGCTTCATGCATATCTTTACTGCTGACAAGCTGTAGCATGCGCCGTGGTCTTTCTAACTGAGAAACACTGTGGAGAGGGTGAGCACACTGATCTGAATTTAATTTGTAGCTTCTACAAGGAAGAGGTCTGTTGCTTGGATGTGATGCCAATTTAAGTTTCCACAATATGCAGAGGTTGGCTCCTGACAACATTGCAGTTCTGGTACCGTTTGTCCTTGCGAGACGTAGTCGAGAAGCTTGTCAGCAAGAATCAGATGTGAAGATAGGCAAAATATGAGGCTATGTAGTCTTGAAAATGTAAGCAAATGCATCGAGTATCCTATGCTTTAAGCAGTGGTCTGTAGCGCTTCAGTATCAGCATAGAATTTATTGCTAGGAGCAGAAAGTGATTTTCTTCTGGGAGCATGAAAGCATGGCCGGTTAAAAGAGGTGAATGACAAAGCTGCTTGTGCACTTGCGTGGTGGTTGCAACGTACCCATTGTAAAAGGAGCGTTGCTGCCATTGTTTGGCCCCCTTAATTCATGTTTGCAGTGGTAAGGGTTAAAGTTCAAGCGAGAGCTACTTTTGCTGCTCTTACACCTCTTCCATCCCCTCAGTGGAAATCTACTTTTAGGCTCTGAGATCCACAAAATAGAATGGTAGAGGTAGCGAAGTATGGAAGGACAGAGTGTACTGGTGTGTTTGATGTGGCTTAGATGGGGCATGCAGGAAGTGTAGCCCTGTACTGGCTTTTATTTCTAGATCCTTTTTCTTTGAGACTAACCACTGCACATTTGCAAGAAGACATGAGAGTGAAGAAAGTAACAGCAGGTCTGTCTGGGAAAGAAGATACAGAGCATTGGGGTGTTGTGTGCCATTTATATGCTGTTATAGGAAGGTGGTACTTTAGGAACATGTCTCTTGACACTTCCATCTGTGTGATCTCTAGCTGCTTGGACAAAGAGACACTGAAAGTGTGTGAAATTGTGCTATGAATACCAGGTTGCACAGGGAGAGTGTAGGTTGGCAAATACCTTCTGTCCTAGTACATCTCTCAGTCGGAACTGCAGCTGGAAAAATTTGGCTGTAATGATGGACTCTGCCACTTTGAGACAATGTGCTGATATGGTCTATATAGTTGAGAAGGAATGTGCGAATCACTAGTGTGTTTCATCTATTTTACAGATTGCAAAGGCACCATAAAGTCCAGCACTGTTTTTTTTTGCTGTAGGACTTTGCCCTTGTGAGTAGCTGCTGGCCACTTTGAGAGAATATGCTGATGCTGTCTATATAGTTGAGAAGGAACATGTGAATCCCTAGTGTGTTTCGTCTGTTTTACAGACTGCAAAGCCACTATAAAGTCCAGCACTGTTTTTTGTTGTAGGACTTTTGCTTTGCTAGTAGCTGCTGGGGTTTGGGATCTGTGGGAGTGCAAATGGTACACAGAACTTGAGGGAAAGTGCATATCTCCAGGGAGGTGGATGCAGTTCAGTGTATGCGAGTGTTGAGCAGCTGATTCTTTTCTGTTGAGCTCAGAAAAGAAGAGGCTGTGCTGCAATCGCCTTTTCTTTTGCAGCCTATAACCTGCACACCCCACAATTAAACGATTTTTGTTCTTTCCCCGCTTACCTGCAGGATCACATTCTGTCAGTCTCTAAGAGCCAGGATCCACAGCGGAGCTGTCCCCCACACTGCTCCCACACTACCGGGGCCCAACCAGAAAAGTTTTTTCCTGGGCACTGTCAGCGCTCATCAAAACAATCACACGATGGCGCTGTCGACTTGCAAGAGAATGAAAGGCACCCAGCCCAGCTCGAAACCAACCCCGGGACAGCGACAAGTCAGAAGCGTCCCTGCACTCAAATCAACTATGAAAAGACAAAAAGATTTCGCCGATCTTTCCCCTGCAAGTGCGTACACTTCTTTGCACCACACTCAAAAGGCAACACAAAATCCTCTGCCGTAACAAACCTTTTCACTCTCGCAGAGTCCGATAACAAACTTGAAAACATATTCTCACAAATGTGCCAGCTGAGAAAGCTCTTTGCTGCCTACAATTTCAACTGCATCCATCAAACTGTGAACACACACCCTGCTATCGGCACTTTCCTTCTCAGCTCTAGGTACCATCCTAAGCTTTCCATCTCACAGAGTCAGGATTCAAATGGAACAGCACCAGGGACTACTCACACACTAGACCTATAAGGACAAAAAGTTCAACAGCTTGATGTCTGTGTTCCCACTGTCAGTTCAACAGCTCTAATCCAGAGAACTGCCTATTGGAAAAAGCATTTAAATTCACTGAGACCATCCAAAGTGCCCATCCAAACTTGCCTTCTTTGCCAAAGAGAAGAACAGGAAGCTCATCCCAAATGAAATGGTGTCCCTTCCTCCAAAATCCAAAACATCCAGAGACTGATCCCATACAATGGTGTCAGAACACTGGTACTGGGCATTACTTGCCGTGGGCACTAGATCAGATGCACACTGACTCAGTGTAGCTGCTTACCTTGTCCAAAAGACATGTGCTGCCAGAATTTCAAGGCTATCTCTGAGAAGTGGAAAACACATGCCAAGTTGAGTCTGAAATGAGGCAGACCGCCTTCCAAAGATAAATACCGACTCCATGATTGTACAAATTGAGGCAGTGCTGCCAAACCAAATATGCCAGGACAGAAAGTCACTGCCATCTTTGAGCTGCATGACACAGCTTATCTGCACCTCCAACACTGGGGCTACATGCTTTCCTTCCAGTGGAAAAGCGCTGCCATTCTCCTCCAGGAGTTTACCAAGCCAAAGGTGCATGCCTTGTCCAGTACTACGTCCAACAATGGCTCCTACACAGAAGGGACCAGGACAGAATTATCTTGCTGGACTATACCTCCCCACAGTACCTTAACATTGCCACTATACCTTTTACTTGCCAAGGAAAGGCACTTCAAGTCATTTGGCCTTGCCTTGCATGCAGGCAAGGCAATGCAAACCAAGTGTAGGCAATTGTAGGCAAATCAACGGGGAAGTTGGCAAGGCTGGAGCCACGAGGGGAAAGTGAATGTGGTAGTGGGTGAGAGAAGGCCCAGAAGTTCTAGGCAAGGCTGGGCATAGGAAGGCCAGGCAGAAACAGGAAGGGCTAGACAAGACAAGGCACTGGAGGAAAGCAGTAGGCAGGTCAAGTGTGGGCATGGGCATGTGAGGGAGTGCAAGGCTAGGGAGGGTGAGAAGGGCAAGGCAAGGAAACTGTTGGGTTGCCAAGGCAAGACAAATGAGAGGTACATTCAAGGACTGCTGGTACACACAGGGGCCAGGCAAGGCCTCGCGTGGGCCATCCCTGATCTGCACCTTAAAGACTTGGACTACCTTGCTTTTCTCCATATGCAAAAGAACTGTCATTCTGGTCCTGGAGCCCCAGGGCAAAATATGGATAGCCTGTCCAAAATCAAACACATGCAAACACTTTTATCAGACAAAAACCACACAGAAAGATGGGTCTGGCTGCATGGGACCTCCTCTTCTTCCATGCTTCTGAAACACTGTAGTTAAAGGATTGGAAGTCATTAGGAGAGCAGACAGGACAGGGCAAGGCTGGGAAATGTCGGAAGAAAAGAGGTGTTGGGATTACAGGTGGAAGATGGGTGAGCTGAGTAATGCAAGGAAATGGAAGGTTGAAGGGCAAGACAAGAAAATCGGTGGCTTTACAAGGAAAGAAAAGGGAGACATTGTAAGGTCATGTCCCTAGTCCACATTTGCAATTGGACCGCTGCCCTCAGGTACCCCTATATATAATTAAGTTCGTCACATCTCTTGGTCTTTGGAGCTTGCCCCTAGAAGGTGCAGTTTCTCTGGTTTGTTATTTTACCCTCATTTGAGTTATGGATTTTAAAAGAATTAAGAATTTTAAAGAAAATTAAGGTTTAGTTAGAAAAGGAGCCTTGTTTGGGTTAGTTTGAAGTTAATGATTAATTTAAAAGTAGAGATTTAAATAATAGGCCTAAGTTCACATAATGAATTACTTGTCATTAGAATGTTTGTTTAGCTGTGCTTGTAATGAGAAATGCAGAAACTGAAAAATTGGGGAGAGAGGCAAGGGGCTGAAATCTGAGCGAGGCACAGGGGGAAGTGGAATACTGCTTGGCATGCAGGCAAAATGCACAGGCACGGAGGCAGCACCTGGAGCAGACACGCGAAAACTTGAAGTAGAAAAGGCACGTTTTACCACGAGGTTGGTGCCATCTTTGGTGAGGGGAGGAACCACAAACTTGGAGGAAACTGGGTCCAGGAGGGTCGGAGAGGGGTCTTGGGAAGGAGCCGGGACAGCATGGCCATCATTGCCTCGACAGGGGGAGAGGGAAAGTTTGGGAACATCAGAAAGATGGAAGCAATTTTGTGTCTTATGACAGTGTCCATTCCCTGGCTTTGTCTCAGACGGGGACAGGGGCTTGGGAACACAAAGAGGGAAGGAGGGGGAAGGAGGGGGTTTTAACTGGGAGCCCAAAGCATTTTCTAACTTATTAGTGCATTCTACAGTTTTTACGATGAGGTGAAACAGCAGAAAGAACTTAGAGACAGAGAGGTCTCCTTTAGCTAAAACCAAATAGAGTTTTTTACCCACAGAATCCCAGAAGGGGTTAGAACAGAACAAATCCCTACTTGCATTAGGAAAGTGTTTGAGAACCCAGGAAAGAAAAGCTTTTAAATCTTCTTAGAAAACAGAACACCATACTTAACGAGGGTTTTTTGAACTTGGAAAAAAAATCTCTTTGAGGCTTGGGGTGGTCATTTCCTATCCTTGTCTTCCTCCCACAACCAAGCAGTAAAAGGCAGAAACAAAAGAGAAAGCCCCAGAGAGAAATTTTCATTTACAGATCTGACGTTTGTTGCTGGGCAAAAAAAACCTGCTTGACCTGGTTTCATTCCTCAGCCAGTCCACAGAGGGTTTATCTCACTCCCTATGTAGTCTGCATGGGTTCCTGGCTGGCCTCAGAGAATCTCTGCTACAATGCAGTGATTTCTCATCAGAAAAGTGGTTTGCTCAAATGCGGCTTTTTTCCTAGTGCTTCTGCAGCAGGAGATGCTTCTCCAGTGTTTTCCAGCACAGGTCCCTGTGATCTTGGGTGCCCCAGCCTCTGGGGTTGCAGGACCCTGCAATCTCCTCAGCTACCTTAGAGGTAATCAGCTCTGAGCCTTGAGCAAGGCTGTTTGCATGAAAACCCTTCTTAGAGTGAGGCAGAAGAAAGAGACAGAGCTATTGCATTCAACTTTTTATGGAGGTTTAATTGCAACTTGTCCTCATAGAAATTTCTAACACAAAGCCAAGGAGGATCCTGGGAACCCACCTCCTAAAGGCTAAATCACAGGTGAAATCCCAGTACATCTCTACATTCAAACATGGCCAACCACTCACAACTAGGTTTCCAAGACGCATCATCCCCAATTATAGAAGAATGAATATAATTCCACGACCATGCTCTTATGGTAGCCCTAGCTGTCTGCAGCTTAGTCCTCTACCTCCTAACCCTCATACTTACTCTTTGAATCCTCTACATGATGGACTAAATTAATGAACCTAACCTAACCCTAAAAGCAATAGGCCATCAATGATACTGAACCTACGAATACACCGACTTCAAACACCTCTCATTCGACTCCTACATAACACCTACAACAGACCTCCCATTAGGACACTTCCGCCTATTAGAAGGCATGTTATCATCCCTATAGAATCAACAATTCGAGTAACTGTTACTGCTGATGACGTACTCCACTCATGAGCCGTCCCAAGCCTAGGTGTAAAAACTGACGCAATTCCAGGACGCCTCAACCAAACCTCATTCCTTGCCACCCGACCAGGAATTTTCTACGGAAAATGTTTAGAAATCTGTGGAGCTAACCACAGTTTCATACCAATCGTAGTAGAATCTGCCTCACTTGCCAATTTCGAAAACTGATCCTCCTTATTATCATCCTAACCATTAAGAAGTTATGAGACAGCAGTAGCCTTTTAAGCTAGAAAAAGAGGACCACACGCCCCTCCTTAATGATATGCCTCAACTAAACCCAACCCCCTGATTTTTTATTATACTCACCTCATGACTAACCTACTCCCTAATCATCCAGCCCAAACTCCTATCATTCACATCCACAAACCTCCACTCAATAAAACACCCACAACCTCAAGCACTACCCCCTGAACCTGACCACAAACCTAAGCTACTTCAACCGATTCTCAAGTCCGTCCCTCCTAGGAATCCCCCTAATCCTCATCTCAATAACATTCCTGGCCCTACTATTACCTTCTCTGGACAACCGATGAATCACTAACTGACTTTCTATATGATTCATCAACCTTATCACAACACAACTAATAATTCCCCTGGACAAAAAAGGCCACAAATGAGCCATAATCCTATCATCACTAATAATCTTCCTTCTACTTATTAACCTCCTAGGCCTACTTTCCTACGCATTCACCCCAACCACTCAATTATCCATGATAATGATAATTGGCCCCTAACCCTGGCCTTCCCCCTATGACTTGCCCCCCTCCTCACAGGCTTACGTAACCAACCCTCTGCTTCTCTAGGGCACCTACTACCAGAAGGCACCCCCACACCACTAATCCCAGCCCTCATCCTAATAAAAACAAGAAGCCTTCTTATCCGTCCACTAGCATTAGGAGAATGCCTAACAGCTAACCTCACAGCAGGCCACCTCCTCATCCAACTCATTTCCACTGCCACAGTAGCTCTATTTTCAACTACACCAGCAATTTCTCTCCTCACCCATCAGTACTCTTCCTACTAACCATCCTATAAGTAGCAGTAGTTATAATCCAAGCCTATGTCTTCATACTTCTTCTAAGTCTCTACCTATGAGAAAACATCTAAATCCTAATGGCTCACCAAGCACACTCTTACCACATAGTAGACCCAAGCCCATGACCTATTTTCGGAGCAGCTTCTGCCCTTCTCACTACGTCAGGCCTAACCATGTGATTCCACTACAATTCCCCTCAACTTCTAATCATAGGCCTATTATCCACTGCCCTTGTCATATTCCCATGATGATGTTATATTGTACGAGAAAGTACCTTCCAAGGCCATCATACTCCCACCGTCCAAAAAGACTTACGTTATGGCATAGTCATATTCATTACATCGGAAGCCTTCTTTTTCCTAGGATTCTTTTGAGCATTCTTCCACTCAAGCCTAGCCCCTACCTCTGAACTAGGAGGACAATGACCCCCTGTCGGAATCAAACCCCTAAACTCAATAGAAGTAGCGCTTCTAAACACCGCTATCCTCCTGGCCTCAGGAGTTTCTGTCAAATGAGCCCATGACAGCATCACAGAAGCCAACCATAAACAAGCCATCCAAGCCCTAATCCTCACAGTCCTTCTAGGATTCTACTTCACTGCCCTCCAAGCCATAGAATACTATGAAGCCCCCTTCTCCATTGCCGACGGAGAGGTCAAGGCGGGCAAAAAGGTGACAACCAAAAACAAACACAGAATTAACATAAATTTGAGAGACATGCTAAACCTAAAAGCTGTCTTCTCTCCAGGGGAGAACAGGAGAATCATTAGCTGAGCCACTGTCTCCCAAAAGATACTATCAAGAAAATTCAGACTATTGACTAATCCAGAATTGTTTCTGAAGTGAGTAGAAATGAGAATGCAGGTAAATGCTTCTGACATTTGGCAGAATGTGCCCCATTTCTCAAAATTTCCTTTATGAATTGGGCCATTTGGCTTCAAAAACATATGCCCTCTCATTCAAAGAGAAAGAAAGATTTTATTGGACTATTAGGGACAGGACTGGGAGTCCTGAATACAATGGATTCAGAAGTGTAAGTGAAAAAATTAGCCACAATTGAGAGTGATTTGGTTAAATTACAGTGACCTCTGCAACCGTCCTTGTTAGGATTTGGTAACAATCATTGGAAACTGTCTACAATATTACCAGAATGGGAAAATACAGAGGAGTAGGATCATGAAATGATAGTTAAGGCATTAGACACAGCTAGTGGGAACATTTCTTTGGCCCTTGGATGTACTCAAGCACAAATGTGGATGCAGTCACTGGCTGCCTCGATCATCAGGGAAGGCAAGAAGGAATGTTTCCTGCTGAATTTTACAATACTGTGTGGGATAATGCCTCTGACATGGAAACAGAACTTGAGTTTTGGTGGGTTTTAGTTAACTTCACCTGTGACCCTGTAGTAAGTATGGTAACAGCTTTTGTTTTAACCATACACAATGCATCTGTAAGCTTCATACATCCAATAGTTGCTTTAGGACTAAATTATAAAAGGACTGTACTGTGTCCTTCTGAACACAGAATGTGGACATGGAAAATTGAAGGAAAATGGCAAACTATTAACCTAGAGCCCTGTTCTATGAGAAAACAATTGGGATACATATGTGAACGAAACTTAAGAGATGACAAAGATACTTGTTTAGATACAGACCAAAGCATTTGCCACTTTGAGATGCATCCAATCAACCAGATTTCTTCGCTGGTGTACACAGGACGAGGTTGTGTCTGTTTCAGGACAGCATGTCCTATCATAATAGCAGATGACATGAGTGTGAACGAAAACAAGTTTAACTTGTGTGTTTGTGATTTTGTCAGAATTGAAGGATGTGACTTCTATCAGACACTTGTGATTTCATGGCAACATATAAAGGCAAACTTGATTAGTGTGCAAGAGATATTACCTGTGCCCATGGGAATGAATCTAACTTTAGTCACCCAATTACTGAAACATCATGAATTAAGCAAAATTTTAAGAAATTAAAAACACAGGGGAAAAGACTCTGATCACGGTACATCATGACACAGAAACCATAAAAGAGTTTTTAAGCAATTTGAAGAATATTTGTCTCATCATTGGTGGGATGTGCTTTTTGGATGGTCACCCACAGCAACTGGCCTACTCAACATCTCAATCCATCCCATTATTGTGTTACTTATTTCAGTGGGCATAAATTTGATTCTGTCTATCATAACACTTGTTTGGAATTGGAAGATGTTATGACGGGTAGCAACCTTAACATCACTACCAAAGTCATATGGCTTAGTCCTGAGAGATGCTAGCTGTCTGGCTTGGATAGATGAAGAAGAATCTGTTTATTGTATAAAAAAATACAATTATTCATTTCTTCATTTTAAAGAAGTGGGGAATGAGTTACTGATTTTAAAATAATTAAGAATTTTAAAGAAAATTAAGGTTTAGTTAGAAAAGGAGCCTTTCTGGGGTTAGTTAGAAGTTAATGATTAAGGAGTTTGAAATAATGGGCCTAAGTTCACATTATGAATTACTTGTCATTAGAATGTTTGTTTAGCTGTGCTTGTAATGAGAAATGCAGAGACTGAAAAATTGAACCAAGATCTGCCTGAAACCTCTTCAGAAGTCATGCACAGAGGAATTGGAGTTTTTCCCAAACGTCGTTAGTTTTGTCAATGTACTGTAAAGGTAAAGAGGTTGGAGTGAGGAAGAGGAGTTTTCCTTCATCACTTAATTGACCCTCACTCACAAAAGCCTCATTTTGGGAGAGCAACCAGGCAGGCGTAATGATCTTTTAAACTCATTATCCTAGATTTTAATATGAAGCGGGGAATGGGTGGTTGTCAGGTTTCCCCCGACATGGGGGGTACTGAAGTGAGTACCCTGACTGACTGTGCTGCACTTATGAACGAAGCAGATGGGCCTTGCTGTTCAGCCTTCAAAGGTTATTTATTGCCTCTTATCACAAGTTTTGAGCCAACGATGGCAAAGGCTCTGTGCCTTTGAAAAACATGCCAGCAAGAGCCCCGAGAGGCTCAGAAAGTCCAAATTTACACAAGATAAGGTAACCAATTACTTAACACCACGTTCTTAAAACGTCTATTGTTATTACTTTACTACCAATAACTAATTAGTCTTTCTACACACTATCTGCATTGAGGACTCTTCTATCCAATAAGATTGTGCTAGCAACACTGCAGAACATAGAGTTGATGGAGAAGGAGAAGGGAAACTGAGGCAACACCCACAATTCTACATCCTGAATCTTCACCTACACCCATATTACACAAAACCCAAAATATACATTTTTCACCAAGTGACAAACTACTAACTATACTACTATATAATTCACACACTGGTTGTTTCCAACCCATCCCAAAACTTTGGAAGTTTCCTCCATGGATGGATGTTAAAAACAGTGTTTTCCTGGGGGTCAGGAACTCCCAGGACAGGCAGAGAAATATTCCCTGTGTCCCTGATTCCCACAGGTGGTGTTAGTGTCATTACAATCTATTAGTATTTTGGATATTCATGATTGTTACAAATAAATAGATATTAAAATCCTTTGTAAATTTGCAGTGCCTGTCTATGCATTTCCTTGGTGCTGTTAGTAAATACTCTTTCATAAAAAAACTGTTAGAGAGCCCTTTGTCTGTCAATAAATGAATATTGATATTTGATCAATATTTCTATATTTAACAATTCACATTAACA
This sequence comes from Anthoscopus minutus, assembly GCA_013399455.1. Lineage (NCBI taxonomy): Eukaryota > Metazoa > Chordata > Aves > Passeriformes > Paridae > Anthoscopus > Anthoscopus minutus. Next base: position 4,032 of record VWYI01034700.1, on the reverse strand, counting down.
TTTTTTTGGCAACTCCATCATTCCCATCCCTCCATTTTGCCACACCTGCCTGACTGGACCCGTAGTCACAGTGAGCGAGCTGCAACAAGAGGTAGGCAAGGCAATGAGAGTCCTAGAAGGAGAAGGAAATGAAAGGGTTGACCTGTGTCACCCTGAAATTACAGTTTTCTGATGAGTGTTTTCATAGCTGTAGTTTACTTTCTCACGAGTGTTCCATAAACAGAAGTTGTTTATCACATCCCTTCTAAGAGAAGTCATTTGACAGAGTTTTGGTTTGACCAGTGTGATTGAAAAGGTGGTAAACTTGCTCTCCAATCCCTGGTCATTGTCCAGAATCTATAAATATCAAGGTCAAAGAATAAACACCCTTCTTTCCTGTTCTGACACTGCACTGTGTTGGTGTGGTTCATTCCGTGTCCTCGAGCAACAGACCTGGCAAATGGGAAAGGAATTCAGGTGGAGGATGAATGAGCAAGTCAGTACAAGGCAGTGGAAGGAAGGAAGGCCAAGGCAAGGCTACAGACTGAACAGCAAGTCAATGCAAGGTATGGGGAAGCAAGGCACTGTAAAGGAAGGGACAGGAATAGCAAGGAAATGCAAAGGAGGTGTAGGCTTGGCAAGGCTAGGCCTTGGAGAAAAGAAGTAGGCAGGTCAAGGGTGGGGCATGGGCATGCAAGGGAATGCAAAACAATGGAGGTTTAGCAGGACAAGGCAAAGAAACTGTTGGATTGCCAAGGCAAGGCAAGCGACAGGTACATTCAAGGACTGCTGGTGCACAGAAGTGGCTAGGACATTCTGCTCTATGTGGTCTTGATCTTGCATAGGGCATCTTTAATCTGCACCTAAAACACTTGGGTTACCTGCTTCCCTTTGTATGCAAAAAAACTGTCATGCTGGTCCTGAAGCCCAAGGGTCAAACGTCAATTTTGCGTCCAAAATTCAAGACATGTAAGGATAGGTGCCAGAACAAAGCTGCCAAGACAGATGGGTGTGCTTGCACTTGACCTCCTCTGGGCTTCCTCTCACATGCTCCTAAAACACTGAAGGTACGTGAAAGACTCCAGAGTCCTAGGAGGAGCAGGCAGGGAAAGGCAAGTTGAAGAAATTCCACAAAAAGAGGGGTATTGAATTCCAGGTGGAGGATGGGTGAGCAAGACAATACAAGGCAAGGGAGAGGGTCAAGGGCAAGGCAAGAAAAGTGCTGGCTTTGCCAGGCAAGAGAAAGGAAAGGCAGGCAAGGCAATGAAAATCCTAGAAGGAGAAAGAAATTAAAGATTGTAGCTGGACAATGGGGAAGGGAAACTGGACAAACTGGAAAGGGGGATGGGCTGACAAGTCAATGCAAGGCACTGGATTGGTAGAAAGGGCAAGGGAAGGACATGGATGGGCCAGGAAGGCAGAGGAAAAGTATAGTCAGGAATGACAAGGGAATGCAAGATTGGGTAGGAAAGGCAAGGCAATGTAGGGAAGGGGTAGGCAACACAATGGGTCTCTTAAGAGGAAAAGTCCATGCACGGCAAGGCCAATAGAAAAGTGGTAGAGAAATCAATGTGGGGGATAGGTGAGTGCAGCTGAGAAAGAAAGCAAGCACTTAACTCCAATGTGTGAGTGCAAAAAGCAGCCTTTTTTATCCTGGTACATCTGTGTGTGTGAGATGTAGCTAGAAGCTTTTCAGTTTAGATTCAAACTGCAAGTGGGACACAGAACACCCCCAAATCGTAGCTGGGCAGGAAAGCACATAGCATCAGCATGTTTTGACAGAAGAAGTTTGTCTGTGCGAGACGGAGATGGACATGTGGGACTCTGGCAGTATAAGACTACGCTCAGCTGAGAAGCAGTGCTTCACTGTGTGCTGTGAAAATGAAAGGCTGCAAGGAAAAGGCAAGGGGGCAGGTCAGCGAAAGCTTTCTCTCCTGGCACCATGAGCTGTTTGAAGTGGAAGCACAGTTTGGTTCCACTAAGGATCCTTATTAGTGGGCCACATGGCCAAGGCAGAATGTGTCGCAACACACACACACGATAGATCACCTATACAATTTCGAGACCTTACAAATTAGCATATTCAACAAGGATGCCCTAGTGGGAGGCCTGGATGAATGATATTCCTCCGTGTGTGGAATTCCCCCCTGGATGGGCCAATATGATGTGTTGAAAGGCCATACAGGTTATGTTCTGGAGAGGACCTTGGTTTCTCAAGATAGCATAGAATTTTCCAGCCTCCTACAAGGAGGCCTTTAGGATGTTTGGTCTCCTGGCCTAAGAGAAATCTAGGACTGTGCTAAATTATCAGATCTAAGGAATTACAAGTATGCATACTACGAGTACTGATGATATATAAAAGTTATACAAAAGGTATAGAAAAGGCAAAAAATCATCTCAACATCAGTGACACAGCAGAGCCTGACAGAACTCAGTAAACCTTTGTGACAATCTGGAATCTCATGGATCCAAGGCTCTACTTTGACAAATTGGGGCCCCATGGGTGATTTTGGGGGTTTTTGTGGAATGATTTTGGGGGTTTTGGGGACAGTCTTGAGGTTTTTTGGGAATGTTGAAGCTGATTTGGGGGTGATTTGGGGTGATTTCAGGGGTTTTATAGGCAATTTTTGTATTTTTTGTTGTGTTGAAGCTGATTTTGGGGTGATTTCAATTGATTTTTATGTTTTTTGGTGGTGTCGAAGCTGATTTTGGCGAATTTTGGGGTAGTTTTTGGGGTGATTTTCTGACAATTTTTGGGGTGCCCAAGCCCATTTTAGGGTGATTTTAAGGGATCTGGGGTGATTTTATGGTTTTTGAGGAAATTTTGAGTGTGTTTTTGGTTTTTTGGAGCAATTTTGGGGCTTTTTGAGGGTGCCCAATCTGATTCTGGTTGGTTTTGGGGTGATTTTTGAAGTTTTTGGGGCGATTTTGGGGTGTCTTGGGGAGTGTCAAAGCTGATTTTGTGGTGATTTCTGGTTTTTTGGTGTTTCGGGGGAGATTTTAGGGTGATTTCTGGTTTTTTTTGTGTTTTGGGGGTGATTTTAGGGTGACTTTTCTGGTGACTTGGGGAGTTTTGGGGTGTTTTTTGGGTTTTTTGGGGATGGTTTTGGGGGTGCCAAAGCTGGTTTCGGGGTGATTTCAGGGGATTTTCGTGGTTTTTTAGGTGATTTTGGGGTGATATTCTGGGAGAGTTTGGAGGTTTGTGGGATGATTTTTGGGGTGCTGATGCAGATATTGGGGTGATTTTGGTTGATTTTGGGTGTACTTTGGGATGATTTTGGGGGTTTTGGGAGTGATTTTGCAAAGATTTCTGGGTTGATTTGGGGGGTTTTGGAGCAAGCTGACAATGACTGTGGGGTGATTTTTGGTATTTTGAAGGGATTTTGGGGTGATATGGGCCAGTTTTGGTGTGCTGAAGATGATTTAGGGGGGATGTCAGGTGATTTTGTGGTTTTTCCGGGCAATTTTTTAATGATTTTTGGGTTGATTTTGGGACAATTTTGGGGGCAATTTTAGTTGGTTTTGGGCATGCTGAGGCTGATTTCTGGGTTGATTTTGGGGGTTTTTGGGTTGATTTTTGGGGTTTTAAGCCAATTTTTGGGTGTGTTGAAGCCAATTTTTGGGCAATTTTGAGTGATTTTGAGGTTTTTGGGGGGATTTTGGGTCGATTTAGGGGGTTTTGAAGGGGCTGAATCCGAATCTTGGGTGTTTTTGTGTGATTTCAGGGGTTTTCTGGGATTTTTGGGATGTATTTTTTGGGTGATATTGGCATAATTTTGGGGGCGATTTGGGGGAGTTTTGGGGGAGCTGAAGCAGATTATGTAGTCATTTTGGGTGATCAGGGGTGTTAGCATTCAGAGATGCATTGTCACAGAANTGTGGGGTGAGTTTGGGGGGAGCTGAAGCAGATTATGTAGTCATTTTGGGTGATCAGGGGTGTTAGCATTCAGAGATGCATTGTCACAGAATGATTATATGCAGGTGCTTTTATTGGAGACCTCTGGGTGTGAGTGGTATACAAAAGCCAAATCTGACTCTGCCATAGGGTCTGGA
>VWYI01034699.1:2702-65674 GCA_013399455.1 Anthoscopus minutus | reverse complement strand
CAACATACCATTTTATTTTCACATCAACATGTGAAGGCCTATTTCCACTGAGTACATTTTTCTTGCACCAGTGGAACTGTGCTGCTGCAAAACGACACCAAATTTCACCCTGAGGTGAAAAGGCAATGCCTCACAAAAGTAGAATTAAGAGGAACCTAAGTAATATCAGGTGCCAGATTTAAAACAAAATAAAAAGTGCCAAAGTTAACTGTAGCCCAGAGTGGAAAAGGTCCAAAAAGTAAGCAGATTAGTTTATTAAAGATGGGTACATCAGTAATTTTTAGAGACAATTATCTAGATAAAAGCTCCAGCATCGGAAATTGCTACATTTCTGATTGCAGAAAGCTGTTTCTTCTCTCCCTCCTAAGCACCCTCTCTTAAACTTTACCCTTTGATAGAGCACATAGTCAACCTTTGGTCCAGCTCAGCAGAAACTTCCTTTGTTCTGATATAAAACTGTGCTCAAAGTTGCAATTTTTTTCCTTTTTTTTTCCACCAGGATGAGGTAAATTTATTCTGCAGGCTTGCACTGGTGCAGCTGTAGAGCAGCAAAACATGCTCAGCTCAGTGTGGACAACCTCTGTCTTCACATATCATATATTCTAATGTCTACAGCTCTGGAAAGGGGTTTTCTGGAAAAGGGCACAGAAAATATTCTCATGTGAAACTAATTTGCTTGTTTACTGTGAAATAATTTACTTTCTTTGAAAGATTAAAAGATAGACTTTTTATGGTTCATGATAAACCTGGGTCTGAATCAGAGCAGAGGGCTGCATTCCCTGCATTCCTGATAGGTCTCAAGGGTGAGTCCTGGCATCAGCTGCAGAGGAACAGCACAGAGCACTGAATGCAGGTCTCGGCACTGTGGGGGTAGAGAAATACTTCAAACACTGATACAGATGCCCTTAGAAGTTTTGTTACAGTCAGATACAGTAATAGCCTTAAATGAAGCAGCTGACTGGTTCGTCTAACACATTCAGAACAGCATGAATCAGCATGAGCTGCAAGGTTTTGAAAAACATTTCTGCCTTTGAGTTACTTTAGTTTTTCGAGGCCTCAGTTAAACACTTAGATATCGTTTCATCATTGACTCCAACAAATCTAAGCTGGTGGTGTCTAGGAAGTGGATGATCCCATCTTTCTGCTCACCCTGCCCTGTGTGTCAGTGTTTTCAACCATTATGGCCATGCAGTGATTTGCATCTACTAAGCCACCTGAAAATTAGTAACTACTTTAATAGAGGGCTCATTTTCAGCCCAACTGCAAGGGAGCAACCACTAATGCTGAAGAAAGGAAAGTGATGAAAGTGCGCAGTCAAAAGCAGGGCCACCCTCTCAGCAGCAGTAGAAATGTTACATCTACTTATGCTGTGAAACAGCACCTGTAGATTATCTCTAGAACATGTCTCTAACTAACAACCTCGTCATAAATCTGCTGCTCTGTGACAGCAGCTAGTACAACTCTTCCAGACAAACCTTAAAAATGTAAAGGTTCTTATGATGGGCAACAAAAATTAAGTTGGTTTTGAAAATTATCATATGATTACAATGTAGATGAATAAGAAAGTTCTAATTTCCTAATTCTCTTCATGTGTATCTCCATACTGCCCTTTCATTAATACTGTGACACTGAATGATCTGTTCTGTCATCATTATTTTCATATAGATCTGGGTATTCTTAGTGAATATCTCATCTGAGTCATCATAAATACATCTTAAAATGGTTTTAGCCATCTGCAGACTTTACAGTCAACGTACTGATAATGATTTTTTTCCTAAGCTGACTCCAGAGACAAATTACCCATTTTATGCGATGGAAACAACCTTCCTAGAAGGTGTTGGAAGGATGCAATAAAGATTCCATCAGAAGTTAATATATCAGGAAAATTCACTTATTTTTTCACAAAGGCAGACACCTGGATTTTTTTAGGCAGAACTGTGTATTAGGGAAGACAGATTTTCCTTAAATAAGACAACAATTGTGATCTTACTGTGCTTCTAAATAGCCACAAACTCTCAGCAGCAACACTGACAAACAAACCCGCATATTTTGATCCACTGCATGTCTGTCTGTGTCTCATTTTTCTTTTCAGGGACATTTAGGTGAAATGGACAAATGCACCATACTGAAAAAACTGGAGATGAGGTGTGCTTCCTCACAACAGTGAAAGGCATACCAAAACAGTGCAACTTCCACCTGTCAGAGGGGGAAGAAGAGTTATGATCTTAAATCATGCATGAGATAAAATCAAATATCACTGTACTGACTTGTACAGATTTCATTAGGACACTCTTTAACACTTAGTTTAACCAGTGGCAAGTGGTTGCCTAATTTCCATGGGTCTCCTGTGATGTCTGATGGTAACTGTGAGCTTTAAACAGATTGCTGAATCAGGTCCATTAAGGGATCTGGGTATGGATCCTGGTAATGGATCTCAGGTTAAACCTGCACTGCAAGAGACTCTGAAAAGATGGTCATAAAAAAAGAGGAAAAACATGACAAAAAACAAAGCAAAGCAAAAAAAATTATTTGTCTAGATTCTCATCAATCATATTGCCTCAGACAATCATTTACATTTACATTATTTACTAATAGGTCGCATTTACTGGAAAATTACAATGCAGCAGTGGGTAGGAAACAGGGAAGTACTCATTCCTCTTTTGAAGAGGGCTTTTCTGTAATTTTTTGGTGTTGTTTTTGTTACTAACTTACATATTTGTTTTTACAAAGTAAGCCCCGTTAGAGAAAATTATTTTATGCTCCCTTGCTACTATACCAACAAAATGAAATCCAAGTTCTTGCATGATGTGACATGTAAACCATTTGCACTGAAGTGACTGCCAGAAATGGATGGAAAGTTTTTATCCTGAAGAAAGACTCAAATAAAATGCTAGCATGATCTGAAATTATTTACTGAAAGTAACCGCAGAATATTTTGTGTCCTCTCTTTTTAGAAAATCTATTTAGTCCAGTCTAGTACTCAACAACTTACAGTATCAACAGAGAAACTGATGCATTTTCACTTCTTTGTTGGGTATATCTGAAAACAAGTGGGTTTTTTTAAAAGGGAAGACATAAACCAATTTTGTTGGCATTTCATATGGGGAAAAAACCCTCAGTAGTGCTGACATCTAAGGTAAAGCACACATGTTTTCAAAGAAAGTATTATAAGTGCGTTATAAACACTAACATTTTGCCAGTTTCACTAAAGATCCTGATGCAGGCCAGGTTTTAGGAGCTGGATAGCCTCAGCTCCACCTAGATGCTTTCATCACAACTGCATGCACTTATCTCACTTAACATTTTTGAATGCCATGATTCAGCCTCATTTCCTTTCTTTACTGCTGTCAAAAGCCGTCAGAAATAGAGAAATGGATTATCCCTTTTTGATAATACAACTTCAGATTTTCCAGACACCCCACTGCTCCTTTGCTCAGAGAGAGTTAGAACTGAGTGCCCATTTTTCTGCATCAGGAAAAATGTGACAGTTCATTAGCCTTTGCTATCCAACTCTAAAATTACAGTCACATCAATCTACCTCCTCTGTCCTTTGGAGCTTCTCCGTTATCACAAAGCCTATTCAAAATTTCCCAAGCGTTGGCCAAGACCAACACTTGGAAAACAATCTAACTTTGCACAAAACCAAAAGCATGCCCTATTACCCACCATCTCAGATACCCCCACCCAACCTCATTCTTTCTGGTGCTTTTATTTCAGACTCGTATCAGGTCTCAGTCTGAACACAGCTAGGAGCAGTGATCTCCATCCTGCCCCCCCAGTCTGCGTAACAGTAGTTTGAATCTTTTATTCATTCCCTGACAGAAACATCAAGGTTTCTTTAAATGACAGCAATATGCCTGGACTACCAGTCTGCCAGAAGGATTCTTCAGCATTGTGTAAATAACTGGCTGTTAGAGAGAGACTGCTTTGAAGTTGCCATTTGCAGCACCCACAGCACTTGGGCTGGATCAGTTTTTACTGGGGCTACTTTCATAGTAAGCTCTTTTTGTCCCATCTGAAGAGTTTCTTTGTGGGCAATGAATGAGGATGCATCTTGGGAATGGTCTGATACTTCAAAAGATGATTCTTGTAGTTTATCTTGCAGTAAGCTTCTCCTCTGAAGGAAATGTTGCAGAACCCTTGTATTGATCACAATGATAGTCTTTTATCATTAGGCTGTCTGCACTATCACTATCCAAAGCAAATCTTTGCAAGCTGTGACTTTTACTAATTGATATACATATAGATATATTCTGCCTTTTATAATGCAACACTTTTTTTTTCTGCAAATGCTTCAAAAGAAGCTGGCCTCGCTGAAGTCCATGAAAATTTACTGCCTGGTGAATAACTGAAATTAAGGCTATTTTAAGGATGGCAAAGTCAAGAATGTCTTTATATTTAAAAAACAGAAGTTTGGGGGTTTGGAGCTGTTTTGTTTAGCTGTGTTTTCTGCACTAAGATTGGATGGAGGTAAAAAAAAAGCAGCATTTGCACACCTAAGCAGCTAACCAAAGGTAGAAGTTAAAATTAGAAAAGGAAAATTGATAGCTAAGACATGTTTAATAAAAGTTTCTGACCTGCAATCAGTTTGTAGGAGCAGTGAAGACTGCCATTTAAATCATACCACATTTATTACATTCTAAGCAATACATCCCTATAGTTTCCTATATACTCAGACACAAGCTTTATTTCAAAGATGCTGAAAATCGACTTTAAACATTTATTAAGTTTTAATTTAACTTTTGAGCTATTAACTTTTTAACTTAAAAAGGTCATGGTCATAGCTGGTTTTGGTATTTTTTAAAAATAAAATAATAACACACTACGTTTTAGGTGTGAAAGCCATTACTTATGTCTGTGACCATATACTTGACTCATCCTTGATCACAGAATAATTCAATTATTTTAATACTCTTTAGCTTAGCTGCAATGACACTTGGACGCTCATCTGAACACAGTACAAACTGGCTTGTGGATAATCCCTTAGGCTGAACACCTCTTGTTCACAGCAGCATTAAGAGTAGTAGCTCTTTAGGTTTTAACACATGATTTCTAGCACACAGGTATTAGATATTTTAACAAACGTACATATTAAAAAAAGCAATCCTGGCAATGTTATCTTTCGCTGTGGTAGATTTCTGGGTTTTGAAAGTTTTAAACTTCCTTCCTAAAAAAGCTATATGGTCATGGAAAAACTCCTGCTTAGATATTTTCTTCCTCATTTCATGCAGAACTTTGGAAAAATGTCCTGCTGGAAACCTTGTAACATTCTGCAGTTTTAGCTTAAATGATTTTACCCATCAACAGAAACACTCAATCAAGCTGCTACTGACTGGTATCTGGGAAGCAAAAAAAGAGCCATCCTGGAAGAATGTTTCTCTCATTTTCTTCTGCTTTGAGTTACATGACCTACCTTCCCTGATCTCAGCAGCCAGATTCTTTCACCTTTGGATTAGACTACATCCTACAGACAATGAAAGAGCTACCCCTAAAATACAGGTTTACATATGTTCTATATGACAAAGATTCCCTATGTTTAGCAAGATATAATTTTCTGTTCCTTCCTGTCTTCATTCACTCTGAAGCCTTATGTCCATAGTTACATCACCTGACAATGGGAAGACCCTTGCACAAACTAATAATAAGAATGAATTGCTTCTTATTAACATGATCCAAGCTAATTTTTACAATAGGGTGTGAAATGCAAAGTGGATCCTTTCAGTTTCTCTTTTCAGCAGTTCTGCCTTTTCTGTCTTTATTGTAAGAGTTACTGTCATGGCAGTTGGGATACTCAGAATAGAAAAATGAAACAAAAAAAAAATCATGAGCAAGTAATAATATATCCCAAAGATAACCAACATACATACAGCACGGAAGCTCCTCAATATGCTCCAGAGATGCTGTGCCAAGCTACAGCAGATGATTCTGGGGGCAGGGCCAGCAAGCGTGGAAATGGGGTCAAAAAGCAGGGAGATGGCAGAGTTTCTCCAGCATTAATGGAGGAGAGAGCTAAATCTGCAAGACAGCTCATGTCTGAACCAAGGACAACCAGGAAAGCTGGTGGGAGAGGGGCAACAGTGGCAGGAGACCTGGTGATACTGGGGCACTCTTTAACAGCTGGCTTGGGCAACAGCTATGGTACTAGCTACCAGGTCTATTTGAGCTTCCTCCAGCACAACCCTATTTGGAATCATTCACCAACATATGGAAGGAACCACTGAATGCATATTCACAGAGGTGGAAAATCAGAGCATGATGGTGGCACATTTTCACAAGTACCTGTGGGGCTTTTTTCAGGCAAAATACCTGGGATTCAGCAAGAGCTTTATCTTAAAATGGTTATTTCAGAAACTTTAACCATACCTTTATAAACGAAGTCAGTATCACCATAGAAGCTTGACTGACGGGAGTTTCAGAAAACTAGCACATACTTATCTCTCTGCAAACAGTCATGATTTAATTTAGAGCTAGTAGTCAGTAACTGATTACTTGTACAATGCAATCACCAGAGTCAATTCTGCCTGGAAAGCAACTGTTTTCAGAGACAAAAGTTATTTCAGTTGTAGACATGGTTCACACTGCTATGTTAACAAAAAAATGAAAGCCTTCAGAAACCTACCACTGAGGTAAGAGCCATCTGAAAACTGTAGATTCGTGCAAGGCCAAAGTCAGCTAGCTTTATCTGCCCATTGCTGGTTACAAGGATATTTTGGGGTTTCAGATCCCGATGCACCACACGATGCGAATGCAGAAAATCCAGTCCCCGAAACAGCTGAAGCATCATATCCTATATATAAAGAAGAAATCAATATGCAGTTATCAAGACAAGGTGGCAGGCAAACAAGTAAATCCCCTGTCATAATCTGAAAAACTAATTTAATAAATATTGACTTAAAAATGTGCACAGGAGATAAAACCAACTATTAATATAAAATGGACAGGATGTTGCTAGAATGAATGGAACTGAACCATGTATGGTTTCTAGTTGAATTATCTGAGCTTGATTAACAGTAGTATAAAGATTAATCAATATACTTTAAAAAGCCAGCAAAAGTATGTGCCTAAATCCCTGGAAAACTTCAAAAGAATACTGTCCAAGTAAGAAAAATACATAGCAGTTTCACTCATAACTTTAAACCACACACATTCCCACCAGCTTATGCTCTGTCCTGCTGTGGTGAAGTGAAATTTTATCATTAATTTTAACAGGCACGAGGATCTGTTTGAAACAGAAAAACTGTTTGAATGACAAATATAATTTTATTTGCTATTATAATGGGAAAAGGCAAAACCTGTTGTATAGAATTTACTGAACAGGACAGAAACTACCTTTAGATGGAAGTTTAACACTAAAACAGTGTAATAATCATAATTCTGATTCTCCTTTCTGTTTTCGTACAGTGATACAATCTTCCGCAAATATCTAAAGCTGAAAAAACTATTTTATCTATACTCATGTTTTGACAATCTTAGTAATGTGAAAAGAATGAATCAGCAGACTCAAAACCAAATACTAGAAATCCCCTGCATTCCAAATTAGAAGGATATTGTCAACTTGAAAATTGTATTTGTGGAACAGGCAGTTACAAGAAGATGCTGCAACAAGAAAGAAATAAAAAAGGATAAAGAAGTTTATTTTCTGCATGCAATTGACTTGAGCTCATGAAATTGCATTCTGTGTATGGCATATGCCCTTTCCATAATCCATGCACCAGGGAGTCCTTCAATCCTGTTGCTAGCAATCAAAATGATCTTGGAGAAGGGAATGGCATGAAAAACATAAGGGAAGAAGGATAAACTGAGGTTAGTTGCTCCTGTTCTTCTTTATGGACTTGGGCATGTTGCAAGTAAATATTCAAGGCACACTACTGAAAAGAATTATATCTAAATATGGGTGTAAAAATAGCTCAAAACATTCAGCTTGATAATATTGGTTTAGTTGGATGCATTTTTAAGATAGGCTTTAGAAATATTGCTAAATAATTTAATGAAAAAATATTATTTTCTTTGAATATTTCCTGATCATTTATATAGAAAATATTATAAAATAGATGGAAGCTCTCACCTGACCTCTGATAAAACAAGGCCATTTCTGTATACAGCCAGCTCATAAAGCAATCAGCTTTTATTTGAAGATCCCAGTGATGTAAATTTTACCATGAAATCATGGATGCTGTGACATAATTTATTAACACCTCTGAAGGAAGGTAGTGAACTGAGAACCCAATTTCCTGCTAGCTGATGCCTTTTCTTTCCTTTGATTCTCCAGAAAAAACTGGGAACTGCAATTAGACAAAATGTATATTGTATGTTGCAAATATACAACTGGTATAATATAGTTTGGACCTTTAAAAGAAATACATGAAGTATAGTGAATCCTCTTGTATTTATACAATCTGTTGTTTTGCAGCTCAGAAATTAGTAAGAACTTGGGCTACAGCTCCACAGGTTTCAGTCATCAGTAGAATTAATATATGTCATATCTGGTCACTCTGTGCCATTTTAACTTTTACCAAATCCCGAAAGTCTTTGGATAAGTCTTGCAGATGTGAAGAACATGCCAATAACATTTAGGCATATGGTTATTTTAAATATGAACTTGGTTGTTTCACAGAATTTGGGCCTATTTTTTATTTTGTTCCAGGTTAACATAGTATCAAATAAGAAAATTATTTAAAGAACTGAAGTATTAGTCAGTAGACCCTGGTAAGTCCCTTTTTGGTGACATTTATGCATCCTATTCATTTGTCAACTCTGTAAACTCACTCAGGCAGTTAGCAAACATATCAAGAATATTTTTTCCAACAATTGATGCTGGCTTTGATTCAACTTTCTTCCTCAAGCTCAGCATAACACAATTCTGCTCTCCTCATCTGATGCTGCAAGCAATTTCATCAGGTTCTAAATTCAGTCTTCTTCCAGCCACAGGTAAAAAAAGAAAATATTTGAAAATGGAAACTGGTGTATCTTCCTCTCTAACCATCAGGCTCAAAAGATGAATACCATTCACAGAAGTTCTCTTCACACTCAAAAAAGAAAATGTGCTGCAGAAAGTATACCAGGCAAGTAAATATTTAAAAGGTGATAGAACGTAGAAGAGCAACTGGATGGAAAAAAGTGCTGTATCTCCTCTTCCAGGAAATTCAGGGTTAGTCCATAAAAGCTACTTCCTAGTATTCAGGTTGGACTGTTGGCTACTCTTATTACTTAGTATGACAGGTATTAACAGATTTCAGTTCAAATTTATCTGGAAGAACAGCCCAAAGTTTAGTGTGTGTAAAGGGCACTTGGATGTAAAAAGACTGTTTGCTATTTTTGATTCATTATTGCCCTGTTTCTAAATTCTCAGCAAGTTAGAAAAAGAGCAGAAGCCAAAATCACAACATAGACTTATTATTATGAACTTTAAATACAGAAAAACAAATGTGGCAGCTTAAAATTTTGTGCTGCATGTAAGTCAAAAACCATTAGGCCTTGCTTTTGTAAAATGATTTCATTCTCTTCCTCAGTCACTTGCAAGAACCATAAGGCAGGGTCTGGGCTCTGTGCTTTCTTTGACACTGTAACTAACATCAGAAGATACTAACCTTTGCTAGCAAATTGGATAAAGGCTGTAAACATGCACAAGCCAGATCACTACCTAATTAAATCAGTATAATTTCACTCATCTAACGGAAATGCATCCATTTTTATTAGCGACGAATACCCAGTATTGTCTCAATTACCTCAATTACCAAGTTCTAGAAATAACTGCAAGAGAGTCTTCATGTGCCTCAAGGATTAGTTTTTTGCATGTCTGCTTTTCCCTGAGAAATTTTCTGCGGTAGATAGGCATACCACACTTTGGAATTACACACAGAATTATATTTTGAAAGTTAATTGAAAAACAATCAAATCTATTCAACAAACAAGAACCTTTGTGTCTTAAAGAGATTGAAGGAACGAGCAGTAATGAGTCATGATCAAACCCCTACTGATATCTATCAGTGTTCTTTGGATATTGTATGTTTGCAAACAAAGCCACAGTATGTACCTGTTGTTTCAGATTAGAGATTTCTGCCATGCTCTAGTATCACAAAACCTATGATAGCTGGCTGTTGCTTGATTTGAAGACACATGCACACATTATTCCACTGCAAATACTTTCAGACAATCACAGCTTTACAACTTTTTTTTCTTTGTCAGGCTACACTTTCAGTGCCACCTATGTGCAAATATAAAATATTTACTTGTAAATGAATTGAAAACGGAGCTATTTTGGGATGCAATGAAAGTACACTTGCTTTAGAGGAAAATATGTGACTTTAATTTTGTAAAAGTCTCATAATGAAAACAGAACCAAAATTTGTTAGGGAAATTCTGTATCTTTGCTTCTTCCACCATATAAGATATTGACGATGATTGCTCAGTCTGACATTTACTGAATTTATCAGCCCTAAATGTCAGTATCAAATTATGATGAACTTTTCAAGTGACACCATATTATTTCATGAGTCTCAATAATACACAGAAATATATCCTGCATATTCTTCCTCTGCCATCAGTGAGCATGGGGCTGGGCTTGGGCTAGGCTGAGCAGCTGCTTCTGTTGCCTCTGCCAAAGGCAGTATTCATGGCTCACATTTCCTGACCAGGCAGGAGGAACAGAAAATCCTGATTTCCTATACATTTTTGTCTCCACTTTGTCCTATCCCCTCTTGACTCTATGCTTCACTGGCCCCTCTTAACCCTCCTCCAGCTTCTGATCCATAAATCCCTTCCAAGCCACTGGCTTTCAAATACCATTCTGATCCTTTAAGAGTCACCTACCATCTTGACTCCCAAGAAAAATATCTGTCAATTATCTACAACAAGTTACTTCTTGTTTAAGACCTGCCAGACTCTCTGGAGGACTCTGCCTGCCTAATCCAAAAGAGGATGGCATGGCTGTCAACCAAAACATTCAAATATCTACTCAAAGACAAAAGAATTTTGTGGAGTTGGTTTCACTGTCAGCGCCTAGGCACCAGCAGCCAGGACTGCAGGGGCCTCAGCTGGGAGACACCAGGGGTTGTGCCCTGCCAGACACACTCAGCTCCAGCTGGCTCCCATGGACCCACTACAGTGCACAGCTGGGCCCGTCAGCCAGGATAGTAGGGTCTCCATGAAGATATATTCAAGGGCAGAAAAGGCTGAATGGGAATGAGGAGAAAAGAACAAAAGGAGTGAGAAACTGCACGGGAAACATCAAGGCAAGAGAGGAGGAAGGGAAGTGAAAGTCCATGGTGGAGCAGTTATCCACACTGCAGCTCATGGAGCAGGCAGACTCCTGAGGGAACTGCAGGAGTCTCCATCCTGTGGAGATGATCTAGGGTAGAGCAGGAACAAAGTGTGAGGAGAAGGAGCAGGAGAGAGTAGCTTCTCCTATGCTGCTTGGGCTGGGGAGAGTCAGAAGTGATGTACAGCCTGGAAAAAGGCAGGAGAAGGTGTTATTTGAAAATCTCTTTTTTTGCCCACCATTTGAACAAGTAAGTATCTACCTTGAGTGGCATTACACTAAGTTGATTTTCTCCAGGATAGATTTATTTTGCCCATGACGGTACTTAGTAAGCAATCTTCATCTCTTATCTCAGCCCATGAGCTTTCTTGCTCCTTGTTGCTCTCTACTTTCTGTAGCTGAGGTCGAAGTCAGTGAACGCCCAGACAGGAGTCTGACTGCTGAACTAGATGGATGCTAGATGGCAAAGGGGAACACAGTGAAGGAAATCACCAAGAGTAATATATCTTCAGAAAAGATATGCACCCTGGGTTAACATACACTTATTACTGGCTGCTTGTTATATGAAGCTCATGCTTCTCCTGCACTGTCTACAATGTGAAAAAAGAAAAACCTTTAAGCAGGTTATCCTTTTTTTACAGTGATAGGTGTTCCTAATATCAAAGAGAGTGATTCACTGTAAGACCACAAATATACTCAGTTGTGTCACCAAATAAAATTGACACAGTACAGTGCCTTGCAAACTACAAAAGACCCTAAATTTGTACTAACACACAGATTTTACGCATTTTTTGGTGTTTTTTCTTTGTTTGTTTTTGGTTTTTTTTTAAAAACCTGCCTATTTTTCTCTCACGCTCTATTTCTATGCTAACATTCTGTAAAGCAAACAATCCTCTGGCATCGCCAAATGCTTCTCCTACTTTTCTGTGAAGTATCTCATGCACCTTCACAACTTGCATCCTTCACCCAGTTTCTGTCTATCTGAAACTCATTTTTCTTTTTGCTGAGCAGAATGGAATGTCCCTATTTTACATGGCAGGTGTTGGGATACTCATCCTGAACATTTCCTGTAGCAGTGTTTGAGTAAAAGGCAACCACAAGTACAAACAAAAGGGGATGAGTTTTAGACAGCAACGTGCGATGAATCAGTCAAGGTAGTTTCATTAAAAGGCTCGCTGCTGCTCACTGGAATGAGGCCTTCTCAGAGCAGAAGGGGAGCAGGATGACACTTCTTCAATAATCTACTCAGTTATATAGAATCCCCAACCACTAAATTGCTTTCAATTTAAAGAGTAGTTTTATACATGCTGGAATGAAAGTTTAAAGAGCCGTCCCATTCTCTGAGGCCTATTTTTGAAGCAGAATAATTAAAGCCCTTCTATGGTTATACTTTGTAACAAACAGTCAACATTAATTAATGCCAAAAAAACAATGGCATTCCTGAGGAATTACACAGTACAGATACATGAATAGCAAAAGACATGATTAATGTTGTTACACTGAATCCTGAAGGCATTAGCAATAATGTAGTGATTCTCTGTTAAATAAAGTGATTTTCTTTTTTAATTTTTGTCCTCACACTAGGCTGGGAATCCATCACACCAGCCTATCTAGAATGCCATAACTGTGATGGGGCATGTGATGGGGCAGATGGAATTTGCCACTGTCTGTGGAGTTGCAGGATATTCTTCTCCATGCAGCTGGCTGGATGCAGTGGCTGGGACAAAGTAAGAGTCAGACAGATCCCTGCCCTTGTGCCCTTCTCCTTTTCTCAGAAGAAAACTATTCTGATCAGTCCCCCTGCAGGGCATTCAGAAGGGGATGAGGAGGCTGTCTTTTCCTGCTCCTAGTCACATCACAGCTCGTCAGGACTCATCCACAATCCACCCAAATATATAGGATATAGAGCTCTTCATGTTCCTTACGCTGGGTAACTGTTTATCTCAGAGTAATCCTACTGCTTTCCATAGAAGTATTCACAGGGTAAGGGTCATTCCTCAAAACAGAAAGACTGCTGTGATACTCCTGTCAATTAACTAGGAAGTACCAAGAGAATGTGAATTTCACAGCATGTTCAATTTAAATATGTTTACTGTTTTGATAAGAGAACAATAAATTCAAATTATCTATTCACTTAGCCTTATTAATCAACCTTACCATACAAGATAACATATTCATATTCTGTTCATAGAGTAAAATAAGGCGCAGAGAAAGATACACTCAATTTATTATTAATATCTGATAAGCACATGCAAGGAATTGGTCTAATAATTGGTTGTATTTTCCATGCTGATACCCTAAAGGTAAATAATTTGTTGAAAAATAATTAAGTTACATATATTTATAAACATTAAGTAAAGCACTCGTGTAATTATCTTTGAAATGTAAAACTATTTGAATCATATAAAAGGTACTTTAATGCACTTAAGAGTAGATTAAAAGATATGTTAAAATATATTTTGATAAGCAGCCTCTAATCTATCTTAAACTCCTTTTGTAAGAAAGAAAGCACAGCTCATACAAGGGATTTTGGATTATCCAACTGTTAGGATGAAGAACCCTACAGACATGCACTCTCACAAAAGGAGGCACGTATGTATACACACATTAAAATGTTTTGAATAATCCCATTGAAGACAATGCTATCTGTAGTAGTCCACTGCAATAAACTCACTGAAATGAATGTAGTCGTGCCGTTTGGTTTTATGTTTTGCTGGTTTTTCATGGTTTTTTTTTAACAGCTAGAATTATTTGTGTAGCAATTTAAAAGATAAAATACCTGAAGAAGTGGAGTCTGTAGAACACTATTTTGAAGACTGTTTTGGTTGATACTGGAAGTAGCAAGGTAATCAAGATTAGAAAGTCCTAAATAAATTACTTTGAAATACAGTAATTGGTCATTAGTTCAGAGCCAGCCTAGTCAAAATGGCAAATGTCACTATTATGCACAAACCTGCTTGCATATTATGAACATTATATGCCAATCTCAATTAAAAGTACTGCAACTGTGGACAAGATTCAGGAAAAATGCTGAAATTTAACCAAATTACAAAGGTCCATGGTAGTATTTGGAAAACATTGAGGCTCACCAATGCTATTGCATTGCTGTAAGCTTACAACTGAATTTCATGAATGTGTATCAGCTTTCAGTATCCCGAGGCACTGGTTTCCCCTGTTGTGCACCTATACACAGACTGAACTCAATTCACAGCCACCACAGCAGACTTAACATGTTCTAGTCCCTTTGCTCAAACTTGCCAGCTGTTCATTCCAGGTTAGAAAAGAACGGCTGAACTTGTACTGCTGAAGGAGAACCTGACCAAACATATTTTAGAGTTCTCCAAACACTTCTCAAGCACCAAAGCTCACCAGCAGCAAAGGCAACCTAAGTAGGATTAGACTATGACAACAGATGCACCTGACTGTGTTCAAGGGAGAAATCTTCTGTCTACTGTCCTTAAAATAAGGACCAGGATTCATATTTTATGAGTTGGTAAAAGTTTCAATCTAAGTACATGTCTGTTTTACCAGAACCTTAATGCTGACAGATTCTCATGCTGATCTCAAGTCGCTGTGAACCAAAGACCAAATTCAGTAGACATAACATGTCTGCTTAACATCTCTGGAGGACATAAGTACATACGCATGCTTGGGCACACATGTGGATGCATTTTATTTCAATGATACGCATGCATTTTAAGTTTATATAAGTTGTTCCACATCAATTTCAAATTTTATATCCCAACACCTGTCAAGTCAGTTTGCAATTTAGATCTTTCAAGTTTTACTTTTTCATCCGCTATTTTTCATATTTGATGAGAATACGTGTGACTGAAAAGAAACCTAAGTAATTACTGTTCTGCTTAAGTTCAGTCATTCAGTGTACCAAAAATTCCTGTTGAAGTGGAATTACCAGACATGTAAATGAAATAAACAGCATTTCCCATCTGGCTACTGGTATTTGTCAGATAAAACACATGAGAACTGAACAGAGGGGAAGTTTCTTTTAACATTTTGACAGAAATTGGCAAATGTGGCACTGTTCACAAGACTCATCATATATGAGAAAATTTTACAGCACGTAAATGTAACTTTGGGATTAACAGTAGTTTTTGGTGCTCAAACCCTTCCAATCTTTGTGCCCTGCAGAAAAAAAATACAAGGCACAGCTTTTAACAGAATTTATGGATCTGAGCCTAGATAAGCAAAACACTCATGTTTCTTTCTTGTATCTCTGGATGATGATATCACAGTCTTGTACATCCCCAGATAACTTCTGGGAAACTTTCTTTCTTTTATTACAAGCTTTTTATAACTGCATTGGAAACAGCAGTTTCTCACAGAGCTTCCTGGTTTGACAAGTTGTTACTACTCTGTTCTTTTATTCCTCATACAATCTGAAAAAGAGATGAGGACTGAAATGTACCATGAAATCCCCCAAATTCTTGACTGTCCAGTTGGTAAAGTTCCATACAAATGACTTGAAATAGCACCTGTGATTTGTATACATCTGCTGTGAAGACACTTTAGCACATGTCTAGGGATTGACAAACTGAGCATCACAGCAGGTCACACTGCAGTTTGAATTCTGGCACACACTTTTCATATAATTACAGCTTCTTTAATTACGTTTCTCAACAGGGTAAGACACATTTTTCCTTCAGCTGATGCTGTGTGCCTCTTTCTTCAGATTTTAGCTTGACTAAGTCAATCTGTAACATTGTTTATATACCCCTACCTCTATCACCTTAGCGCTTTGATTGCTCCTAATAGCATGTATTTCCTTCTCTCATTGTGGGATATCATTGCCACTTCCTCTTCAGCCTTTGTTTCTGCATTACTACCCATGTGTATTTTGGGACATCATCAGCTCGCAATCCTTGTGGAAGCTCTCCTGATGCAATCAGAGAAATCAGTCCACCCTGAAAATTCACAAAGCTGGATGTGACTCCCTTAAACTACTTCACTATGCTTTGGGGAGGACGGCACAGAAATCACTGCCTCATTCCTTGCCATAATCCAATATACAAACTGCAGTAAATTATCAATCACTGGTGAGTTAGTGTTCTCCTGTGCATCTCACACCACTCCTTATGAGGAAAGGTATCAACAAACAAACAAACCCTCTTCTCTAGGAAGAATGCTGCTTCAGCAGCACTACAGCTCCTTACCAGCACCTTCCTGATGCCATTGGCCATAACAGCTCTTCCTAATTTCCTCAAACTCCAGGAAGGGTTAAAATACGGCATATGTTGACTGACGACACTCCTTGCTAACAGGAAGGACATGTTGCTGTGGGGCCCAGATCTTGACTTCTCCTTCCTTGCAGCTGTCTGTGGACAGCAGCTAATTGTATCCACTTGTTTTACCTCAGGGATAACGTCTGGAGGGGACCAAGTGCCACAAGCGAACTTTTTTTTTTAACGGTCATTTCCTCTCTGGTGTAACTTGCATGACAGCATGTGACAAGCAGAAATTAATGGGGACACTGCTGTGCCAATACCTCTTGAATTGCTTTGACACTGGCTGCAGGCTGCCTGCTTGGCCACCCAGCCAAGACCTCACATGAAACGTGGCAAGAGGCCCACAGCTCTATTCACTAACAAGCCAGCTGGTCAGTGATTAGAAAGCTGAAACAACGCTGTGCCCATACATCAAGAAAAATGCTTTACAAGCAGCTTTGGAGTTAGGTGATGAAACATCTTAGAAAAGTAAATCTGTAAATTCATCTTAGGAACCGTTAACTCAAGGTAACATTAGAAATAATGCAGAAGGTCCTGGAAGATGACTGGCCTACACTGCTAAGTGCAAGAAGGACTAACCTCAGAACAAAGACTAACATCTTGATGTGCTCAAAATCATGTGCAAACAGCTCAGACCACATGGATTCTGGTCCAAAGAAGCACTCAAATTATGTAAATACATAGAGATTTAGGACAGACTACTCTTCCTAATGGTCTATCAACACCTTGGCAACATTATTGACATTTCTTCAGAAAGTCTCATTGAATCTGTCTGCAGTGTTTATACTGATTTATTTATACTCTGATACATAATAACAAAAGATGAGCCTTTAGAAGCATCCCAAGGGATTTGGATGATCAGATCTAATACATCCAAGGCAGCTTTATACCTTTCAGCCCAGATTTTTTTGAAAACTCTCGGATCCTTGGCTAGACACAAAAGACTCAAGATTGTTCGTTTAAATTCTCTCTTCAGTGGCTTTTTAAAAGAAAGTGCATAGGCTCTTGATGAAACACCTGATACCAACAAGAAAACAAGTTATGCTTCTTTTAGAACTGAGAAGAAAGCAGTCAATAGGATCCTAGAGATTGGGAACACAACCATCATTTGAAGTCAGTAAGATTTGGGCACTTAATTCCTGGGGCCCCTTCACAGTTATAAACTCATTCCAGCAATTTTTGTTTGATGAAAAACGTGTTTAAACTTATTGTAACACAGGCCTGATCAATCTCCTGATCTTTAAGGCAATACATTTGTGGCTTATACAGATACATCAGGGCTCAAGGCACTGTTAAAGGAGGTGGCTGGACAACAGAATCACTTTCTTGGATTAGAAACTGAGGTTACTGAAGAATTTGGACCTAATTTTGAGGGCTTCCATCATAGAAAATTTAAGGAATTCAGCAAGGTCATGAATGGCACTCGCATACTGAGGAAGAAGATGGCCTCACAGTAGGCACAACGAATTCCAATTCCAATTAAGTTACTCTGTCTCTACCTGTGAATTCCCATTTTCCTCCCAGTCACTGGAACCAACAGCACCTTCAGAGAGATGTAACCAATCTTCAATAAGACAAACATGTCAGCATGATACCAGGCATCAAATACTACTTTTCTCTAAAGTCAGACACTCCTTTAATAAATGGTTAACAGCTTTTATTAAATATGTGAATGCAGAGGAAAGTAAGAAGACAATCCTATTCTAATCTCTCCAGGGAACAGGTAATAAATAAAGCTCAACTTTTAAAAAGTCACTTTAAAATTATGTATTTTTTTGCTTATAGTGTACTTGGCACAGCAGAAGAATCATGATGGTCCTAAGCGCTGTAAAATGGCTCACCATTGGGGTCTATTACTACCCCAGATCTAGTCACATGAGTACATTAACTTTGTTGCCTCTCTTGCTTGGTATTATAAATTCAGAGATAATGGTTAACTAATTCATGAGCATTGCAAAGATTAACTAGCTAATGTTTGTTAATTACTCCAAAGAACTAGATTTTGCTTTCAGTTATAAAGGTTTAACAAGCTTAAAGAAAATCAAAGATATATAGAAGAGCAAAGATTTTATTTTTATACAATTCATGGGAAAAAATAGGCTTCAAAAAAACCTGAGAGGGCATAGTGGCCTACTGGAAATCAGCTTGCCCAGGATCTCCCATCTAAGAACTTTACATAAAGTTTTGCCATAGTTTTGCCAATGCTGTTATAGCATTGTTTGAGCTCTCGAAACAGTCTTCAGGATGAGAGTCTTACTGATGCCTCACTATAGCTAAATTAAAAGTAGGAAATATGATAATTGTTTCTTGGAAGCATGCAGTTTGAGTTACTCTCCATTTTTACAGCAGCAATTAATTTGCAATTCTACTAACATGAATTAAAAAAACTGTGGTTCCTGAACCAACAGCTTTAAAAAGGGAACAGGCAAGCCCCTCATCCTACAGAAAGGCAAAGAGAAGACATTTTGCAAAAGGAATAGGGCATATACATGAAGAGTTTTGTTTTCACGGAAAGAATGAGAATTTTGCTGTTAGCACCAGACTAGGGGAATGGCTACCCATTCCATTGCTCTTACCTTATCTATCACTTTCTCCTTTCTTTTCTTATTTCTTACCTTTCCCTTTACATCTCTTTCTTCCCTTCATGAGTCCTGCAGTCCCTTCCTTCACCATTCCCCTTTTGACTCTTCCTGCACTGCACCCTGTTCCTCTTTACACTCACTCCCAGGGCCTTTGGCCCTACTCCATCTCTTTGGGCTGTTGCCTCCCACAGCCCAGTCAAGGTAGGTAACTGGAAGATGCCAGCTACTAGTACTCCTCAGCAGCCCATCTCTGGACTTCAGATATAACAAACTGCAGCAGGCAGTGATGTGATTGTGATGCCTGCTGCGGCTGCAGCAGGGGTATGTTAGAAGTTGGTGTGCAATAAGAGCCAACCAATGGAACAAACCACTTCTATGAAGATAAGTCTTTTGAAAGTGAAGTGTCACAAATGATGCATGTGAGAAATGTAGTTTGTGGCAAAAGCAACATTGCTTCTCAAAGAGTAACCTGCTACAAGCAGAAAAATACACTATTAATTATGCAATTTGGAAAATAAAACTACATGTATTCCTGTGTGTCTTTACTGTAACTATTCATGGAGAACCTATGAGAAAAAAAGTAGCTATAATCCAGACAACCTGGACCACATATTGTCTCTACTTTGCTGAATCAGGTCCCAGAAACTGCAATATTTTGTTTTCCCTATCAACAACAACAAATCATACAAAGCAATATCAAACTCTATGTTATTCCGAAACTATAGTCAATTAAGTAGAAGCAAACTGTACCATCAGAAGGGCAAATGAGAGAGGCTAGGGATCACTATCAAAGGATTTCTGTTTTCTTTTGTTTATTAAATAGCAACTGTATTATTTACTGCAGCTTTGCAAGCTAGTGAGCAGCTGGGTGTGACACATTTCCATGCTCTGTAACCTCTCCTTATGCTTCGTTAGATTCCTTATCAGGACCAGAAGAAAAGAAATCTCTCTGTTATGCTTTTCCTGTGGCAAAGGAAAAGACAAGATGATGACTTTCCAGCTCATTTCACTTGTACAACGTTCTCATCAATCACCATGGGGTAGGTCTTTGTTATTTTCACTGAAGGACTGTTCTTAGTTTTCTGTCACAATAAAGCGTGACTCCACTAATTAGCAAATCAAGGTTACCTCTACCACATTTGCAAAAGAACAAAATGCAAACACAAGGATAAAACTACTTCTGAAATATTTTCCAGGGCCCCAGCTTCACAGAGATAAGCCTAAGTCAAGCTAGGTCTGAATTCCTTTAATTGAAACAGAAGGTCTGAAACACTTAGAGCAGATGATGTAAGGAAGCTAAACTAATCATTTCAACAAGAACCAAAAGTTTTCTGCTTGTTTTGCGACTTTCTGCTCCAGAAACCAAGCAAAGAAACTGTGGTTTATTTTCATATTAAACTCCCTGTGAAGCATGCATCTCTCTGCAGTTTTGGTTCACTATAGCCCACGCAGCTTGGCCTCTATTCTCCTTTTCCAATGTCTTCAGTAAGTGTTTAAGACATCAGCAGAAATTATGTGAGCAAACAAAAAGCAAGAAAAAGTGGTATCTTCTAAGCAAGGCAAAAACATAATACAAAATTCTTTGTAACATGGTCTCTCCTCTAACTTAATGTTTTTATACGTATTTTCCCTTTTGGTCTGTGTTGTTTCTCACTGAATGACAGCTATGTACAACATACTATTGTAATAACAAGCATATGTCTCAGAGATCACTGTTGACATTTTCCAAATTCAATTTAGACATTTTTATTTAAATGCATGAAAGACATCTGTGTACTCTTTCATTAACTGCATTTTACATTTGTAATGCTCTGCGTATTCCTTTGGAACCATTTCCATTAAAATGCCAACTCTGGGTTTGGATAGCAAGTATTTCCTTTGTAGCACTAAGGGAGGAGTATGTTACTGTCAAAACTTCTCTCTAAAAAGTCCTTGCTAAAATATTTACCCTGCTAGTCAGAACAGGAATATCTGAAGTTATTTCCAAATGAAAGAATATTTTAAAATGAATCATAAACTAGATGTTAAAAAAAAGGTAACATGCTGCCATTCCAATGCCCCTTCCCTGTTGTAAAACTAAATGAAAAATAACCCTGCATTTCCATCCACGGAATATTTTGGAGTGTTTGGAAGTTTCCTGATTGCAGTTATGCAACAGAACTATCACAGCCTAAAACAAAGGAAAAACATTCAGCAGTTGAGTTTATTGGCTTGGAAATTAGCACTCTTAAGAGATGGTTAACATGTCTTCTTGATTATTTTTGGTATTTTAAAGTTACATTGCAATGATTCCTATTGTACAGACAAAAGAAATGGGGCATTTTAGGATACTTGTAATTTTTACAACATTGTTTCTAAAGTCACATATTTAGCAACTGTTGAGTAGTAACTTTATTTACAATTAACCCACTAATTTCAAAGGACCCTTTAAGGTATAAGACACTGCTCAACATTAATAAAGACAGAAAGCGGTGGTATTTGTTGAATTGGTAACAATGGTAAAATACAGCTTCTTCTTGGAAATGGGTATTCTCATGGGTCATTATTTTCAAAGAAGGCAAATAGGATATTCTGTGGCCACAACAGCTATGATATTAATGAAAAACAGATATAAACAAAACAGTCCACCAAATCTTGTGATCCTTGGAGTCCTTTGCCATTACTGAGTCAATTTACCATGCTGACCAGCCATGACACATTTTTGTGAATAGTCAGGAGTCTGGTTCCAAATGCACAAGTTTTGAGGGAAGACTACTTCACTCTGACAAAGCATTTAAACATAAGCAAAACAAATGTTTCATGACTAATCTGAGACTAAGGAAATAATGGTTTCAATTCTTTGTTCTAACCTTAGAATTCATCAGGTCAGTGGCACAGAATAACAACTGATTCTCTTCTGTTAGCTCCTCTAATTCAGTCTTTCAACCTCATTTTTAATACTGGAGCAATCTTTTGACATAAAATTAAGAAGGAACTTAAGAGCTTTGCTGATGGAGAGCCTCTGTCCCTTTGGAGTTTTTTCCTTTGGGATTAAAGTTGAACCAGAAAGTGCAAGTATATGTTCCATCATGAGTTCAAATGTTTTATGTGTACACACGTAAGTGATATTACTGCATAGCTGTTAACAGTAAAGGAGATAAAATAGTGATGTTTGTAAGTCTTTGGATGAGGTTTCCAATCCAAAAACAAAGGACAGATTTGATCCAGGAGCTTGAACCTTTGTTATTTACTCTTTCTTAATGGCAAACTATTCAGGCTTTGCAGTAAAACAAATGAAAGGCTGCTTGCCCACTGCTGCTAACAGCAGTGCCCTACACTCACTCTTAGAAGAACCCTGAGAATCCCACAATTACAGCACAGAATGACTTGACCTTCTGTGAAGGATTTGTGCTCTGGAGCACCAACATTGGCCAATGCTATAAAACCACATCTGATTGATTAAAACGATGAATAAATTAATCATTTCAATTTCTAAATATTTTCCCTTGCTGTTGCACCAAGAACAAACAACAAATGGTATTCCTGTTGTTTCACTCCTGTTTCCATTCTGAAATTTTTGTCTTCTGGCAGCTGCTTGCAAATTTACTAATAATGTGTGTCTTTTGTTTGGACTTCTTAAAAAGGATATTCTCAAAATGGAAGGAAGCTCATTTCATTTCACTTTGAAACCTGAGAAACCTGTAACATGAACCATATGCTGATTACAGAGCACTGATATATAAAGGAAGCAGTTGTGTAAATGTGTGAAGTGACTGTGGTGGGGAAACAGCAATGCAGTGGAGAAGCACTGTTTCACACAAATAATGCTGTTGTAGGATCTGACTATTACAGCTCATGTTTAACAAGGTATTGTGTAAAAATCAGTCAAAAAGGAGGACCTGTTATGGTGGGCACCAAAGTCAAGGCTTTTCACACAGCCTCTTCCATTAAAAGCTTACAAATAAAACTGACAAGACAAACCCCAAGTGGAGAAATAGTGGAGAAATGCTACACTTTTATGGGAGCAGAGTCAGGAGGACGTGGGCAAAACAGAAAGAAAAGTGGTAAGAGTGAAAAGTTCTGGAGGAAGGGAAAGAACAGAAGAGTACTTTACTGTGTAAATACAAAGTGAAAGCGAGGTGAAAAACTTAGGGTGAAAGAGAAGGATGGAAAGAGAAAAGGGATCGAAAAATATGAATCGCACAGGCAGAGAACGTGGAGTTGAAATCACTGAAAGCAGCTCTGAGTGTCAAGAGGTTTTGGCTTTGGTTGCTCTAGCAGCTGAGTGTAGCTGGCTGATGCCCCTGGCTGGTGCTTCTCTGCAGTTTCATGCCTCATGGCCCGAGGACAGGAAGCAGGGAGGAACCGTGTCTGCTCTGGTATCCACAGCAGTGGGCGGGACGGGGGCTCTCCATGTGTCTCTCATCTGACACACTGAATAGGAGGGAGAGGCACAGCTTCAGCTGGCTCTCCTTTTATTCCTCCCCTATGAATGTAACAGCTCAGCTGTTGGGTGATGAGCTATTGGACAGGCTCCGGGAATCAGTGCGTACATGTCTGTATACATACACACGCATACATATATATTCACACACACACACACACACACACACACACGTATGTGTGTGCACATGTATGTGCAGTGTGCTTTCATGTGTATACACGTAAAGCAATATACACCAAACCACTCTCTAGGCACAGCAGGAGAACTGGTGCTACCCTTCATGTATCTGCATACTCTTGAAGCATTTCTGTTGCCAAGCCTGGCCTTTTCTGGGCCACACCTATTTTTGGGAAAATGAACTCTGGAGACAGTAAAGTGGTGATCATAGTTTCCCTTTCTCTTACTCAAATAGCAGTATTTTTCTGCAAGTATGTTAGAGGACCTTTACAATATACATTTATATATGCATGTGTGTTTATATGTCTATGTATTCATAAATAATAGAAAATTCTTAAGCTGTTTTTATGTTCCACATATGAAAACATGTAATACAAAAAAATTCTACCTCTGCCCATTTGTATGGAACTTTGTTTTCTGGCATAAACTAAATACATCTGAAATGAGGAAAAGAAACAAACAAAACATATCTTGATTAAATCAGTATGCCACTAAAGTAACATGCTTCAAATTAATTTTTACTGTGGGATACAACAACCTGCCTGTTCACTGGCGTAAAACCAGTGCATACAGCTAGTGCAAAGTGTTAAATTTCTCTTGGGATAGAATAGAGAAAACAGTTTTATGGAAAAATAACTTACTTGATTACTATGTTATCTTTTTAGCTATGAGTTGTCTGTGGCTGGCTTTTGAACTGTTTTATGCTATGGCTCTATAATTGCTGTGAGTAAATACAGACACTTTGTAAATATTCTAGTTTAGAGAATCTGAGCTGCAGTAACTTGGGTTAATTGAGATGGTAAATGTATTCTGCCACAATGCTTCTTGTCCCAGATCAGCTGTGTTCGAACTTTATAATCTTGAGTTCAGGAAGAAAAAATAGGCTGTTCACTTTTCCCAAGTATCTACCGTGTCACAATTTATGCTACTGTCTATCCTTACCCATCTCTGTGTACTTTTTCTGGGATGAAGCACAACTTTGTGGGTGTACTGCATAGGGGACTGATTTCATTCCAGTATTAAGTATCAATTATACTATTAAGAAAGTGATTCTTATCTGCCTCTGCAAAAATTAAGAATGGCTCTTTGAACATCTTCTCTTTACCTCACATCTGCTGCAGTCCAACCTTCAAATGACTTGTCAAAAGTAGCATATGACTTGTAAGCAAATTTAGAACATGGGTAAATCCAAACATTTCAGTCTATTTTTCTGCCACTGCTTTATGCGCACCATCAGCCACAACAGCTTTCTCTTAATTGCTTTAAATGTGGCATATCATGTTTGATGAAGAGAAACACTGGAAACTTGAATGACACTTCTGCTGATCACCGAGGCATGATGTGCTTGCAGAGCAAGCACGTGGTGCTCTACCACCATGAGACAAAGGAAAGCATCTCAAAAATACTCCTCACTTGGAGGAACTGTCACTGGCTGGATGCAGAACAGGGTGACACTATCTCTGACATGCTGCCTGGCAGCTAAGCCCCGCTTCTGCACCTGATCAACAATGATTCCTACCACCTTTAGCATCATCAAAGCATTTCACATCGCCATTGGTACCACACTGATATTGCAGTAGCAAAAGAACACTGTAATTAATAATCTGAGAGTGTCTTAAGGGAACGCAGAGTAGTAGGAACCATAAACTCTTTTTATGCATCACATCTATGTCCAGCTCTGCCGAATTAACAGAAATTAAATGAGCTGATAGCAACATTTCACTTGTTTGTAATACTGTGATTTTGCAATTACTTGATCACAAAACTGTACTACCAAGGCTTGATCTCCTTCCCTGCCCACAATTCAGAATCTCTTTAGTTTCTTAATTTCCTCTTACTTTCTGAATAAGATGATTTTTGGCCCTCCATCTACTGAAAACAATAGCTTCCTTCTGACTTCAAAAGGATGCATCCCTTAGGGCTCTACTGGACTGCAATGCTGCCTTGAGGGTAAGGAATACAAAAGGAAAGTAGGCTGAGACGTCTATTTACAGAACCCTTGATAGACATTATTTTGCAGTGACATTTCTAATTTAGTGTCATTGTTTTGACAGACTAAAATTATTATTTCAGGCAGGTTGCTTTCATGCATTATGCTCCAGTGTTGCTTGACTGCTTTCCAAACTGGAACAACTGAAAAAATGTGAAGCGCTCCAATGATTTTAAATCACTTTAGTCAGGACAGAGTGATTTAAAATTATTGGAGTGCCTCACATTTTTATGAGTTCTCAGTCTGCATGCAACGGAGGTCTGAGTGGTCCTAGGCTACAGTGCTGCAAAAAACAACAATACATTATCATCAGATTGAAATGGTTTGAATTGGAATTTGGAAATGGTAGGAATTAGAAGATATTTAACGCCACCATAATTAAAATCAGTGGTTGTACAATAATAGTAAAAACGTCCAAGCTAAAGAAGTAACTGTGTGCATACCAGACTGTATTGTTGTATTGTATTCTGCAAGCTGCAGTCCCTTTATTCACAGAATCATGACTCCCCCTAAGCTCTTGGTCAGCTTATACATTGCTACCTCTGCTAACCAGAGGACATGCGGCTGTGCCTCTACATGCAGCACGGTATGGGAAAGAAATTACACCACCTACAACAGAGGGAACAACCACTCTCAAGAATATCCATTTTTTAATGTTTAGTTCCTTCAGAGCTTGTGCAGGACACCTACTCTCCCTCCTGCTACCTCTTCATGCAGAAGTCCAAGCCCTAATAGTAGGATAACAGAGAAAGAGAAAAAAGATTTATCCCACAATGATATACCAGTTCAGCCCTTTTGTTTTTAATTTATTTTTACTGGCAACTCTTCTTTAATTTATGACACAGATTCAGAACAAAATTAGTTGCAAAATAATCCACAAAAATGAAATCCTTAGCAGCTATAAATGGGCACTATTTTACTGAAGCCAATGGATTTATACTTGTTAGTATCAGCTGGGGATTTGATCCATTATTTGTACACTCCAAATTCCTCACTAAGTTTTGCTTCTTTCTTTACCATAAAAGTACTGACAGGAAAATGATAACAACATCTCTTCTGTTAGTATCTTTCTTATTAATTTGTGCAGGTTTTTTTTTAGTGACTTTTAACTTTGATGTTGTTAAATGCAGCCACACTCTGAAGACTCTCAGTACTGGTGAATCTGTTTTCCAGGAATATCTTGCTTTATTTTCAGAACTGCATGATTGTGTGGCATCTGCTTCACATCTCATACGTGATCAACTGAGTAGGTAAAACCACAGCAAATGGCTGAGTCACCTCACAACAGCGAACACTGGTCTGTTTTCCAAGAAACAGCATCTTCATACTAATTTTCTAAGTGTCTTGCAAAGATGTGACCAGTCTGCCTGGTTTAACAGCAAGCAACATAAGCTAAGGACACGCAAAGGGATGCAACAATAACATGTATTCCATGACTGAGGCTGAAATTTAAAAGTTTAATTTATGAGCTACTATCTGATAAGCCCACAAAAGGGAATTAGGTTCACTGCTGTATGTTCCAAATTGTAGGCATCTAAGTACCAAAATCTGTATACCCAAATCAGATGAGTATTTTGGCTTTCTATGCAAAGAAGTAAATATCCAAAAAATATCCACAGAAGCCATTCAACTGGGCAAGGAATCAGGACAAGCAGAGAAAAGCATATACATTGAACCCTGCTCGCTCTGTGATTAGGCTGCCTTCTTCAAGGCTGGAGGGAACACCATGAAGATTCACTAATCACAGACCTGGGTAGAAGGACATTCCCAGCTCCTGCAACATTCCATGATAGATAACATATGCACCTGCTGTACTGGAAACCTTTGTTCTGTTCCCTCCTTTGCTGTCAGACTGAAACATGCACAGCATACTGAGCATATGTATCCTAAATCCTAAATTTCTGTAAGAAAACTACTGCAAGAAGCCTCAAGTCTGCTTGTAATGACATTACCTCACAAACTTAACTTTATTCATTGCTAAAATAAAAGAACCTCAGTAAGAGCTTGTTGTCCTCTCCCATTTTTACAGACTCATTGGTCTGGCAGCACAAGATGACTCCAAAGGTGGAGGAACAAAGACGACAAGATGAAGGAACTCCAAAGAATCGTTCTGTAACCACTTAATGTACAGCTTTATATACTCCATCACACACATAGATTAATTTAAATTAATGTGTTATTAAATATGTTGCAGTGCCTTAAATCAATAAACACCATCTTGGTTGCATATGCATGATTTCCACGTGAAAAATGTAGTTAGTGTTATAACAACCATATCCATATCGAAATTACTTAGAGGCAAAAAAAGCATGCCAGTCTCACAAGCACCAGAACAAAATGTGGCCATGCAGCTTAAACATGTTTCAGTCCCAAAGGCTAAGACATCAAAATGCTTCGGTGGTCTGTTAACTATTTAAAAGAAAATAATCTTTCTGCGGCAGACGTGTCATCCCACTTCCACTACCCTTATATCAACTAACAAAAGTTCCTAATGAGCCAAGTCTCTTGGAAGCTCAACTGCTAAGACCATTAATGTTACCAAAGACCCATGCAAGACTAACAGCTGTGTCTAAACGAAACTGAACTCACGCCTTCCATTTCCACATAAGCTGACCTAAAGTTAAAGAGTATCCCAGGAAGAAAAGAAGGGAGGAGATGATGGGTAGAAAGGAAAGAAGGAAGATGTCATTGCTGATTCTGATTCATGCCATATGGAACATACATTAATCAGGTCTGACAAAGGAAGCCAGCAAGTGTGAGCGTGACTACAATCCAGCAGTTACAAAGGCTTATTAAGTAGATTAAAGGTTGAATATAATTCTTTTTCAAAAGTGAACACTATTTCTACACCCATTTGGAGTAGCGTTCACTATCCCTCTAGCTCAAAGTAGACTCCATTAAATAATACTGGAAGGGCTTCAGCAGAAAAGATTTCAAACTCCTCTGTCCAGAATAACCTAGAACTCAGAAGCCAGAGCCACAGCAACAGACAAGAGTATTCACACTCCTGGTGACAGAAACGGGAAGTAAGCATGTCTGCTCTACCTCCTGGGTGTGTATTCCCAACACCAGGAAATGTCTCATAGGAAAACTACCTCTCCTCTATTGTGTTATGGACACCTGTCTGTATCTACCTAAAATATCCTCTTGGGTGACTCCTACTGCAGGGCCTTAGGCATTAGAAAGACATTACTGAGCAGCATTAAGACAAAAGCTCTAGTAGTGTTTAATTTATCAATGTGGTTCATTTCTCTGAACTGCTACAGCCTGACGATTGCCTGCAAAACATAAAGAAAGTTCTTAAAATGGTATGGGTGTCACTTTTATTCCCTGACAGCTGGTAATCAGAAACCCCAGCATGCCCCACACCAGAAGAAGCTGAGCCTCCCTTCCCTAAATGTTATGTAATGATGGTAGTCAATTCACACAGAAAAGATCTTCTGCGGCTGATACTTCCCTCATAGTAATTTTATGTCATTCAAGGTCCACTAACAACTGTTGATTTTACACCACAGTGCCAAAGGGGTATACTGGATCTTTCAACTTCAAGCTATCCAGAGCTTGGCTCATTTGGCACTTCTGTGCTGCTGACACACACAGAACTTTAACAGATGGTCTTACAATACTGGCGGTTGTTTTGTACTGTGCTGGCAGTGAGGGAAAATACTGTACACAAATTGTCTGCAATTCTGAAAAATAAATGAAGTACAAATCCATATTAACCTCAAAAGCCAAACTATAAAAAGTCAGATTAGTCATTTAACGATGTATGTGCTCTGGGTTAAATGCTCAGCTGCTACAAAATCACAGTATTTCCCTGCAGC
Source organism: Anthoscopus minutus (assembly GCA_013399455.1). NCBI lineage: Eukaryota > Metazoa > Chordata > Aves > Passeriformes > Paridae > Anthoscopus > Anthoscopus minutus. The sequence goes on along the minus strand of VWYI01034699.1, from coordinate 36,178 downwards.
CAGAAGTGTTTTGCTTCAGTTTCTATCAGAAATATCCATAAAGACTGTAGAATTACAAAGGTATTGAAATATACTAAAAATAAGCCTTGAGACCCTTTGTCATGTGATCAGCCCTGACTATCAGCACAAGTACCTCCATAAACTGGGTGTTTTGATATCAACATGAAGCAACAGGAGGGTGCAACTTAAGTTAACCGAATCTCTCTCTTTTCCTATGCAAAACAAGATTAAAGAAAAAACACATCAGCTACTGTGAAAATATTGAAATCAAAAGCGATGACCAAGTAAACAGCAATTTTACATTTTTCTTCACCCATTTAAAAAGAGATTATGTACCATAAGCTGAACTTTGCAGACACTAATTTCACTGGTTGCAGTGGAACTTGCACTGTACATAAAGACCAAAACTGTTCTTTGTTTCTGTGTGGCTTTTCTACTTTACCCTGCCAAACTGTCAGATATGGCAACGAGGTTAACTAGTAAACCATGTATGCAGAACAGTGCTTTTTGAATGTAAGCACAACAATTTCCTTCATCAGTGTACAATCTCCACAAAATGTATACTCAAATACGTATTTGACAGTCTCATAGAGCAATTTCAAAACAAAATTTTTTGAAATCACAGATACATTAGTATGTGGTCATGCCTTGTATTTCCTTTCAATGAAAGATAGATCAAAATAAACTTCAAACTGAGATTTCAGAGGCTTGGTCTGTCAGTTCCCATCAATTTCAGTACATTTATAAAGTTAGATAATATGCCAGTCACTTTGCATCTTATTTTCACAATATTAGTTAAAATACAATTCATGTAAGTAGCTTCAAAGTCCTAGGAGGAAAATAGAACCTTAATAGCATTATAATAAAATAGTCCTACAATATAATAGGTACATTCCAGTCTTCCTCTAACAGAATCAAAGCTGTATACATACTTAAAAAATTTTATTTTATCCCTTATGGTTGCTTAAAAACATGGTTGCTGGAACTGACTACTATTATACCTATGTGACTTTGACACTAGTTAATAGATCTTTATCAGCTTTAGTTCTAATTTTACACTGTAAAATCAAACACCTCCTAAGTTTGAAGCTGCTAAAAAAGTTATTAAAATAACTAATTTTTCAATAGTTTTCATGTTTTCTTCTCCTCCCTGGGGACTTTTGCAAGACTAAGATGATACAACATACTTCCAGAAAGTACTTACAGAAGTGAAATAATCTCTGAAAGCATGAATTATTTCTCCTCATGGTTATGAAAAAATCCAAAGAAATGTTAAAGAGACACAGTCAAAATGTAGCAACATCCATCCCTCTGCTTCTCTTCCCAGGTATAAACTTTTTGTCAAACACTTCACCCTATGATCCTCAATGTGGCACTTTGCTGTGAAATTCCCAGAAATGCTGAGGAGTTGGTATATGCATTTTATTAAGAATAATGCAAGCACATCCTATCCTAGGTATGAGTCCTCCCTTACAGCTGCATAATATGAGATAACATGACAATAAAACTTCATGACTGTCCTCCCAGTTACTGAAAGCTTTCCCAGCTTCTATAACAGCTGGTTATGACTCTCTCCACCCCCTCAGCCCCATCCTCTGCAAAGGACACCACAGGTCCACAACGAACATTTCTTGCTCACCCAATGTACACAAACTCTCCTGGCTAGGAGGACAAAACAAAAGTAGTCTCTTGGAGAAATAAGAGGCAAAGGAAAAGGGATAAGGAGAATAGGATTTATTTTACCCATTCTAACAGTATCAGCACTTCACGTTTAAGGGAAGGTTCAAGTAATCTCTGCCTAAATGGTAACAGAATCATCTGCCTGCAGCTAGAAGCGAAGGTCATTCTTAATGATTCCACAGAATCATGCAATCACAGAATGGCATTATTGGTGCTGGAAAACACCTTAAAAATCCTGCTGCCATGTACAGGGAAATCTCTGACTAGACCAGGTAGCTAGGAGCTCCATCCAACCTGTCTTTGAACACTTACAGGGTAGGGCAGCTACGACTTCTCTGGGCAACCTGTTCCAGTGCCTCACTATCCTCACAGTAAAGAATTCCTCCCTAATATCTAATCTAAACATAATCTTTCAGTTTTAAATCACTCTCCCTTTTCCTGTCACTATATGCCCCTGTAAGTAGTCTCTCCATGTTTCTTATAGGCTCCCTCCAGATACTGTAAGGCTGCAATTAGGTCACCTCTAAGCCTTCTCTTCTTCAGGCTGAAAAATCACAGTTTTCTGAGCCTTTTCTCGTAAGTGCTCCACCCCTCCAATCAACTTAGTGACCCTGCTCTGGACTTGCTCCAACAGGTCCCTGCTCTTCCTGTGCTTGAATGCTACATTTGGTACAACAGTAGAGATTTAGTAAATTTAGAACTCTGAAAGAGGAATAAAATTACAAGTGCAGCATTTTCACAAAGAGATTATATCTGTTACTTTGCGCTGCAGTTCATGTCCCAAGCTGGGCACTAATCAATTTTGATGCAACAAAATCCTATGGGATCACAGCTCAGTTTGTCTCTCTGATTTATCTCTGAAATATCTCTTTCTCCTTAAATACCTTTATAGTTTCAGTAGGCACTCCAGGCTCTGGAACTTTATCCAAGTAAGTAGTCAAGTCTTGATCCACATGTTCAAACACTAATGTTAACTTGGTCTCTCTGTCTGTTCGTGACACGGTGCACACATCAAACAATCTGAGAAGAGGAAAACAGCAGAAGACGTAAGTATACAGGAACCAGAACAGATGTACCTTGCATCTCAAGCGTGTCTATTTAAATTTCTTACAGTTTATAGAATGGAAAAGAGCCTTCCAACAGTAGACCAATCTTTGAGCTCTTGACTCATCAGATAGCAGCTGATATATCAAAATTACCATCTCAAGTCTTTCACTTGTGAATTCTGCAATAGGATTAGTTATTAAGAACTCATCAGCTGTTGAATGTAAAGTAATTCCATGAAAATAATTTATTTTTTTGACACAGCAACCTGAGTTAATACAGAAAATTACATGATATTTATCTGCATTCTAGGCTCTGGTACTTATAGTCATTACAAAATTAACAAAAAAAGCAGGAAATATTTTTGAAAACAAAAACACAGTGTTTGCATGCACCTTTCTTCCCACGTAATTCCCAAGTATACCATTACACAGCTTTATAATTAGCCCTCCTTCAGCAGAAACAGAATATTTTTGCTGATTTCTCTTGCATATTCCCGGACACAAGGAATACCTTCAGAATTTGGAAAAAAGCTTTGTGCAAAAGATGTCACCACTTCTTTCATCACTTTTGGTCATTCTTTTACTGAAACTTCCTTATCATTTCACCTTGTTGCACAACACCAAACTAATTCACAAAGTTCTTCATAATACCACATTCCTATCTGATTACTCTATTTTCTATTGTTTTCTCTTTTTAGGTAGGATTTCTCTCATCCTCTACACTTCATCTACCATGTCAGCTTTAACCACTGTTTTACCTTTTTCAAAAACATCTGCCCATCCTTCATACCTATATTCATACCAGTGATTTTCACTATCCTTCAAGTTCCGCTTCTACAATTTCCTAACAGAAAACCATCTAAACAGCCAGAGGGACATTTCTTCCCTGCTCACATACTTTACTCATGTGCTTATTTATTTAATTATATATTCCAAGATCAGATCACATTTCTCTCTGAGGCAAGGCAGAAAAATGAATCACTACTTTTACCAGGTGACAGTAGATGTAAAAAAAGAATGGAGTTACTGAGAAAAAGATCTCAAATAACAGTTAAAAAAAAAAAAAGACAGTTAAAGTGAAGAATGCCTCACTGATAATAGACCAAACTAGTACTGATACTACAGCTTATTTTTTCCAACATTGAATCAGTGGTGATGCTGTTGTATTACTTTTAGCTTTTATCCTCTTCCTTACAATTACTTTATTAGAATTAAGAAGTGCAGGATTTCTAGTAATGCTATCAAGTAATATTTTTGTTGTTTGTTCAAGGACTAAAGGCATTATGCGAAGGATCTGAAGACAACTGATCATACACAAAGCCTTGGGAGTCCCAGCTTTTCCCAGAGGATATATGACAAACAAGCAAGGACAACATGTACATGAGATTTTGCACTGAGATTTTACTTCTCACCTTAAATCTCAATGTATTTCACAAGAGAAGGGTACACTAGAATTGTCATAACCACCTGAGAAGAATGTAATTTGCGTTTAAGAGAGCATTATTTTTCACTTGACATTTACCATGCTAAGGTTGTGTTCTCATCTGACAGCACTTCCTAAACAATCTTTGGTCTGACACTGAAAACTTGTTTATTAGCCACCATATTTTGAAAATGTATACATGCACATTCATTTTAGGTTAAGGAAGCTTTTCTATGAGTAATAAATTAGGAACCAGGGTTCCAGAATATGAGAAGACTGTCACCCTACCTCTACTTGAAGACTAATCTGTGCTTCATCTCTAATCATCATCTGAACAAACGAACATTAATTATTACGGTAACATAGTGATTTTAAGAGAAAATGTGTTGGCATATTTCTTGTAATGACAAATACCATTCTCTAAGATTCCCTCAATGGGGTGTACATGTTCTGTACATGTAAATAATCTCTGTGAAATGTTACAAACCTTCCTGAAAAGTGAAATTTGCTGGTATTTGGCTGGAGGTAAATAATCTGCAATATATTTATATATATCAACGTGGAATGTAGCCGGACTGCCTATAACCCCACAACATGCAAACAAAGAGGAGCCAGACAGGTCTCAACATCTGAACATAAAACACTGGAAAATATTTCCAACTGTATGATTCCTTTGTGTTGACCTACATTCACCTAAATGTTCTAGAACATCCCTTTTGCCAGGTATTTAATATATTGGCAAAAACGTATTTTCAACTATAGCAGAGTTATTATTCAAGAAAAAATGAAAAAGGATTCCACTGTATTAACCTTAGAAGCAACATGTAATTTCCAACTTGCTGTGGAGGAAATGTTGATTCTCTGTTATTTCTTCTGAATGTGGGTTATTTTGATTCTGGCATTTTCTGGCACAGCAAAATAAGGAACACAGAGAAGCACAATTCTGGCTACCTTTTACTGAGTAATAATATTGTAACTGAGTAATAATATTGTAACTGAGTAATAATATTATCTTTTTATACACTCTTTATGTGAAACTCTAAATAGTTTACTGTTTATCGTAAAAGCTCCAGATTCTGCACTGGGCTGGGCAGAAGCATATTGTGTGTGTTTACCCACAGAAAATACAGCTGCTACCTTAGAAAGAGAATAATTTAAATCACAGATTATATAAATCCATCATAGTACAAAAAAAACAACCTCTGGCATTGCTCCTGCTAATCATTCTTGAAACAGATTGAGAAAGACGCAGCCCCTTTATTTAGTATTTTCCACAGGGATAAAACGACTTTTTATAAATTATATTATTTTACTTTCACTATGAGAATATCACCAATAAAATTGTTAATTATGAACATCTCTGCTGCCTATATTGCACAGCTCTGAAGTAATTTCCTCATGATTTTCTGTACGTGATGGGTTAACACTGCACGTGATTGCTGCTCTGGGTTAGGCAACAGCAAAAGGCCTTTAATTTAAAGAGTTACTATGTGGACACTTGTCCTAAGTGAAATGAATGCACCTCAATTAATACCGGATTTCCATACTGAATACTTTGTAAACACAAGCCCTGCCCTTCTATTGTACTTGCAAGAGAAATGTTTGAATTATTTGATTAAAGTAAGATCCGCTATGGGAAATTCTGCAAGTATTTAACAAGATGTTTGGCTGGGAGTCACACACCGCCCAACGTGTCGATCTGAACTGGAACACAGTTGAAGAGACACTAACGAAGAACCTGGGTTTTAATGCAGACATTTTTTCAAGTTAATTGTACTAAAGCAGAAGCTAATCAGCTACAAAACTCTGTCTCTGTTTTATTTTATGTGTTTAATGCCTAGTGGATCTTCTTATAATCCAGCAGAATACCCAACTTCCTACAAAAATACTTTTTTTGTCAATTTTCCATAGCTTCTTACAGCACAAAATCTGACAAATGCCACCTTAGTTCGCCTTCATTTTACAATATGAATACCTAATGCTTTTAAAGGAAGGATAGTTTTTTGAAAGCTATTGCATCTACTGAGTGGCAGATTGTAACTGATCGCAGAACGTCCCTATATGTTACCAGATTTGCTTTTGAGATGCTTTGACAATTGCTAAGTTTCCTGCTCTCAAGCAGCATAAACATTTTTTCCTGAACAAGCTGAGATAACAGTGATGGAGATCAGGTCCATCAGCCCAAGCCACCTGCAAGAACTACCGAAAGACAGATGCGACTGTAAGACCTGAAAAAACTGTAGGACATAATTTCTCGTGGCTATTGTCAAACAGATGAGTAGGTACATTTGGAAAATTAATTGGATCACAGTCAAAAGGAAGACCAAGAATTAGATACTTGCTGCCAATATGTCCAAGGGCTTACTGTTATTTTATTGCAGTAGAACTAACCCAACACGAAAACATATACATCCCTGTATGGTCACTCACAGCATTGTACAAGAGCAATCCTCACCTCCTAAAGATTTCTGATAACATGGATTGTAGCAGTGTGTTGCACAATGCCCACGTGTTCCGGATCTCCCCAAGCCTTGCGGGGTTTCTGGCTAACCCTAGAGAACTTCGGTGAGGGCAGCTAGGGATAGAGTTACATGAGTGTCAATTTGGCTTTTTCCACACCCCCTCTCCTTCGATTGGTAAACTAACTATTCCCTTCCCCTTGCTCTGCCCCGAGGGATAAAAGAGAGATGGTGGGCGGAGGGACGAGAGGTTCAACCGAGGCTTCCGAGAATGAACATCAGTGTCGCTAATGGAACTGAATAAAATCGGGACCTGAAACCTAAGTCGAACTTCGCATTTTTCCTTCACCTCGTCCGGGATCTGCAAAGAGAAACCCTCAGAAGGTAAAAGGACTAGCTTTTCTAACTTGCTAGGGGAAGCCTTGCGTTCAAACCATTCGCTGCTGCTCGACCACAACGTGTCTGGACTTGCCCCAGTCACGTGGTCCTGGCTTAGCCGCGGACGCTGAAAAGCCGGGTTCCGAGGCAGAACCCCCGGAGAGCGTAAGGAACCCCGAGAATGGATTTACTTTAATTTTCTTTGGAACAGTGTCTTCCTTGAAAGAGTTACCTACTAGCTTATGCATAACAGAGGAAGAGAATTGGAGCCTTTGATTTATGTGCAGGAGAAACGCAGTAGAAGACTGTGGTTAGGTAAATAGTGGCATAATATGCTACAGTTTTAAGATTTCACAAGTCTGAGTAAAATTATAGATGAAAAGAGTTTGGTGGCCTCAGCGTAACTCTGAAAGGTATTTACTTACATGACAGACTTTCTTGATTTTGATGCAAAAAAAGACTGCAGACAGAAGCCAGTCACTACTCAGAAACACAAATACCCAATGTACTGGAACAAAGGGGTCATCTTTCAGATGAAGAAGACAATAGCTGGGCAACTGAAGTAGAACATGTGCATTAGGAGAACCAAGTTCCATGTAGCAAAACAGGAAATAGACCTTCCCACTCTGAAATATATGACAGAGCTCATTCCTTCTGTTCGGGACATACTGCTTTGACTCATTTTCATCTGCAATCTCCCACTTCTCCAGGCCTCTGAGAGCTAGTATTTCAGATGTATTCTTGCTCAAATGAGCTTTAAAAAAACACTTTTAGATGGGAAAAAAATGCACATGCAGATGAACAGGCCACTAAATTCCAAGTATTTAAACTGCATTTTTCCTGGGATAACATTTGTAAAAACATAGTAATGCAAGACCTAAGTCCCATTTTCAGAGGCACATGGAGTCTTCAAGAGCTTCACAATGTACTTGGTAACTCCAGCTGCAGCTGCCCCAATGTGTATCAGTGGTTAATGCTATTACAGCAGACTAACAACAGTCTAACAACAAACTAACACAACAAAGACTTTGACTGAGCCCAACAGAACCACCTCGGTACTGGGAACACACAGCATGAGGGCACGGCACTGCCGCAGCACAGCAGTGAGCCCAGTCAGCTCCATCCAGCAACTGTCAGATGCCCAGAGCCAAACTTGATTAAATAAAACAGGCTTGGTATGTCTACAGCATTCATGGCAACTTTATATCTTAAACCCTTATTCTCTACTTTCTACTGGGCTCTTGGAGTTTGTGAACATTTCTCCTGCTTTGCTAGCGTAGCAGGATAACCTTCTGTTACCAGGAGAAATCTCTTTCAGGCAAACAGCAGTAAAGAGAGAACTCAACATCAGGTAAAATAAATTAATTTATCTAGGACAGGTAGATATTCTGTAGACAGATGCATTCAACTCTGAAGTCACTCACTCATTATCTGCTGTGCACAGAGCAGAAAGAACTACCAGGGAGAAGGAACTCCCTGAATGAAAATGAAAAACATACAGCAGAAACCTCTTCTAGAGACCTACTCCAGCAGAGGCCAGCCAATATTGTTGCTTACAGCCCACTCACCAGCGAGGTTTAAGGGAAGGAAGGGGGACATTAGGATGACAATGCAATGGTTGATGTGTAAGCTGAGCTTTGTGCTGTAATTTTTTCCAGTCTCTCTCCCTGACTTGGAAAAATTATTTAAAATGCTTAGCTGTATAAAAGAAGTTTTTGTTCTTTAAGTGTGCATGAGGAAAAGAGACAGAGAAAGTGACAGAGAGAAATAGATGCTCTTGAAAGCGAAGTAAATAGCACTGGCTAAAGTCCGATAGAGTGGGCTGACTGGGCAAGTGTTCAACGCTCAGTCCCGACTGCAGCCCTGACCTGCAACACCCCTGCTCTCCTGCACTGGGCCCCACTCAAGCAATGACGAGCTCTGGTGCCAGACTGAATGGTTTTGTGATGCGGACAAATATCTGCTCCTATGAAACCACCAAAACTAGATTTAACTTTTAACAGAAACCAAGATTTGTGCCCAAAGATGAAAAGGCCAAGTATGTTTTCTCAGTGTGCCACCCAAGTCACTAAAAGTTGCAGTTGTTAAAGAGTTTTCCTTCAAAGAAAAATAGGCCTGACAAGATGTTCTCTGCACCTTTCTTTGTTTATAGCAGCATGCTGTCTATTTTAAGCCATCACACTGTCATTTCTCTTCCACCTTCTTCACAGAGGGAGACTTAACAGACAAGGACCAGAAAAGGATCTCAGAAAACTCCATAATTCAAACTATATCTTGCCTTGCAAAACTTCTCTTCAGGACTTATCCTACAGTTCACCAGTGTTTAAAATGCTTAACTCTTCACTGGTCCATGAACAATCTCACTGCAATTGATTTTATCCAAACTGGCCACACATTAAGCCCTTGACATTACGGAGGGAAAACACCAGCTGGGTGGTGCCTGTGAGCTGCTGTACCAAACACTCTGTTCGAGGGCAGGCGAGGGACACGCCAAGTCACCCCCGAATCAGAAAAATAACATAGGCTGTTACGAAGACAGTCGTTGACAGATTGTTTAGGATCAGCAATAGCTGTCTGACCTATTCATAGTGCTCTCATGTGATCCTTCAACAAGCAAATGTACACTGCCTTTCAAAGTCATGTACACTGTCGCTATACAGTGCTGGGAGCTTCCCGCAAGCTTCCATAAGCTTCTAGTTCAGAGTACAAATTAAAGATGCTCTCATTCACTGGCAGGGTGTTTGCATCTGTTATTAAGTTTTTTTCATTTTCTTTGTAATACCTTTCTCAGGAAACAGCTGTATTCCTTTTTAGATTCCCTAATTTGCTCAATGTGTAAAGTAAAACTTATGCCTGAATGTTGATTTTGTTTAATTCAAATGAAAGGAGCCCAGATGTTATTCTGGACTTCCAGCTGTACATAGTGTAAGATGAGATGCAACAAAATCCAGTTTTTACTGTAGCTCACAAACTGCTTGTTATAGACTCCACATTTCTGTTTACATTTTGAATTTATGCTTGTGCCTGACCTATAGGATCTAAATTTAAGAGGCATATCTCTCCTCCAGGTTTAAGTAAAAACAACTCATCCTCAAAATTTGCACTTTACAACAGTATAAATTATCATTCATTCTTCAGTGGCTTAATAATCTAATCTATCTATACATGAGATGTAATTGTGATGCCAACATATCAGAAACAACAAAGGAAATAAACCTTCACTACATATAAAAAATATTCATTTCAAAAAATCAAATGTGCTGTTTGGTACTCTGTACAATCTCATATAGTTTTTTAAGTACTTGTAATGTCACAGCAGTTCCTGAGGTATTTAATTCAGCTTTTTTAAAGTTGTATATAATTCCAATGCAAATTTGAGTACAAACTCTTGCTTCTTACGGATTCATGGGAGAACCGAAGAAAAACATAGCAGCTACTGTAGAAGGTGATTGAAGGGGTCCTGTTTCAATGCTTATCAATCCAGGGGCTGCTGTTACTAAAAGACCTTCAGGTTACTCTACAGCCACAATTGCTCTGGATGATGGCGGATGCAGTGAACACTCATGTGCTGTCTGAGTCCTAATTAACCACCCAGCATAGGCTAAGCCCTCGGGAGCACAAGTAACGTGAAAAGTAGCACTGAGAGTAATTCTGAAGGGCCTAGCCGCCAGACACTGAAAAAGCAAGGTAAGGGGCCTTGCTAAAGGCTGCAAATACACCTGAGTGCTGATGATGTTGCTGTCACTTCCCAGGACAGACCAGTACTGGCAGCACTTGAAAGCAGTCCAAGGCTGTGATGGTAAAGAGGAGGGGTGACAGAGCAGTAGATGCAAAATATTTTGCTGCAGTTCTGTTACTGGCATCAAGTATTGTTGTAATTATTTATGAGACACTGACACATTAAAGCCTTGTAAGAAATACATTTCTCTGTTTCATAGGTAGAGTTGGGATCAAAGAGTTTGTCTCTCAAGGAAGGATCAAGAGATTACTTTTAGAAGGGGAAAACTTCCACAGTTTAATACCATGAATTCCATTGCTAAAGCAAAAGAGCACAAAACAGAAGAAAAAAATAAGCCTTAAGAAAAACAAAAGGCTGACAATACTAAACATGCACAAAGTAAATGAGCAGCATATATGTTAGTAAAAAGAGATGTTAATAAAATAAAAGTAATTATTTTAAATTATTTAAATTGTGTTGTTCTGATGTATTCACGGAACATCATTACTAAGGGAATCTACAGACCTTCTAATGTAACACACGATATATCCATGTATTAAACAGAAATCAATTAGCAGACAAAAGAACCAAACCACAGTAAAACAGGGCATGGTTCACTTTCACACCCATTTGTTTACATCAGGTTTATTATTATGTATCATTTCTTAAAAAAAAAGTTATTGTCTCTCTAAATGACATTATAAAAAGGAAATCCTTGATAAGAAAATGAAACCAATAATCACTGGGAAATAGGGTGCAAACTTCTACTAGTCTGTTTACTGCTAAGATGGCATGGTTAGTTGATAAGACAAGACAAGCTTTGAGTATTATTGTATTACATTTTTTTAGACCTGTCATTAGAACGCATTTTTGACTAGTAGAATACCACTAGTAGAGTACCTGTCATAGATCCTGACCTTGCCTGATCCACCAGCCCTGAACTACCAAAGAACTTATGCTACACTTAACTTGCAGCATGCAAAACACCTAAATTATTTTGAAGTACACACATCACCTAAAGCTTCATCTGACTTATCCATCTGGTATCTTTCCTCTTATACTCATATAATCATTATCCTCTCATACTCATATTCATTACCTGGATAGAGCAATGCAAACCCATCTACTGTTTCAACCCCTGTCTGGTTTTTAGTCATGCAGTGAGAACTCTACCACTTGAGACCCAACGTGCATGGTTCCCTTTCGCACTTAAGCATCCTTATCTGTACCACCATCCCTCCTTCCTAACTTCTTAGCTACCCTTAAGTACTCAATTTCTGAATATGGGCATTCATCTCTGAAAACTATGGTCATGGTATTCTAAGGCGTTCATCACAGTATCTGTCCTTAAAGTCTGAAATGAACAAACTGGGAGCTGTTGTTTTCCCAGTCTTAACCTGGGTAACTAGAAAAGAGCAATAGATGTGAATAGTTCTGATTATCTTAAAAATGGAAACAGCAATTTAACATCAGATATTTAAACTACATGAAAACAACTTGTAAAAAATGTCTGTAGCTGTTGAAAGCATCTGTTTATAGATTCACTAGAACTGCTCAAAATTTCCTGATAATGATCAGACCTATCAGCCCACTTTCAACACAAAGCGGTTAAGGGGTAAATGCAGTTCCATGTTCAGGATTAAGTCAAGTGAAAATCCAAAAGGTATCTTAAACTTTGTGTGCTGCTTTCCAAAAATTTGTCTTGCATGAGGTTGTATCACATAAAAACAGAAATGCAGTTCACAGTGCTTTTCATATACACATGGTAAGGAGAGTGACTTCAATCAGGCTTTGATGCCAACTGTACTGTAATACTCCTGTAATACTCCTGTGTGCCATGATGTCAGCGGCCCCATGAACTTCAGACAAAGGGAATTCCTCACACACTTCAGCAAAACCTGGTAGGGAGCACAGTGAACTCAAGCAATCTTCCACTGGCACTGTACTACCCTGTCCCCACCACTCTACATTCTACAAATGACATCCCATCTCCCCAGAAGTAAACAACACTCAGCTGATTTCCAAAAATCAAAAGACAAAGGCAATTGCTCACGTGGATAAGAAAAACAAACAGGATCTGGCCAACTTTTGTGAGGAAGCCAGATATACACACATAAACACTGCCCTCTTCTTTTTAAGTTGCACTATAAGAGAAAAACTGAGTGGGAGAGTAATAGATAACTTCAAGAGAAAAAGCAGTGTGAGAGGATATTTATTCTAAAACCAAAGCATCAAAACTATGGGACTACGAAGTATCCAAATTCAGCAGAAGGCAGATTTAAGGCTTGCAAGAAAACTATCAACTGCACTGAACACAGCAGTCTTTGGCTACCCATCATCAGACAGGTTAAACACCATCCATCTGCATCATAGCCCTGCACAGTCCTGCTATGCTTGTGAAGCAAGGTGCCGTCCTCTCAGCTTCCACAGAAGAGATACAACTCCTGTAATGGACTTGGTCAGGGACTTGCGGTTAGTTTGAATGGGTCTTCATGTATGTCTTCATTCATGTTTGAATGGGTCATGTACATCCAGGGGAAATAAGTAAGTTGACTGAATCACTCTGGAAAGGGTACTGTCTCTCCCTGCCTGCTGTGGAAGATGCCTAAGTGACTAATTTGGACAAGATGCTTTAATTTAACTGAATTTAGATGAGATTACCCTTTCCCAGAAAGACTGTAACTCATCAATTTTACTTGGTAGGATTACAGATTCCGTTCAGTTCATTTTTGAAGTTGTTTTAAAGTATTTCTTCCATGTCGACGTTAAAACAAAATGAAAGAGAAGTCAAAAGACAAAAAAAAGTTATTAAAAACACCTCTGCCCTATTCACTCAATCCTCAAAGACCAGGATCAATCCTGAACTGCTCAGCATACAAAAGCCTTTTCCTAGGCCTTATGAAGTCATTATATATATTTAACTGGCTTTGGCACAGGTCCAGAATTTCCTTTAATTTGAAAGGGAATTTCACCTGTGACAAACTTGCAGGATTAAGTTTAATATTCATGTTCTGAAGAACATAAACAAATGGGACTAATAAATCTTCAATAGAAATTTACAAGATTCTTCTGGCTTAATAAATTTAGCTGGGGGCAATTGCTTTTAAACACTCAATACATAAAAAGGGATCCTTTTTTCCATTAGCATGAAAATTCCTTACATGTTTCATCAGAACTACATCTTGCAAGTGTTTTAAGAAGTGGACATCATAGTGGTCTTTTTCCCATTCCCAGCAGTCACATGTGGCCATGCAAGCTCCTTGCCTGTCTTGTCATTTCTTCTATCAAGCTTTTATTTGTTTTTAAATTATTTCATAGCACATGTAAAGTAAATCAAAAGCATTTATTTTTGTAAGATTCTCAGGTGCTGTCATCCTCCAGTTCTTAAGGTAGACGTCTGATACACGTTTCCTCCCTTTCTAGCCAGTTTACATGGCACAGTGAATCAACCATTTAAAGATTAATGCACATGGGGTGAAGTATTCTACAGGCTATACAACTCTTTAAGTATTTCCTTTAAACTCTTACACACATATGTAAAAGAAAACAAATTAAAGATTATTTGAAGAGTTTGGCAACGAAAATGAGGTGTTAGCAGCATTCTGAGCTGGCAATAAATTTTATTCGACTGTTTTATTACTACAGGGCAAAAGCAACTATTTCTTTTGGGGAGTCTTTCAGAAGCATGGCATGAGATGAAGGTTTACATTTTAATGTATGAATAGTTTTGAAATAAATTCAGCATTTTGTAAATTATAGTTTATGTCAGATGTAAACACAAGACAAAACTGTATTTGATTATTTTGCATACATTATCTTCTACATTTCTGAAAGAAATGAGCAAACTGTAACAAATCTCGCAAAACAAGGTCTGGTTCCTGGAGCACTAAAACATTTTTACATGTAGGCAAATGCAAACAAGGTCCATTTACCCAGGCAGTCCCAGCAAAGCAGTCCCAGCAGTGCTCTGTGATGCTCAGGCAGAGCTGAGGCAGCCCATGGCTGAGGCTCTGGAGGCTAGCATGGCTTCAAGGCCAGCTCACGGCATCAGCAGAGTTGGGAGGCACCTGCCTAGGAGTGAGGCAGGGCTGGCTCCCATCTGCTGGCAAGTGCTGCAAGATTTACACAGCAGTGGACATGGATTACTTAAGATCATACAGAAGTGAGTGAGATCCTTAATTTGCCAGGAATTATCACTTCAGGTCTGTCCGGCTCTTATAATATTCCCTACCCCTTGAACTACCTTTCTCACTTCAGAGTATAAATGCTGGGTGAGACAGAAATTGTTCTAACCCGTTCTAAGCCATATATGAACTGTTCCATTAATGTAATTATTTTCATGCCAATAATGAGTCAAGAGACAATGAGGGCTGAAGGAGTTGCTCCTCATTATTTTCTATATTCCATCCCTAAACACCACAACCACCCTATTAACCTCTGTTGGGAGAAACAGTACAAAAATACCACAGCTGATGG
The DNA here is from genome assembly GCA_013399455.1 of Anthoscopus minutus. NCBI lineage: Eukaryota > Metazoa > Chordata > Aves > Passeriformes > Paridae > Anthoscopus > Anthoscopus minutus. Next base: position 20,998 of record VWYI01034699.1, on the reverse strand, counting down.
TCTTAAGCCTTTGTAGAGCTGACTAAACAGCCAATGGTACACACCATACAGACCTACAGAACCACCACAGTCTAAAAATGCCTTTTCTGTGGTCAGCCTGCCTATTCCAGTGACACTGCTTTTTTTTTTCCTCATGTTCAACTTTTTCTGATTCGTCAGAAACAATTACTCCTCTTAATTCTACTTTAGTGCTTCTGTTTATCTTCAACTTAAAAAAGTAGTCAAGGAAAAGACATTGTCACAAATATGAAAAGTATGCAATCATATTCGACATCATTAGAAAAGTACAATTTTTTATGTGAATCTTCAGGCTTACTGCACTACAGGTATTTAACTATGGTGTCACCAAACTGCCAATTTTACCAATTGCTATATCATATAACTTCTGAACTTTTGTGTGAGTATACAGTTACCAGTGATACTGGCCTACAGAGATAATTTCTTTTCCCTGACATGTCCAACACACGATGGAGTAGAAGGAGAAAGGAAGTAAAATAAGATTCTAAACTCAAGGACTAATTAAATCAAATAGATACAGGGAAAACATTAAGGGAATGTACAATCTTAGACAGTAAAGATGTAGCTCCACTAATTGCATGGATACAAAAAAATCATAGAACTGTCAAGACAAGTGATTTAGGAATAAATGTCCCAAACTACAAAATAATCTATGTATTTAGAGTAGTCAGTACATTTAGGAATCATTTGTCCTAAGTCTCAAAGATTCTCAGTGACTTCTCAAGGATTTTCAATTAGTATCCTAAAGCCTAAATCACAATGTAGGACTAGTTGCCTGCGTTAATAAGCACTCACACAACAGATATTTACATTGAGGATGTGCAGATACCACAGGGCATAAGACACTTCCCACTCTTCCACAGCAAATGCAGAGTAGGTAAGCTCCAGTCCTGGAGCTTTTCCTTATGGCGCACTTCAGTTTGAGAACCTTACCATCACCCAGGTCCCTGAAGCAGTAGGATATTCATGAAATAAAACTCTTAAGTTATTCCAGGAAGCTGACCTCTACCATTTTAAACAGGATATTAAATAGACCCCAGCTGTCTCCACTTAAAAGTGACTTAGTTCACATGTTTTATAAAGGTCCATTCAGCTGCCTTCTGAGTTATCACAGAATTGAAGTGACTTTCTATGAAGAAAGACAAAGTATCCGGTGATTTCCCTCACCTACTTTTCATACAGGCATATCTTGGTTTTCAAACATCACAACTGGCATCTAGATGTTCTAATATAAGAACCTATGTCTCGATTATGAAAATATTTGACTGACAAATAGTCATCTCAAGTCCACTGGAAAAAACATATACAGTGGCGTTTTATTTTTTGCTAATTCCAGGAAGACACAGTAGTCTTGATGCCTCTATGCAAGCACTTATGGCGTATGACTACGGATCTAAACGCAGTACAATTCACACAATTTCACAACAGAAGGCAGAGAAGTGACAAGGACTTAGATCTTTCAAAGCAAGAGAAAACTTCTTCAGGCTTGTTAAAATAACAATAATCTATATATTAGAAAAGCCATGATAATTCATATCCCTTCGGAAAATTTTAGTTTTATTTCAAGAACTCAACAGACTTTTCAAACAAAAGCCTCAATTTACATGCTAACAAATGTTATTGCAATATTTTTGTATAAAGGATGTGCTCTGGGGATGACTGAGTTCTCAAACTAAGTGACTAATGCTGAGAATGGATGGCAATTTTATGCTTGAAAGAAGAACGATTAGAGATCTTGAATTTTACAAGATCTGAAAACTTTAAAAAGTCAGTATTAAAGAAGATACATAATCACATCATCTAAGTATTCCCTAAAGCCCTTAAAAATAAATATTTGTACTGCAAACAAGAGGAGAAAAAAAGCCATCTATTAAAAAAACTTGTTATGCTGCTTTTAAACATTGACATTCCCTGTTCAGTTGCTTGCTGCACAGGTGAGGTTAAGCCAATGGATGCCAAAAGTTGCCTGGGATCTTTGCCACTGACATTAGGATTTATAATTTTTATTTACTCTTTCCAGAACACATTTAATAAAATGCACTGTTTTATTATACTTTGGAGTGAGATGGCATTTCAGTTTCGTGTTCCAATTTTCAATGTCATGCAACTTTTTAAAAAACATTAGCTTTTGGGATGGTTTTTTTTCCTCATTTTCCCTCATCCCCTTTCCATTTTTCTAAACTTTAAAAAAGAAAATTATTCACACATTTTTAAAGCACAAGCAATGAACTAACTGCAGTCCTATACATCTAACAATCTTAATCCATGTTATAAAATAGTAATTCTCAAGCTAAATGCAGTCAAATCTTTGACATTTTCGTGGATTTCCTTACCCACATATACCCACATGTGTAATACGCATATCCAAATAATGGATACGCTTATTATCCAAATTAATTATTAATCTATTAATATCTTAATAGAACAGATTATTTACTTTACTACTATTATATTGTCTTAGTAGTTCCACAATAAACAAAACTGTTTTCAAGCCTTTTATGCCAAATTATAAAACAGACACTTAACATAAAAAATCATGGAGCAGAATCTTTTAGCAGTATTGATTGACTGATTTTAATTTTGAAAACTATTACTGAGCAATGTGGGCTGACATGTTTTGAGATTATGGAAAAATAGAAATTCCCCCCAAATTATTCCAAAAGATAAATGTATAGCAGCCCTGCTTTACAAAAACTTAGGTTTTGGATAATTCAGACTGGAGTGTAAGTTAGACACCAGAGTTTTCCAACTATTTGCAATTGTACAATCATGCAATTTGCCCAAAATTAAATTGAGGCAATGAAACTATGTGCAGCATCAAAATTTTTTCAATAATGACATAATAAACCCACTTAGCGGTAAAAACTGTATGACATCAGTATGGCAGAGTGAAAAGTAATGACAAAAAGAGAAACCACAACAGAGAAAGCTTTGAAAGGTGCCTTAAATTACTTGTAGACCACATGAGCAGCCATCTCCAACACATAACGTCAGTTACTTATCCTCTTGTAAAACATTACCAATTCCTGACCAAAATGCCTTCTGCTGGAGCTTAAAATTGGGTGCAGGGTAAGCAGGCAATGCCCATCCATCCCAGCTACTATCAGCGTCCTTCAGCACTTTAATGCCAAATGCAAACTAGAAGCAGACAGTCTGAAGCCAGAAATTTTCACAGAAATCCACGCTCTACTATTACAGAAAGTGTGTCATTTTTGCCAAGTGACAAAAACAAGTGCCTTGTACAAGCTCTTATCAACATGTACAATAGACTTTGGTTAAAATAAATTTCCCCTATAATACTCATTTCATCTTCCATCTAAATTCTCATAGTCCAAGTACCCTCTTATTTCAATACTAACTTCTTGTTCTCTCACACTCCAAATAATTTCCTTTTTGATTTTGTGACATCTGTTATTTGCTGTATGAACTCTCTACTAGCACTTCTACTTTTCACCTTCAAACTTTACTGACTTGCATTAATCTCACTGAGACGGTACAAGCTACAGCTGGGTGGCCATTCCACATTAGAATCCAAGAATAGTTTGGGATGGAAGGGATCTTGGAGATCATCTACTTCCAATCCCCCTACCATGCACCCTTCACTAGTCCAGGTTGCTCAGCTCCATCCAGTCAGCCCTTGAACACCTCCATGGATGGGGCACCCACCACTTTTCTGGGCAACCTGTTCAGTGACTCATCCACCCTCAGAGTAAAAGAATTCTTTCCTAATACCTAATCTAAACCTACCCTCTTACAGTTTGAAGCCACTCCCTCTTGTTTTGTACAAGCCCTAGCAAGAAGTCCCTCTCTTTCATTCTCATAGGTTCCCTTCAGGTACTGAAAGGCCACACATAGGTCATCTTAAAGCCTTCTATTTTCTAGGCTGAACAAACACACATCTTTCAGCCTTCTCTCACAGGAGAGGCGCTCCTTCTAACCATCTTAATGGCCCTGCTCTGGACTTGCTCCAACAGCTCCATGTCGTTCCTCTGCTGGGTACCCAGAGCTGAGTGCAGGGTTCCAGGTGGGGTCTCTCTCACCAGAGCAGAGCAGAGGGGCAAAACCTCCCTGTCCTGCTGCCCACGCTGCTTTTGGTGGAGCCCAGGCCACCTTTGGCTTTCTGGGCTGGGAGTGCCCATGGCCAGGTCATGTCCAGCCTCTCATCCACCAGTACCCCCAGGTCCTTCCTGGCAGGGCTGCTCCATATCCCTTCATCTCCCAGCTTGTGTTGATATCGGTGGTTGCCCTGACACAGATGCAGCACCAGCACTTGGTCTTGTTAAACCTCGTGAGACTCCCATGGGCCTACTTCTCAAGCCTGTCCACCTGGGCTCCCACTAGAGCCAAAACAAGCATTTCCAGAGAGCAATTCATTGTATTCCAGCATGGGCACCAAGGATGGGCGGGATGTATTATTCTCCTAAAGCACACGCTGGCTCCGCACTCACTATGGGGAGACCCTAAATGACTCAGATGGAGTACACTTTTAATATTCAGATGATTAAAGTGTCTACTCACAATTATCTCACATCCTTACCTTGTTATGCATGGCTGTGTGCACCTTTTGTGAATCCATCATGATACACTGGAGCACAGCCATAAAAAGGGTGAAGAAAGTCTGTTATCTCCATTGAACATCTCGCCTTCCTTCAGACAGTTTAAGAACCCTATACTCTTAAACTGTCCTCCTGTATCTAGCACCCAGGAAGAAGATATAGATCAAAACAGCAGCCAGGATTTCAGTGACTGGAGAGAGCATGATGTCAGGGAATGGTGTATGACCCAAGAGACAAAAAGTTTGCTGCTGTAACTCTCTACTTAAGTATCCACCACTTCAAATCTAAGCCTTTTCATATCACTCCTCTTGAATGCTGAATTTTTGATTACTTCTTGTTTCTTAATCTCTCTTTTCTAAAGCCTATTGTTATTATGTCAAGTTTGGGAACCATCTCTTTTCCAAAACTTAATTGTTGTGGCCACTATGACTGTGTGTCTTGACTATTAGGATTTCTTAAATCAGCCACTGGAAGTTACTTCAGGCTATGCAGAGAGTGATCTCTCTTTTTTCTATTCCAGAAAGAGCTGCATCATTGATTGTATCTCTATGTTTTGTCTTTAAACCTTGTCTACTTGTCTTTAAACTTTGTCTATTATGAACTGTGGTTAAATTGTGCTTTATGAGTATTTTTGTGAACTCAGTTTACTTTACAGTTTCTTCTAGAATCATAGGCTCAATATCCTTTCACTGATGTACAGGACAGCAAAAGATTATTAGCTTTTCATGGCTCAAACTTTGCTTCTGCAGAATAGTCTTGTTCACTCTCAACTTTGGGTTAGTGGAAACCATGCAGTCTTTGAACTATATTTTCTTACAGACATCACAATATCCTTTTGATCTGTGATATTCCAATATACTTTAAATTTCTTCTAAGAAAACTCCATCATCAGTGTCCTTCACCTGTCTGCCATTTATCTACATCCACAAACACCTATCATTTTTAATCAAATGGATTACCTGTCTGTTCTATGTAAATCCTGACTATTCTTGTTTTTGTACTGCCATGATCATCAGTTCCAGTCTAATTTCTGTTTGTATTTTTTCACTTCTGCACAAATACTTGCTTTTGAAATAAATGACATCTCTAAGCAATGTTTTAATCTGACCAAATAAAATTGGAAAGTAATAAAACCTTGAGTTCTTAAGAATAGAGACAATATGAATAATAAGCAACAGAGAATTAAGAAATGCCAAGTAACACATTTTTGTTTTAAATTATATTACAAACGTAAAGGTAGCATGATGAATGGGATTCTATACAATGAAGAGGTACAGGCACTCAGTTCTGGAGAAGCATTAACTTGTTTGGGCCCTGCCTTAAGTTTAATGAGACATACCATTCTAATTTTCAGACTACAGCCATTGATTCCAACCTGTCTGGATATGGGTATTACTGCTTTGATCAAAACTTGCTGTTCAGCATTTTATAAAAAGCAGAGATAAACAGTGAAGCAACACATTGATTAGAGATGTCTGCAAGGAAACCACAAAGATCAGTGGGTAGGCCTATCTTCATTAACAATCTAGAAGGTTATCTAAGGATAAACAACACACTAATTAAAGTGCAGATGTTGCCTAATCTCTATATCATAAAGTTCACAAATACAAAGTATGCTGATAGATAAAGTCGGCAAAACAAGATTCACTTCATAATCTACTTCCTAGCACAGAGAAGTAATACAGGTCATTGACTTTAACTGTCCTGAAGGAACCTGGAAATCAATAATGAAGGTTCTTGTGCAGTGTTACTGAGTAACATTAGACAGAAATTTCAATACTGTACAGCAGTCTCCAACTGTAGCTCTAGCAGCATTTGCACTAGAAGCATTTGCCCTTGAAAAAAGGAGATGTACACTGCACTGAAATGACTGTATCTGTAACGCAACCTGGAGTTTGAGAAATAATGCACAAAATGCTTAGCTGACAACACAGAATCAAGTATTTCAGAGAATACACACTGAATTAGAGAGGAATTATTTGTGGTGCAAAAAGGGAGCAATAACTAGGGAAAAAAAAGGTCAACAGAAATGCCAAATCTACTTCAGTGAAAAACCAATGAAAATTCATTAATTTTTATACCCCGATTTGGTGAATTCAATAGTTGCAGCATCTAAACTCTAAACGGTGAAATCTTAAACATGCATGCTTGATGGGACATCTCTGCACAATCTGCCTGTGCTAATGCATTTCTGCTCATCTTAACATTAGGACCATATGATCTGAACAACCAAAGCTGTCTGAATCAGTGTAGCTCTTTTAACTCCCCAGTGGAAACTCAAGCCCTAAATTTGCAATGTGATTCTTGGATTAGCTGGAAGATGGGTATGCAATTCTGCCATTAGCAACAAGTGTTAGGCTGATGACACAGATGAACAGTTAACTATGCATATTGCTTTTCAGAACATAGTGCAAGCAGAAGCAGAAACTCTTCCTTCAGCTGTAATCCTCTGATGAAAAGATTGTATGTTATGATGATGCACTACCACAAAGACAGGGCACTTAAGGATCAGAACTGTATTTTCTAGAGAACATCAGCTGACTCCAATTTATTGAATGTCTGCCATTTATTAAGAGACGTATTTATATTCTAGACAGCCATGAGAGTTTTCCTAGGAAAATTATGTGATTATCAGTGAGGGAAACTGAAAAGCAAAAATCATACAGGATACATAGTACTGTGAATCTTAAGTATCTAATTTGATCTTTAATATGCAACATAAAAAACCACCACAATATATTTATATGATGATGAAAGGGGTATAAAAACAAAACTCCACAAAAGAAAGTGGGAATCTCACTAAGACTTACTAAAAGCAATTCAATTTTAACTGGGATATCGTGTATCTATGAGAATCCTATCATATTTCTATTTATATGTTGGATTTTATTACCACTTTATTTGAAATATTGTTGTTAGGTGTTTTTTAAAACTGTTGTAAATGTAAGATTTTCATATCCTATGTATGCTTTTAGTATTATGGCATTTAAAAAAAATGTATGATTCTGTATTTCTATGCATTAAACATTTCCAATTTTTTTTGTAGAAAAGGAATTCAATTCCTTGCCACAATGAGGGAAAGTTAAATGTGACATTCAATAGCTTCACAGCCCTCCCTTTTTATTGGGAAAGAGCAGAGTATGCAAGGTCCTCTAAGGTTGTTTCACTTCAGCAGTAGCTGTGTATCCAAACGAGTCCTCCCCCAAACATCTAAGCACAGTCAGTACATTCCCAACTCCTACAGCCAAGTTAAAGTGAAAACGGTCTTAGCTCAGTAATGATTGAGGTGGTTTGCTCTAATCAAATTAAACCAGCCAAATGTTCTTTTCAAAGGTAACTGTCTACTCTGCAGCTGTATGCAAAATACCACATCAAATGTGGAAAAAAAAAAAGTGATAGAATTCTATCCTTACAGTAGAGCCCTGGCTCCACAGATGAAGAGAAACAAAAGCATCAGTGCAGCTAGGAATTACGATCAGAGAAAGCTCCCAGAAATACGCTAACTTAAGAAACAGTGAACAAAGTACTGAAATTTCCAGTTTATAATTAATTGATTTCAGGGAAAAGGGAGTTCTCTGGCACTGTTAAACAGCAATTTATCACGTTGACCACACTTCAAATAGATATTAAAAGACTAGCCAAAGTTTTACATAAAAGAGAGAAAAAAATATCACACAGGCTTTTCCATTCTATCCCTCACTTCATTTCTCTGTTTCTATCAAAATATATAATGTTCTGCACTGGCTAATGTTTCAAAAGTCCAAACTCAATAGGTTTCACTTAAACTCAGTATGATTCATCTATACTAGAACTGACTTTTCACTCATTAAATACAGGAAATTCCTGTAAAGATGAATTCATGACTGAGTTAGTTTTTTATTTTCTTTTATGAAGAGAAGATCAGTCACCTGTTAATGATAATCCAGAGTAATAAGCAGTCAGTGTTGGCATGAACCCTTTTAAAACAGTACAGAACTTTTTGCTAAGCTTATCAACTGTATGCTAGGTATGTCATGGGAAATATACCCAAGGACAACTCTACCAATATCAGCAAATTGGCACACCATGTATTTAAGTATGTGAAATGGTCACCTCATCCTAAAAATTATGCAAGATACTTCAGAGAATAGAAACTCTTCTTCTTCTGAAACCCTAAAAAGACATCTAAAGCATCATATGAAGGAGTTTCTTACTACTCATACAAAATACTTTTTATTCTCCCTAAAGAAAACACAACTGTGTTGTTAGAAATTTAAGGTCTGATTTAAAAGGACTTATTTAGTGGACTATTTCCTTTTTTTCTAATGATGGGACAAATGTTCAAACGTAAATGCTAAATAAATAAATATAAAAATCAATACAATAATTTGGATGCAATGAGGTATTCTGAAAAGAGTCTGGAAACCAACAGTCACATTTACACTCTTTGACCATCATCTCATCAAAACCATCATCTCATCAAAAGCTTCCCAAATGGAAAATGTCAAAGGACACGATGGAAAAAAACAACTCCTTGGAAAATTCTGAAGTGGGTTATTTATTAAATACAAACTCTTTAGAGTTTAAATGTATACCTGTTAAATAATTGTGTCTGCATAATTAGAAGTATTTTTCAGAATATACGAAGATATGAAGAACAAGTATAAGCGGAGAAATCTTCTCTCTTTTAAAAGAAAAAACACAGCTTAGTTATATATGTATAGAGGCACACTTACCTTCTGAATTCGTTAGATCATTAAGAATCAACTTGTTCAGCAGTACTGGAAATTAACTAGATATCACACCAAGCAAACAAACCCTCTATAAACAGCAAAGCCTTGGAATGAACTGCACCTTTAATATTATTTACTGTTACTAAACTTTACAGAATAATTTTTAAACTTCAGAACTATATTATTTCACCTAAGAATTATTACAATGACAAATAATCACTCGATGTCAAATTCATGTTACTACTCTGTCATGATAGTTATATTACTTATTCTGTATGATTCATTTTAGATTTTAATAGAAATATTGGCTAGAAATAAGGCTTTAATCTAATACATGAATAAGAATCAGTAGCTGTGATTCATATTCTGATGTATATTATCTCTGAACTTTACCCACAAAGATGTCTGAAAATTCAGTGCATTCGCAGTATCACAGTTAATTCTATTTGATAATGCACTTAGACCTGAGCTAAGCTTCAAACAATGGCTTAAATCCCACCAAGCCCACCTGAGTGACTTAACCAGTGCTTTGCTAAGTCACAGAACTTCAGGTCCAGCTTGCTCTCTTTTAAACCCTGGGAAAGCAAGCATTTTCCTTCTCCCTGCCCAGTTCTACACTTCAGCCAGAAGTCAGTACCATGAAACAAACTGGAAAGTCTCAATGAATCTACCCTGGCTCCTGTCTGTAAGTGTGGACTATCCACCCTCCTGGCATCTAAACCTTTTCAAGGCTCAGTTTTGAATCCTAGACCCCACTCCATTCCTCTGCCTGGAACTCAAAGTCTTCCATCAGCAATGGTTGTGGTGAAAGAAGTTGGTTTTCCATTCCAGGCAGAACCCAGCAAGGCTAAATCTCTTCAAGAAAAAGTACAGACAAAACCATCCACAGATTTAAAGAAGGAAGAGAGCACTGGACATAATCTAAAAATGCCTAACATTTACTCATACAAAGACTGGAAACGTGGTTTTTGTAAAAAACTCCATTTAGAATGAGATAAAACACATTTTCTCAAAATGGTCTTGTACTCATCCAGAAACTGAACTTCCTAAGGCTCAGAAGTCCATTCCATACTCAACCCTTCCTTCCTGACATGCTCTTATCTTGTCCTGTTTCTGCCAGATCACGTATTAAAACTAAATTGTCACATCCATAACTAACAAACAATTCACATGATTGGCAAGAATATCTTTGTTTTTCCTGTACATGCTCATTCTGTGTACTGTAAGGTTGCAAGCAGATGATGACAGGCCAGCATTCATGTCCACTCTCTGCCCAATGTCCTCTGACAACATATTTCTCCAAGTCCTATGTGCCCTTTTCAGTGGCAGCTGCATCACTCCCCTTTGCCCTCCAGCCATCAGAGAAACCAGTATTTCCAGGCAGGCAGTCCTTTCCTCCCCAAGACCTTTGCAGTGTCCCTTGGAGCAGTCAGTCAGTGCAGGGACAATCTCCCTTGCCTTCTGACCAAAACTGCTGTCCAGCCTGGAAATGCCTTTCCCTTGCCAAGGCACTTCCTGTATTCACATCTGCCTTGAAGACCATCCTGTTTGTGTGAGACTAAAACTGACTCTGATGCTCATTCAGTTTTTCCTTCCCATTACTCACCACCATTTCCACCTCAGCTGAGATTCATCTGCCACATAAATACTTGGCAAGTTTCAAGTTTAGTTTCTTCTGCTCCACTCCATCCCTGTATCTTACTTTACTCTTTCTGTGTGTAAGACAATCTTTCTAATTAGCAAGGCAAAGATCACCATTTCTTTGTCCCTAGGGGCTTGCCAGATGCCATCTTGAGTGATGCTACACAAAAATAAATTGTATCGCACAATACAGCACACTGCTAATATGCAAGAATGACCTCACAGACTAGAAATTTAACATTAACTTGGCAGAAAAAAAGGAAGGAAGCAGAATCCATTAGAGACAAACACCCCCTAAAATAGAAATGTTTCACTTGACAGGATGGAACATCTCAATGATTTTGAGAAGTTCATCCTTTCAACTTATTAACAGTACAGTAATAAAGCCCAAAACCAAAATCAGCATCACTGAAAATTAGAAAGAGAAATAAAATTAGCTACTGCCTTTGGTAATTTTTTCCCTGTGTGCTTCCCCATCATTTCAGTTTAACAAACAGAAAAAAGCAGAACAAATACATGTTCAAACTGTCTTGCAAAAGGTTAACTACATATGGATGATCTGCTACCAATGCATTCTGAATGCTCTATCAGGTTAGACAGGGAACTTTAAGATACTTACAAAAAGACCTGCTAAGTACATGGAAATTTTAAGCCCCAAGCCATTTATAGACTTCTGGGACCTCTGAGCAAGGTCAAGCAGGTGCTGGTCTTTATGTCAACATACACAGGGATGGGGAGTGGTGCATGTGCCAGCCTCTCTCCCCAACACTCAGGTGGCCGTGCCAAGGCAAGCAGTTGATGGGCACCAAGCACTCGAGTTCAAACCAAGAGACAACAGCATGGACCACTGGACTGCAAAAGCAGGGAAAACGCACCATGACATGACTGCTGTACCACAAGAGAGCAGTTTACAGAGCCATTTATAGTTCCATGGATGTAAAACCATGTAAAAAAAAACCAGAAAAACTTGAACAGGGCATAAGTGTGCAAATAGCCATAATTATTGTGTTCCCCCTGCTGATTTGTATACAAAAAAAGTATGAGGAATAGATTTAGACTTCCAGCTAGGTGGGTCATTCTGTAGAACCTAAGTCAATTAGCAGCAGCACATATTCTCCAAAGTAGCAGGAAGGACAGAATCAAGATTTTTAATTCTTACATGGTTATGATCACTTTGAATGGCAAGATCTCTAACACTTACCTTTGAGATAGCAACCCAGACTAGATTACATTTTTTGATTATTTTAAAATTGAATAGTTACTAGACCATGCAAATACTAATGAAGTTGTATTTATAAAAGAAAAATTATGAGATAGGAAGCAAAAATATAGTTTTGAGTTTTTGTTCTATTTGCTTAAGGTTTAATGCTATTAAAATTGTTAAATATAAAGAAGACAGAAAACAAGCATGCCAAGAACTACAGTAGTCTGTTTTGCATATCACCTTCTCAGGGTGAAAATTCACATTCTGATGATGATTAAGACATGGGGAAAATTATTCATCTGACTACCAGCAGGAGAGAGATAAAATGAATGCAAGATACAGCTGAATTTACTAGTATAATCACAAGAAGAATTTTTACAGATATCTTGCAGCAAGGTTTTACACACAGGAATTTCCTTAATCTAGTATGTCATTTATTCCTGGCAATGTCTGTTCTTTATCTACATATATTTCATTTTTCCCAACTAGAACAGTACTAAGCTATATAAAATTTGGTGCTGGACCAACTTCTGCCAGATTTACCTACTGCATATATTGAAGTTTTATTAAATATTACGTCTTATTATCTGAAAGGTGAGCTAGAGGAGCACCTTGATAATGCTGTCAGCTACAAGGGACATTTCCAAGCCCACATATAGACATAGCTATTTTCAGAAAGCTTTACTCTTGAAGATTCTATTTTTAACTTTGTTTTGTGAAAATAAATAGAATGGAATAAGGTGTCCTGGTGGAGAGGAGCTCTTATAAAAAGGGCAAATGTGGACACAAAAGGATTTTAAGCATATAGCAATTATCTTAACTGCCTTTTTCCCATGCCTTTCTATACACCATTCTTAACAGTCTCAAAAACTTTTAGATCAATCCTCCTTATTTCCATTACTGTACAGAAATTATCATTACCATTACTGTTTTGATTAAGATTTTATTTCCCTTTGATTCTTTTCTTGTATCCTGCACTGTTTTATTCTGCAGTGAAGTCTCATCTGACTTCATTGCCTATCTTTGTAAAAGCAAATGTGCTGCAAAAAATGCATCTCTTCGTTGTACAAATATGGAAATTACAGACTTGGAACAAAGGAACACAAAACAATGCTCTCATAATTAGCAACCAGTTGCATGGAAAAATATTATAAATATTATGTTTAAAATTATTCTGTGCTATTTGGACATCTCTCCATTATGGAGAAAATTCTCTTCCATCCCTAATCCCAAGCACTGGAAACAAGTTTTGGCTCTAATTATTTCTCAGAGGAAGTGAATCAACAACTGTTAAGACATACCTGGGCCAGAGGAGCAGTGCAAGTCCTGAATCCTGGTTCTATGACAAGCAAAGACATGGAGCTCTACCTATGCCTAGAAAGTATTGGGTCTTTCCCTACCAAACTGTTCTTCACATTTAGCAGCACTTCAAGGCAAAATAGAAGCTCTGGGCTGCTGAGATCCTTACTGCATTCTCAGGGGCAGCTCAGAGGTACCATTTGAATTGGAAATTACTCATGCTAAGTTCATGTGGCCTGTGATCTCTGCTGTCAGCTGATGCCAGAGTACCACAGCAGAGCACATGGCCTGTGCAGCGCATCTGTACAAAGTCTGTCTAAATTCTGACTCACTGAATAGCTGGTGGTTTGCACCAAGCAACTCACGGATCACACATGTCACTACTCAGAGGTAACAGATACAAGGCAGTATTTGCAGTTCCAACATAGTTCTCTCAGGCTAGTTGCCTGTAATATTCAGGAAAAAACTAGATATCCCCTCAAAATCAAAAATATTTGGTTTTAATGGAAATTGCTGTTATCCCAGTGCTGTGAAAACAATGTACATTTTAATTCAGTATGCAGACAATGCATTTGGAATTGCTTCTATTTATTAGCCTGGCCATGACAGCAGTTTCCAGAATGCATACCCAAACAATATTTTGAGCATAATATGTTCAATAAGTAAGTACAATTAGATCAGCTGCTTAAAATGGCATAACTTCTTTTATAGTATTTCCTTTCCTGAGTATATTTACATAACACAAAAATAGATGTTTAATTTCAGTAAACTCTTGCAAACTCTTCTACCATATTTTGTAACATAACTGGGCCGTTTACTTGTTTTCAAGTAATTTTTCCATTTGAAGGATATGATTCTGGTCACTCCAGAGGGCTCCTTATCTGCTCTACAGATTAAAAATATGGACAAAAGAGTTTTTGAGTATCATTCCTCACATTTTTAGAAGAGATAATGTTTGAAATTGCTTATATTCTGCCTTTTTATGGAAAAAGATGTGCAACCAATGTCCCAGGCACCCTGATACATTACCAGCCAGGCCCTCGTGTCTGAAATGCTGCTTATGGCAAAAGGTACAGGCTTCACAACAGGACTATGAGGAACACACTTACACAGACTTCTGTACTGAAATTACATTCTCATATTGCTGGTTGAAATACTCACAGCTTTGCTGAGAATTAGTTTTCATTCAAGCTTGTAAAAATATATTTGAAACTTCAATGTATTTATGCAATGCTCTGTTGAGATTCAACTGCATTGAAATCAAGCAGAAGAAGCCTGCAGTTGCATATCAGTTCATCAAATAGCTACTTGGAAAACAAGAACTATATTTTCATTATATACCTGCATGCAAGATTAGAAAACACTTAAAAAGATCTTTTATATCATATGGAAAGATGTCAATGGTAGAAAAATTCCTAAGTGTTATGTTCAATTATTCCCAAACAAGATTTGGCTTTCCAATATATGAATGCCTAAACCTGGACAACTAAATCCACATTTTCCCACATAAATTAAAGGGCTGCATTTCAAAGATTTTGACAACTTCCAATTATCCCTCTACTGCCAAGGAAGAACTTTATGTGTGCTCCTCTAAACCAAGCCACTTGATGCAGTGACCAAACATATGATGCTCACTTTTGAAGTACACTGACTAAGCCTCTGGCATTACTAGGTGGCAGTCAAAATAATGGCTATTAACTGCATTGTAGATTTGCTTGATGAGCAATGGAGGTGTGAGCTGCAGCCTGTATGTATGCATCCCATTGCTCACTAAAGCGAGATCGATGACATGCACTCCATAATCAGCATTTCCAAATACACTTTACCTATTCAGTTTTGAAATAAAGGAGACTGCCACATTACACTGCCTTGAAATGGGCAAAAGTTAATTAATCTCTAGTGACTGACTTTTGTTATTTAAATATTATTCTCTGTTTTATATTTCCTCTTGCATCTAATAAACACTCCCTGATCTCAGACCCTACAGAAAGGATGATTCCATGTGCAAGGCATTTTGAAATTCACCTGCAATTTGAATTTCACCTGTATTCACCTGTAAATTCACAAGTTCAGAGTATCTATTTCTCTAAGACTGGAAAAGTCTCGGTATTACTGTAGTACAAAAATGCTTTCCTTTTTCTGTGTAATATGTGCTTAAGTAACACAAAGAATGGGAAATGCTCTTGCTAATACAGCACCACCAGTAAGATGCTGACCAGTTTCAATCTGGGTATCTGCAAAGTAAAACTTACTTCTTCAAGTTCATAATCTTAATAAAAGCTGCTCACAGACTGCTGAAGGTTTCTAGCTACGAGAAAATGTAAGAGGTTACAGCAGGGCTAGCCTTATCATTGAGAGCACCAGACATTTACCCAGGATTTAAGCTACTGGCACAACAGAAAGGACATCCTGGGGCCACTGCCACCATTTTGTGAGCAAGGTCTGACACCTCTACTTCTGCCCTCTTGGCAGCACAATCAGCAGCTCATGGTGAAAATTAGTACCAAACAGTATTCAACCACAAGGCTGCCTTAAAAGCATGAAGTCTTATGCTGTTGCTTTTCTTTAACATGATAATCTATAGTTCTCTATAAAAGCATATAAAAAGGCAGAATGCACATTCCACGACTGCTCTCATTTTTGCTTTTTCTATAATTAACAGAGCTGCTAAAAATCAGCTGCAGCTGGCAGAACTAATAGTCCAGACAAAACCAGGGAGAGTTTGGGTTTTTTTTCATTTTCTCTCATGCCTGAGGAAAGTATATGTATGGCTCCTTGCCCATCCATTACAACACTTAATTCACACACCTTTGCCTCTGGAGATGGGTGTTTGTGTGTGTGGGAGGCAATGCACAGGGATGAGGCGAGGCCTGGCAGGCAGCACCATGGCCTATTCAAACCTCAAACCACACTTCATGCACAGAGTTTAGTGCTCACTTCAGCCACAAACCCAAACTAGTGTCCATTCTGTTTATGCCCCTGAACTCTTGCTTACCCAATTAATGTACTACACCCAGGACCCCACCGATCAGGACAGTGGTCCCACTTCCTCACCTGACCACGTTGGGGTGCTCAAATGTCTCCAGGTGCCTCAAAACTGCCACCTCTCGGATAGTGGACAGCGGCATCCCCTCCTCACTGGTCTGCACCCGTACCCGCTTCAGTGCAACAAAGCGACCTCCGTTCTTCAAGTCTCGGGCTTTGAACACCTTCCCGTAGGCTCCTTCCCCAATCTCAGCCACACATTCATACTGCTGGTCAGCGAGGTTTGTGCTGTCCTTATCCATGCTGGCACCAGTCCTCTTTCTCCTCTCCAAGTGCCTTGAGGTGGCTCTCAGTCTCAGTTACTTTCTGAAAACCAGCACTTTTCTTGGGTGCACGGGCCACGCACTTGGTACCTCTGCCAGAGAGGCAGTAGGAAGATCTTGCCCTCCTCCTGTTCTTGCTCCTTTTCTGTACTGGCCACAATGCGCCTCCTCCTTCGGCCACCAGGAATTATCATACAGTCTCTGGGAGCATTGCCTGTGTAAAGCCAAACAAATCTGGAGGACAAACCAAGCAAGAAAAGTGAGTTTAGTTTAGTTTACTTCATGGCCTTGTATTGTTCAATACCTGCTAAAATCAAGCTAATACAGTATATAACTATGTGCAAAGCAAAATCATCGTGGAAAGGAAGATGTGAACCATGAGCGTGACATATGTATCAACGCTCCCCTGCGGCTGATAACACTACAAAGTTATCATGGTCTGTGCAGAAGGCTAGGCACTCAGCTACAGAGCAACAGCATGCTGAGGCGTTTTACTGAGAATGGGCTAAAGATGATGACCCCATGGGTGATGGGGATGGCAGAGCTAACTATACAGGTGTGAGAGGAAGTGTACGTCCAAGAACTTATGTTAGGATTTCACGACTCGAAAGTTTTCTTCATTGAACATGGTGGAGTCCTGGATATGTACTTTGCTAAATTACTGTCACTTGCTTGTAAACATTAGCATTTGAAGGTTTCTGCCTTGGTCTGCTCTCTCTTGTGCTAAGCCCTTAATGAACAGATCATGATCACATTGCAAGAAACAAACTGCCGGTGGCGAGGCTAAATACATGCATATTTAAATGACAATAATATGCTATGAAGCATTGTGTGCTGAAGTAGATTCATAAATATGGACTTTAACAAATTTATTATCAAGCAAGGGTGTTGGCTGCGGATACTGCCACATGTGTCAGTGGCAGCTCTTTGCAAAGCAGCATGGTCAAAGATGTCTTCAGGAACAGCGTGCTCTGCTGCAGAGTGCAGGAGGCTGGAGAGCAGAAGCACTTCCTTCTGCATCCAGTTTCATCCACTTTCTGCAGGACTGGGCAAAGCCTTTCCCCTCACAAAGCTCCACATCAATTCTTGCCTTCCCCCTGACGCTTTTTAATCCAGCGATACAGTGACCTCCACAACTGTAGCCCTCTCCCACACCACATTTTTACCGTACTAGTATGAATGAGTCCCAGATAGGTGAATCGGGGATTCCAACTTACTTAAGTGGAATTCAAACACAAAGCGCACCCTATTCTGCACACTTACGCTTATCTTACACCTTAGCTGGAGATGAAAAGCGCAATCGGAAAGAAACCTGTGCCCACTGCTCATCCCTTCTCCGCGGCTGCAGCCAGAGATCCCTGCCTCGGCGGCTTCAGTTCCCAGCGCAGCTGCCGCCGCACCGCCTTAGCCACCGGGCAGACCTGCGTCCCCGCTGGCAGCATCACTGGGCGACACTGCTCGTGGGCCGCCGCGGGGTGCCGCCCCGAGCCTGGAGCGCAGAGGAACCCCCGCCCGAGCCCGGAGTGCGGGGGGACCCCCGCCCGAGCCCGGAGTGCGG